>RJWM01000750.1:0-191812 GCA_004363535.1 Dasyprocta punctata
GCCACCATGCCCGGCTCCCTCCTAGTACTTGAATGTGTCTCCTTTACTGTGTATCTTCAAAGGCTTTTTCTCTTGCTGACCTTAGGCATGCCTGTTGCTTCAGTGTCAATTAACTGCTTGGTATCTATGAAGTTTGAATCTTCATTTGCGGCCTCTCTTAGATAGCCGAGCTGATGTTCAGCCTTTTATTATTCATGCCTACCTGAACATCGTTTCACCCTGCCAGAGACACAGTTTTCATCTTTAGTCCTACCCCATGTGAATCTCTCTCTCCCAGGATGGTTGAGTGCCCCAAACAAACAAACAGACAAACAGCACTAAACAAACCAACCAACCAACCAGCTAGGTTTTCTCCTTGAATTCTCTGTCATACCACAAGCAATAGCCAATGTCTACTGAGTCTAGCTCCTCTGTGTTCCTAGCAAACTGTATGACCATGAAAATGATAGTCCTTACTCCATATATTTAATTTTCCATTTCATTGCCTGGAGTTCACCAGTGATGGAATTTTCTCCATCTTGGCCGTGTCTGGGTCCTCACTGTCTCCCTTGGTGCCTGGTAGATAGTAATCCGTGAAGAACTGTGTCTTTTAAATGAGTTAATGCTCTTGTTTGCTTGCTGCAAACTTGATGTTAGCTACCTCCAAAGAAAACCTCACAATAACAGTGAAGATTGCAGAATCTGGGTATGAAATTAGCTGTCGATATGCATCCCAGAAAGAGTGCTGTTTCCTCTTCATGCTGAGTTATGAATTAGGCCTCACCACAATTAGGTCGCTCATTAAAAGTGTTGCTTCCCTTATTGACTTGCTCATCCTGGCAGATGCAGAGCCGAGCTCACAGGCTCCCCGGGGAGAAACAGACCCGGCTCTGATCCTCCCGGAGTCTGCAGTTTGGTGACTAATTAGAGCCCTGGTTCTTTGCACTTTCGTGGACCTGTAGTCGAGAGCTCATTTGCGGTTGTGGCCTTTTTGCTGATGTCATTGTGACAGCTGTGGATGGGCAATGCTATCTGCCCTTGGACGGGCGACTTGTGACAGGGTGTGCTGTGTGGCTACCTTGACACGTGCTGAGTAAGTGGGAAGGTGCCAGGGGAGAGGAAGAGGGGATGCTAAGTGGTGGGAGTCACTTTTCAGCTCAAGCAGCTTACGGGGAAGGGGGTACTAACACACGCTCAGACCTTGTTGTGGTGCATGTGGCAGCCATCATGCAGTAGTCACACGGTGCCTGGGCATCCAAGACATGGGTGTTACGGACAGCAGCGGATTTGAGAGTCTCCATGGCAAGGAGAGTGTTTTGTGGTTCTGAGGCGGGGCTGCGTTTTCATGGGTATCTACCCCAGGAGGGAGTGACCCTCAATCGCAGGTATGGGAAGAATGGGTGGTGCCAGGACGCAGGGTGGGATAAGGATCATTGTGGGAAAAGCATGAAGAGTCAGCAAGAAGGCCAGCTGTGTTGGCACATGCTTGTAATACCAGTACTCAGGAGGCTGAGGCAAGAGGATTACCTCAAATTCAAGGTTACCCTGGGCTGCATAGTGAGTTCAAGGCCAGTTTAGACTCCTTTGGAAGACCCTGTCTTAAAAAAGATGAAAAAAAAAAAAAAGAAAGAAAAAGAAAAGAAAGAAAAAAGAGTGAACAAAAGCAAGAGAGAATGTCTGCAGTGTGACCCGAGGAGCCAGCCGCAGGAGACAAATCTCTCAAAAGCTCGTGTTTCATGAGACAGCATCTACTCCACGTGGCATCTGTGTTTAAACATAAAATTATGCTTTCTGCTGCTCACCTTTGACTAAAACAACAGGGAGACAGCTGGCGTGTCCTCCGCCGTGCTCAGCACCCCTTCCCCAGGGATGGCTGGGCAGGAGGCTCCCTGATAAACTCTTACTTCAGAATCCATGGTTAACACTTCAGGTGCTACAAAGCACCAAATCTACAAATGCGTTAGCTCATTTGGACCTCAAAGCAAATACAGGAGGTAGGCGCCTCTGCTATTCCCGTTTTAGAGAAGAGGACGCTGAGGGTCCCTGGAGACAGAGTGCTCGCCAGAGAGCAGGCGTCCAGAGGAGAGGAGCTGGGTTCCCAAGCTCACCCTGCAGCTCTGAGGCTGCTCCTGACCGCTCGCGAGAGTGCCCCTCTGGAGATTCAAGAGAACCCTAGGTGTGTTCTGAAAGCTAGCATGAGCCAAGTAGTTAGACTAATGCCTTTTGAAGGAGTCTAAATCTGTCACTGGTATGCAAAGCCATTTTTTCCCCTAAACTGTTGGCACATATTTGAGTGTGCATGTACATAAATTGCAGGCTTAAATGGTCTGACTTTGTCAGTAATTATGATTTCCACTGCACATCTGCGATAGTAATTGTAAAGGTAAATTCTCTCTCACTCGGATACTGTGGGGCGGTGGATGGCTGGCTACAAACGCAGGAAGTGCAGGATGTCTTCTACCCCAGAGGTGAGGGGTGCTCAGGGGGTCTGGGGAGTGCCGTCCCCACACACGAAGGCCTTCGGGTGTGTGCCAGCAGGGGCACAGCCCCGGAGAAGACGGAGACAGAGGCTTCCGACGCTGACGTGCGTGGGGGCGGTGTCCGGGGCTGGAACGTGATCTGTGCAGGCCTGGCTTTTATGGTCAAGGATCTTTTACGATTCCCAAGTTTCTCTGAATATAAATCCAAGAAAAGAAACTTCTGGCAGGCCGAGACAGCTTGGCATGGTTTCTGACCAGAAAAGGACATCAGATTTCAGATTATAAAGTTTCTCTGTGGCATCGACCAAGGTCACGCTCCTCAAGAGAACCTTGGACAAAGAATTACTCGTCTCCTACATGTTGTTCAGAAACGTGAGCATAGGAAGAAATAGCACCACCCAGCTACAGAGCCAACTGTTTCATTTATGTCGTTTGAATATTATAGCAGGTGAATGTCACAGACAAGCACAGTGTTTCCCGCAAATGCACTTGAATTGGTGGTTCCAAGTCACCAGGAAGCAAGGAACCCGAGGATTCATCCTTCCCCTCCCTCCCTCCTTCCCGACTTCCCTCCTCCCTTCCCCCCTTCCTCCTTCCTTCCACCGATATATTTGTGAGCGCGATCTGTGACTCGGGAGCTGCTGTGGGCACTGAAATGTGAGAGCAGGCAACGAGCACACTTTATGCAGCTTTTACTCTCGGAGCGGGAAGGGAGCGGGAGATAATCACAGTTACAGAATTAAAAATACAGAAGGTGTGAAGCTCTTGTATCTGAATATGTAAAGAACACATCTCAGAGTAGATGGTGAGGATTAACAGCTGGCCAAGGACAACTTTATTGGAGTAGACAGGAAAATTGCTGTAGAAATAAGACTAGAAGCAAGGTCTGCATGACAAGCAAATGTGAAGAGCTGCGGGAAAGAATCCTAAGCAGAAGGTACGCTGTAAACAAAGGTCCTGGGGTAGGCAGGGACTGAACTTATTTGAATAATGGAAATGAGAAAGGGACAGCCAAAGGGGAGGAGGCGGAAGAGGAGCTGCCAGAGACCCGGGTTCCATACAGTGGCAAAGAATTAGTTCGTGGGTTTTGTTCCTCCTGCCTCTAGGATGACCAAAGATGTCACTGGGTCCAGGAATTTTTCTTCTTATTTTTATACTTTGGCATTACTTTCTATGTGATCTTTCTGAGACACTTAACAAGCCCTGGGATAAAAGTTTTCGCTCACTTTTCTAATTATTTTTTATTTGTAATTGGTCTGTAACAACTTTGCCTATTTGGCAGAACCGCTACATCCATTTTCTTTCTTTCTTGAAAATTATTGCCTTTTGATAAGTGGCAAAGAATTATTAACGTCAACCCAGACAGTGTCACAAATTTAAGAAGTGTGACAAGAACAATCCAATACCTCTCCACTGAGATTGAGGGGAAGAAAAGTACAGTTCGATATTAATTATCACCACAAGATGGGAGGTGTGGGGCTCAGGCGTAGTCCGAGACCAGAGCACAGGAGCGGGCAGAGGCTGCGCCTTGGGGATTTTCCACCAGCAGACTTGAGCCCAAGCTCAGGGGAGAGGCTCCTCTTGGAGCAAATGCAATAATAGTTTGGGCAATCGAGTGTCACGGGTAGAGAGATTGCTTCATTTTCTCGACTCTTGTTGGCTCTCATTCCACATCAGGTAGGGTTACCAAGACGTAGGGCACAGGGGGCCATCACGGGGCTGAGCAGAGCTTGTGTGAGGCCTTGTCTGGGGGTCAGCCTCTTGCTCTCAGCCCTCGAGAAACAGACAACGCCAGAATGCAGCTCCTCGGGCTAAGGGCTAAGTAATCACACTGAACACTGAAATAGGATGGTTTTTCCAGAATGGAGATTCACAGCAATCAATCAGAAGGGGCCCACTTCACCTGAGCTCACAGGAGAAGGGTTTATTTTTCCTGTTTTGAAACCATAAAGAAAGTAACATTGAAATGACCCCTATGCTTTCTGTTCCCCACTTGTACTTTCTTCAACCCGTTCTGCCTATAAAGCTGACTTGAGTTTATCTTTATGGTAGAGGAGTACTCTATTGCATATAAAAGCCACATTTTCTTTATTCATTCACCCACTGTTGGGCATCTAGGCTGTTTCCAAGGTTTAGTTATTACACATTTTGCTGCTATAAACACGGGTGTACATGTATCCATGAGGTGTGATATATAACACTTCCAGGAAGATATCAAGTGGACGAATAGCTGGGTCAAATGGTGCCTATGATGGATGTGATCAATATATATAACAAACGTGTACTAGTTAAAAATAAAATTAAAGTTAACAAAAAGCAACTCAATTCGCCCAGCTTGACCCTGCATGTTCTCTTGCAGGATGGCACGTGCTCGATTCTAGGATCTCCGATCAAAGCCGGCTCGGTCGGCCCACTGGACTGGTTGTGAGTTTGTCTCTTGAGAAAGGCCGGTGAGTTGTCCTGCTCTCTGGCCTGGGCTCTCGCTGAGCTGGAGATCGCGCGTCAGGCTGCATGCCGTGCGGGAAGCTCCCACTCTGCCCGCCCAGGGTCCGGAGGAGACGCGGGCGAGTCCTCGCGGGCCCTCTCAGCTGCGGCTCCTCCGCTCCTCCGTGCTGGAGATACCTGTTCTTTAGAAGCAGAACAGGCTCCGCTGAGGCCTCCTACCCTGGAATCTGCAGCAGCCCCGCTCTTCTCTGCTCTGCAGACGGAGCCAGACCTGCGTGACTCACGAGCGGCTGTTATTCTGTGTCCTCTTCAGTACATGCTACTGGGCTGAAAGCAAAACTAATTCCCTAAGAGGCCGTTAAGGGCTCCGTACTTACTGAGATCAGAAAATGGGTAACGCCCGGCAGGGGTGATTTCTTAGTGGTAGAATCCCCTCGGGTAGGACACCGAGACCCTGTCAACTTCACACATGAGGACAGTGAGCAACTACCCGAGTCGCTGGACTCTTGAATTCACGGTTTTACTTTTGAATATATTTTGCTCTCACTTTTCTGGAATTGAATAAGTGTAAAATCCCACGAGTTTATGTAATTCTTGAAATATCTGTAAGACCAAAAATGCTCTTCTAATGGGAAATTTATATACCTAAAAGTTTTGGTCATAAATTTGGTGTTCTATAATACACGTAGTTGGTTGAAGTGACTGCGTTTTACTGTTGATCATGTTTCTCATAAAGAAATGATTGACAGGAGCAGGAACTTGCTGTTTATTTATTGTAGGAAAGTTTAATGGGAGAGCTGCCATTTTAGCAAATTTTTAAGTGCACCAGGCAGTGCTGTTGAGGACAGAAACCATGCTACACAGCAGATCTTCCAGTTGCGTATCTGAAACTTTGCATCCCTTGTGGCGCAAAGCTGTGTCTCCCTGTTCTTTGCTTTTGCTGCTCCTGTGCTTTTTGGTGTCATTTCCAAGGAGTCCCTGCCCACGCCAATGCCATGAAGGTTTTACCCTGAATTTTTTGCTAGGAGTCTTTACAGCCTCTGGTCTGAAATTTAAATCTTTAGTTCATTTTGGCCCGATGTTTGTTTATGGTATAGAATAAGGACCCAATTTTCTGGCTACATGCAGTATCCTAGAACATTCATCAAACACATACTCCTCTCTTCTTGGTGCCCTTGTAAGAAGTGCTCTTGCTTGTGTGGGGATTTATTTCTGGGGTCTCTGTTCTATTCCATTAATCTGTGCATCTGTTTTTTAGTTTGAAACTTTGCATACCAACAGCAACAACAATTGTGATTCTCTGTATGTTTATTTGAAAACAGAAATAGGTGAAAATTTTATGACAATAAAAGAAATAAACAAATCAACTGTAAATGGCATAAAGAAGAAAATTCAAATTACCAGGAACTCCACAACCTAAACCCAACCAGTGAGATCAACTCCTGCTAGAGCCACAGGGACCTGTTCTGCACCCCATCTTCCAAGAATGACACACAGACAGTGTCGCTGTCACCCCTCATGGACAAGAAAAGGAGGCTTAGATACTCACTTGTCCTGCGTTAACTTTAGAATGTTCAAGTCAAGGTTACCTTGATCAGTCTTTCCTTTTCTTTCTGTTTTCATAGTTGCATATGCTTTTTTCATACATGAAACAGCAATTTCTAAAAGAAAAATATTTGGCTTTCCTTATTGTTAAGGAAAAATGAAGGGAATGTAACTTCTTTACAAAAATAATTACATATTTAAATTTTGATAAATAAGGAGCTTGAAGACCTTTATTTTTACAAAACTGTCCTATCAGTTGCTATTTACATTGTAAAACTTCACAGTGAAAACCTACTACATTTCTTCAATTACTTTCATTGTTTTTGTTAGTATTATGACTGCTACTATTGATGTTGTTACTGTGAGCATCTTTTTTCTATTTTAAAAAACAAAACAGAAAAAAGGGTAGAAATAATACAGAATTTCAGAAAAAAACAGTAAGAAATCGATACTAGTTAATATATTATATATTGTTGTCCTAGAAGTGGTTGTTCAGGTTACAAGATCTAGGCATAAAAAAATGATCTTATACCTGTATGTATGTATAAATGTGCAAGATAGATAACTATACTACTAATTCTCTGTTACTTCATAAAAAAGAATAGCTTGTGTTGGCATTGTTTGATTGTCTGATCATTTTTTGTGCCTAGAACAATATCTTCTTGACAACACAACTAGGGAAAATAATCTGGTTAGGCATACCCTCAAAATGACTGATGTTAAAATACCTCTACATTTAAGTGTAACAACTTTCCAATAAGATACATTCAGTTGCCAGAGCAAATTGTTACACGTATTCCCTTGATAGTGCTGTAGAGAATTTTCTTTAATGACTTTCTATATTGTCATGGCTTTGAGTGTACAGCTTTTCATCGGGGAGTGAAATTGAAGAATAGGTGCTATTACAAATTTAGTGCATTTGAAGAGTGTAATTTAGGAGTGAAGAACAGTCCTATAGCACATTTATATCAATCACTATTCATAGCAAACGAACATTTGACCTCTATCACATCTATGATACTTTTGTGAGTGGGAGGGGTGTCAAATATATTAATCTCCTGACTAACTATGATTTAATTGTTAATAGTACAATGATACAGGGACAAAGGGAGGCATCACATAAATTGAAGGTTTGCAACACACAAATGGTATTAAGAACAGAGCAGTGTTCCGTCATCTGAAGTACCTGGCATATTGCACACTTCAAAGGAGAACACTTGCTGTGCTTGACTGTGTGCAGCTTCGCATTGCTCTTTCTGTAGGAATACATCCTTGGGCAAAGAAGCTGTATGGGAGGGCTTATTTATTTGTTAGTGTTTCATGATTTCATGAAGAAATGAATGAATCAAAAATTACTAGGCTCTCTCTTTCTGATTTAGTTTTTCTTTGCTAATGAAAACAATGCTATCTGAAGGCTTGTAATTCAGTTATTAAATACAGTTCTGTTATTTTATCAATAAGCCATTTTAGTATTTAGTACTGTCCAACCTAGAGGAGACTTCATAAGCATTGTTCATTAACAGCACAAAGCACTCAAAAGGTTAAAGACCTTACATATATTTATATTTGTTTGCATTTTTGTTTGCAAAACATAGGGACCCAGCTGCCTGACTTCTGCCTGCTGGGCAGTTGCTCCACCACTCTACATCTCCAGCTCGTAGTTCACAGTTCACAGGGTTTTGCTTTTTTGTATAGGCAAGCCTGTTAGAGTAACAATTATTAATGATTTAATTTTACATGCTAGTAGTTGTTTTTTCTCATTACTTGTTATGGCTTATGTTTGGATGTCCCCCGCCAAGCCTCATGCAGTCATGGAGGTGGCTGAATCTAGCCAGTGCCCCAACCAGGACCTCAGACAGTGTCCCATGCAGGGAGCACCCCCATCCAACTCAGTCCTCCGAGACCCCAGGAGGAATCAGTTAGTGAAATAACCAATGAGCTCAAGGAAAGTAACAATAAACAGCTGAATAAGTTAATTGGGAAGGCAATACAGGATACGAAATAACCACTTCAGTAGAGACAGAAGTCTGAATAAGAATTGAGCATAATTCTTGGAAATGAACTCTTCAATTACTCAAATAAAACTTAATTAAAATTCTTGATTGTAGGGAAGATGAATCAGAAGAGTATTAGGGCTTGAAGGCAAGGTGGATGCATTAAAATATGCACTCAGTTATAATGAGAGAAGCACAGGAATCAATGAAAGGGTTATCTGAGACTTCCTAAACAACTCTAAAAGTACAAGGATAAGATTCATCAGTCTTGAGGAGGCGAGTGGAAAGTCTGCCATTATAGAGAATGAAATGAATACCCAGGTACTGGATAGGCTTTTAGAACCCCAAATAGGTGTAACCAAGAAAGAACCTCTCTAAAACAAACAAACAAAAAAATCTGTTAGAAATGTAAAATCATTTATAACAGCAAACCATCAGAATAGCATATAGAATGAAAATAAAAGGGTGGAAAATGATATTTCAAGCACCTGAAGCCCCTAAACAAGCAGAAGTAGCTATACTTATATCTTCCAAGGTAGGTTCGAACTAAGTAAGAAGAAACAAGAAAGGCCAGCACATAATGATAAAGGGAGCAATTCAGTAAGAAGAATAACAGCTGTAAATATATATGCGCCAAATATCAGTGAACCCTCTTTCATAAAACAAGCACTACTTTTAATTAAGGGTCACAGTGAAGTAGGTCAACCAAACCAAAAGGTCAACAGTCAGCAGAGGTGAGCTACACTACAGATCAATGGAACCGAACATGTATCTACTGAATGTTCAATTCCAAAGCCAACAGAATATATATTCTTTTCAGCAATGCACACAACTTTCTTCAAAATAGATTATATTTTAAGTTATAAAACAAAATTAATAAAGACAAAATAATTAAGTTAATCACATGGGTCCTGTAAGATCAGAATGGAATAAAGCTGGAAATCAATGGCAGAGGAAACCACAGAAACTACAGCTACGTGGAAATTGAATAACACAGAACTGAATGATGAGTGGGTCATCAAGATACTAAGAGCAAAAATTAAAATTTCCTAAATCAAGTGTAATGAAAACACAACTTAGCAGTATATATGGGTTACAATGAAAGCATTCCTAAAAGAGAAAATTATAGACATGAGTGCTTGTACCAGAAAAATAAATAATGCCATAGAAATACATCTCAAGATCCTATGAAAGGGAAGAATAAGTACAGCCCAAGACCAGTGGAATGATAGAAATAGCAAAGAGCAGAATGAATGAAATATAGAGTAGAAGAACAATAGAAAGGGTCACTGAATCATAGAGCTGGTTCTTTGAAAAGATAAGCAAGATTGATAAAATTCTTAACAAAACTTACCAAACAACGGGAAAGAAGACTCAACTTAATACAGAAAACAGACACCACTGAATTTCAGAGCATTATTAAAAATCATTTTGAAAACTTATGTTTCAATATATTAGAGAGTAGGAGAAGCAGATAAATTCATTTGACCTATCAAAATTGAACCAAGAAAATTTAATTTTAGTATATGTACTGCCAAAGTGAGCACAGAAAACATAAAAGTATAAACAGATCAGCAATATGCAAAACATGCGGAATAGTTATAAAAATCTTTCCAATGCAGAAAAACCCAGCATCCGGTGGATTTATTGATCAATTCTACCAGACATTTACAGGACTAACACCAATGATTCTCAAATTACCAGGAGATAGGAAGGGAAAAAGGTGTTTCTAAATTCTTTCAGCGAAACTGGTATTAATAAACAGATGAGAAGATGGAGAAACAACTCCAAACACCCTCAGCCACCCTATCTTTGACAAAGGAACCAAACACCTTCACTGGAAGAAGGATAGCCTCTTTAATAAATGGTACTAGAAGAACTGGCTTTCCACATGCTGAAGACTAAAACTAGACCCATGCCTCTCACTATGTATTAAACTAAAATCAAGATGGATCAAAGATCTAAATATTAAAATGGAAACACTAAATATGTTGGGAGAAAGAATAGCTAGAACTCTTGAAAACATAGGTATAGGCAAAGACTTCATGAACAGAACCCTGATCACATGGGTAACACTACAGAAAATCAACAACTGGGATCTCATCCTATTAAAAAGCTTTTGTACAGCAAAAGAACTTATCAACAGAGTGAAAAGAAACCCCATGGAACAGGAAAAATTTTTAGCTAGATTTTCCTCCAAAAAAGGACTAATATCTAGAACATACAATGAATTGAAATTGAAATCAGACCCCCCAATTTAAAGGAATATTGTTGAAAGCAGCCAGCCTGGGAAGTCCAGACCCAGCCCAGTCTGCCCAGTTATACTTCTTGTAATCACAGGAATGTTCTATTTGACTGTCCAGTACTTTAACTACTAGCCACAGGTAGCCACTGAACATTTCAATGTCACTAATAAAAATGAGGTACCATTCTTAGTTTCATCTAATTTGTATATGTTTGAAAATTTAAATAGAACCCCTGGGTTAACAGGTATTGTATATGTGTAACCCATATCCTGCATATTCGCTTCTTTCTACTGAAAATAAACATACTCAAAACTTTCATTCTGAAATCAAGAGGCATCAAACTAAAAATGAAAAAAAGTACCTCCGGGATAGTTTAATTGATTTAATTATTTGAGGTTGTGTTTAATACAACACACAACGGAGGCATTTGAAAAAATATCCATCTTTATTCCTTAGAAGAATTTAAGGCCTCACATTTTATTTTAAGAAAACAAACTCAAAAGTAAACATTATAATGCAGGTTGACTACTATTTCACCACATGAGAAAGAATTTAGAGTGAAACACAGCATAAGCAGAGTGTCAGTCCAAAAGTGTGTTTCTGTGGTGTGTAACACAAAGTAGTCACCTGAGCGACACAAACAGCTGGCAAAGAAGAGGGGACCAAAGACCGCACAGAAAAATGGGTAAAAGCAAGAAGCACAGCAGACTCCAGACCAGCGGAAAACCAGCGTGTCACGGGATGTCACATCGACATATTACAACTGAGTCAATTGCTGATGATAAGGAAGTAAATGCAGATTCGCTCATACTCAGGGCAGCAGTAAAGGCTGTGGATGTCACGTCACTGGACCCTCCAAGGACATGGTAGAGCTTGCTTCTCTTCTGATTCTTAGAAACTGGCCACTTAAGCTTGAAATCGTGTGCCCGGACTGTGGACTGTGTCGCCCCAGATTCGGCAGGCGACACCGTGGATTCCCCCACTGCTGGGAATTAGTTGCTAGTTCTGTGACTTGGGCGGTCTCTTCTCTGGCTAGCCTCTGTCTTCCTACCATACAGTGGTTTGAAACTAAGGATGCCTTTGATCAAAAGTCAATGCTTGCTAGATCAGGTGCCTCTGTGGCACGGTCATCCTCACAGCCCGCTTTGTAGAGGGGAATGTGGCGGACGGACGTGACATCTGTTCTCAGCTGCTCAACGCTATTCTTCATTTAAGCTTGTTTCTGAAGAATTTGAAGGTTATATATTCAGTTGTTCTGGGTCACATGGAAACAGGAAGGTTGCAAATGGCACATAGAATCCACTTGTTCCTTTAATGGATACTTTCAACTGCTCAAGGCTCTGGGCGGGGCATTTTAGGGATCACGAGAGAATCTGAGCTAGGTCTGGCCAGATTTCGACAGGGAGACTCAGCATGGGCCACACCACCAGGCACAGCATTGTACATGCAACTGGGGGCTACTCAGAATCATCCCACCCAGATGTTCTCATTTTCCAAGCCACAGAAATACGTGGGAACAGGCAACTTCTCCTGCTCATGTGACTGCCATTGTAAAGTGACTTTTGCCATTAAATTAAAATGCAAACTAAATTTCAAATATAGTTTTAAACCAAGCTTTCTAGGTAAAATTAACTATACTTAGGAGGAAGGGATTTACCTTTTTATTTTTAATAAAAGTCTAGGTTTATAAAGTTGAAGAAATTCCATTTTTCTTTTTTCCTCGTCAAGATGTGCTTGTTGTCCCTGCAGAAGGAAGACAACTGTGGATTTATGGTATGTGTAGGCTTACTGAGTCTTAAAAAAGTTGTGCCATTATTTATGTCTTACTGTAACAAAAACCTTGTCTGGGGAGAGAAAAACAGCCCAAGGCTGTCAACCTTCGTTGATGCAATTATTACCTAAAAAAAGATGGAGGTTTGCTTCCTGCTAACATGCGTGCATGCATTTATTATTCTGTACTCTCGGCATCTCGCGGTCCCTGAGCATTGTTGATGGTGTATGGAAAAGCTAGTCTTTTAGTGATCTGCTTGTCACCCCGCATGCCAGGCACTTGTCATTTCTCTGGACTCAAGGTCTAGGCAGGGAGGCCAGCGGCACCACCAAGCTCCCACTTGTCACACTTTCAAAGACAGACCCTTCAGCCTTGGGCAGGAGAGTGATCTGTACACTGCACAGTGACTTCTCATGCCATAGATGCTGTTTTCGAGCAGAGCGTGGGAGAAAGTGGAACAGCAGCCCGAAGGAGGAAGGCGAAGGAGAGGACGCCCGCCCTTTCCTCCGCCCCTCAGCGGGCACCTTGGCTGCAGTGCTCGGGACTCACGGGAGTCAGCACTGCACAGTGCAGAGGAACCCTGTGAGCTCAGCCAACGGCAGCTGCTGCTTGGTGTCCCCGGCCAGGCTGGGTCATTCTGCCCGCTTGGCTCCTGAGCCCTTCTCACACGGCGGGTGCTCTCCCGTGACCCAGATGATCACACCTCGTACCCTCGCCTCTTGTGTCTCCCTCCACACGTCTCCACCAAGCTGCCCCTTCCTTCCATCCCACCATCTAATTTAGCTTCTGAGTTCCTACTCACTTGGTCGGGACCCTCATCCCTGCCACTAACCCGCATCCATTCTGCCCTATGGTCACTTCTCTACACACAGTGAGTGACCATGTCCATCACCCACAGCTCTGTCCTTGGGGAGCGCTGTTCTCCACTGTCTTTCAGTGCACGCTGGCGTGAGGCTCGGGAGCAGCCACCTCCTCTGGGCTGGCATCTTCGTGCTGAGCCGATCCTCCATGAGACAGTCCTTCTGGGTTGGCTGTACTGGGTGCCGCATAAATCCACATGCAGGAGATGAATGCATCCCCTCCTGGGGACAGTGCGCGTGGTTTTCGGCTGTACATGACATAGCTGTGTCACGTGAGTCTGAAGTATGACTTTGCCGACTTCTTTATGAATTAATTAATTATGATTGAAACAGAGAGAGAGGTGTGTGAGCGCCGAGTTGGCCATGGGTGGGCGGTGGCTTTGAAGGGGTCCTGGCGAGCAGACCGACATAGCCGGGGCTGCAGTGGCTCTGGTCCCTCCACCCTGGCCTTCTCTGTTTACACTGACTTATGTACTAGGTTCCCTCTGCTGTTGTAACAAATTGCATGAATCAGTGATTTAGGACAGCACAGACATACTACTTTACGGTTCTAGAAGTCAGAGGTCCAGGACCTGCCCTCCTGGGCTGACACTCCTTTGGGGGATTTGGAGGCCTGAGCCTCCTGCCTGTCCAGCTCTTGGTGACCACTTACATCTCTCAGCATGTGACTGCCTCCCTGATTCTGCTTTCAAAGCTCTGGATGCCATCTTATCTCTCTGATCAGGACTGGAACAGCATCTCAGGTTTTCAGGACTGTGAGGACTTGGCCCCCTCTGCACAATCCAGCACGATTCTCCTCAACCCACTGCCCCTTAGTCTCCTTGGTGAAGCTCATTTGCCACATAACCTGACACATCCCATGGTTTGGGGGACTAGGTTAGATACCCTAATTCTGCCCACACAGCTGGGCTGTCCACCACCGTCCCCTCAAACAGCACTTCTTCCCGGGTGGGCTCATCAAATCGGGGCTTTCCTCTTTGACCTCTTTCCTCTCTTCCCTGTCCATTCTTTATTTTTTCCTCCACAGCACCCTCATCTTAAGACCACACAGTGCCTTCTGAGGGGAGTCTTCTTCTTACTGGGCCTGGAAGCTGCTCCTCGTCCTTAATAAAAGGGACCGATCAGTGTCCACTGCACACACAGTGAGACAGAAGTCAGCAGGCAGCCAGAGAGGTCTAAGTGCAAAGCACAGACAGCAAAGTGAAAGCAGCGGGGTGAGGCCGCTGGGCGATTTCACCGTCTGAAGTCTGTTTAACCCGCAGCATGAGCTCACAGACTTGGCTCTGAGTTTTCTTGACCGTAGGTCAAAGAGCTAACTGTGGTCACTCACAATATGTTTTTAAAGGATTTTTGGCACAAATTCTGTTTCCTGCCCCCAGTGATTTATTTCAAACAACCTCGCACTATAAAGCAGATCAAATCTAAAGCTCGTTCTAAAATCTGACCTCTCCCCTCTTGTCCTTTGAACCTGTCAGGGCGGCGGGCATCCTGTCTCCGCGTCTGCTCCTCCTTTCTCCTAGGGCGTCCTCCTAGGTCTCTGCCCCTCCTTCAGGGATGGCTCCTGAGCCAGCGGCTCTATTTCCCTCGGGTGACCATGAGTCTGGTTCAGTCCCTCCCACCTGCTGGATTCCCAGGGGGCAGCAAGGGGGGCTGGGTAGCCCTTATGTGGGAACATCATGAAGTTGAACATCAAGGTAACAGAGCAGGCAATGAAATGTGTGCTACTGTTCTCTCTGACAAGTAATACATAATAATGAACAAATAATATATATATATAAATTCTAAGTTTTCGAGTCACTGAAAGTCATCAGGAAGAAATCCTGAGAGCACTGCTTGTACCTGGTGTTCTGCTCAGGAATCACTATGGACTGCACTAGTGCTAAGGCAATGTGTACATAATTTGCAAATGACCACATATCGTTCCATTAATTCTCCTTCCCCTTCTCCTCCTTTTCTTCATCATCTTCTTTCCTTGAGATAGGGTCCTTGTGCAAGTCCTGAAGGCTGAAGAGTTGGAGCTCTGGTGTCCAAGGCCAGGGAAAGATGTGGGTCCTTGTCCAGAATAGAGAGAAAATTCCTCTTTCTCAGACTGGACCATTAAGGCCTCATTTAATGGAAAGGCGATCACCCAACTGGCTGAGGACAGATCTTCCTTACCAGGTATTTGCTTCAAGGTCAGTGTCTTAAAACCCCTCACAGAAATGCCCAGCAAGGATGCTTTAGCAGTTGTCCAGGTATCCTGTAATCCAGCAAGGGTGATGTCCCAAACTCACCATCACATAAGCCTGTTTACTTGTCCTTCCTTTTACTCAGATGCCCCTGGCATCCACAGCTCCCCACACCCTGGCTATCCGCTCATTGCAGCCTTATGTTACCCACACCTTCATCCAGGGCAGAAGATTCTTCTTCATCCTTTGAAATATCTGTGGCCCACCTTCTCACATAAGAAAGGCAGTTCTCCAGGAGACACGGCCTTGCTTGTCTTGGCCACCACTATGAGAACAGTAGGCGTGGGCTCTGTGGACAGGAGTGATGAGTACTGTGTGCTGGGTCACTTCATCACACGTTTCTTTATGAATAAAATCCTCAAGGGAGGCATTTTTCTGCCCACTTGACATATAAGAAAAAGACCTGCAGAAAGGCAGAAGAAGCAGATGAAACCACCCAGTCGTGAGCAGCAAAGCTGGGACTAGAATGCAAACCTGGCTGACTTCAAAGTCTATGCCTGGAGAAAAGACCATGGAAGTATTTTTAAGAAACTAAAGTGGATGTCTGAGCCCAGACAGGACTGCTCCCAATTGTGTGTCCCTGAGAAGTTTGCCTGTCTCTGGGTACTCAGCCACTCCGGAGCATCTGTCCCAACTGCCTTTGAAGCCCCGCGAAATCCTCGGTGGATGGGACGATGTCATAGAGCTTCAGAGCAGACCTGGTGCAATATCTGCAAGTGTGTTTTACAGCTTAACACAGTGCCATCTTCGCCAGTGGTGGCCAGTCTATTCAATGCAGACACTTGTGGAGAAAGCAGGTACTTGTCATTTTGCCAGTGCTGCATGCCTCTTGAAATGTGTAAATTGCAAGTTGTATTAGTCACTTACTGGTTGCTGAGACAAAGTAATTGCTACATTTTAAAATGAAGAGAGGTCTATTTTGTTTCAGGGCTTTCAGAAGATTCAACCCATGGTTGGAGGGCTCTGAGGCAGAAATGGCACAACAGAGGAAAGCTGTTCACCCCACGGCAACCTAAAAGCAAGGAGAGTAAGGCGAAGAAGGAAAAGGATTCCACCCTCCCAGGCCACACCCCAGTGCCCACCTCCAGCCAGACCCGGCCTCCTGAGAGCACCTTCAGCCATGATCTCATCCATGGGTGAAGTCACTGATGAATGCATTGATCCTGTGAGCCAATCACCTTCAGAAAGTCCTGCATGTGAACACAGGAACTGGTGTGGGTCATTTTAAATCTAAAGTACAACACAAGGCAAATGCTTTGGGACAGATGTTGTTGCTGACCACATTTCATTAAGCTTAAGACTCCGTAAACTGCTGGTTTGGTCAAGAATCACTTGCGAATTTCATTTAGAAATGAAACTCCAATGGTGACTTGAATCCAGGACTTTGAACTTAACAGGCATAATCAATTAGATGAATCCCTTCATCAGCTCACTGAGCATATTTAAGACTCTGTGGGGCACTGTTCCATGAAGTGCAAGGGTTTCCATGAACCACAGTCCCCATCCTGAACGCACCCATTTCCAGTAGAAAAGGGAGACAAGCAAATGCATTCCTAAAATGGAATGGTGAGCCAGCACTTCCTCTTTATTTTCTTTGGCCTATACTTGCCACCCTGTGTAGCACAAAGTGAGCATTTGCTGCCTGGAAGTAGGATATAAGAATATTAAAGCCATCGATGCAGATTTACAGAACTTCAGCTACTTTTGTTATAATTGTAGTAAAACTGAATTTCCAGAGATGATGTCTTTATCATTTACACATAATATATGTACATTATTTTTAACTGTAACAAGATTGGTATTTAAGGTTGTTAATTGAATTTATTGCTCTTCTTCACATCAGAAATATTCAAACTTAAATGGACATTGTAAATTTTCCTTACTATAGGATAAGCAACAAAGGAGAAAGATAACTTATAATCTTTGTAAATAATCGGAGTGATGGCGGAAGCCTTAAGATAATTAAACATGCAAGCAATTTGAATTTTTGGTAGGTGCTGCTGTCTTATTACCAAAGTTGGTGGCATTTCTGAGTATCCCACTGTGTGAGGTGAGCCATTTGAAGAAGATGTTGACTTCAGCCTTGGGCTGTGTGTCCACGGCTGTCAGCAGGTTGTTCTGATGGAATTCCATCCTTGCTCTTCCCTTCCAGCTGAGCTCTACACAGTAGTCAACCCAGAGAGTGGGTTTCTGTGGATCATTAGAGGGATTGCGGTGCCTGGATATCTATTGCATTAAAGATATCTACGGGAGAGAAAAGAGTTTCTGACAATTCTTTATGAAAACTTCCAATTTTATACTGCCTGGGGCTTGTGACTCTCTTCATGGTGTAAAACGCCAGCACTCTCTTCTGTTCTCCATTTGCCTTCATATTTCCCTGGCAACCACACCCTGGTTCCCAGTAGCACAGTGGAGTCCTTTGTGCTAAAGGGCTCCTCTACAGGAATTGCAAACCCCTGGAAAAAGGTGAAAGTTCCAACAACAGCCACCCTTCTGTTATGGGGAAAAGGGTAAGAATGGGTGGGGTGAGAAGCCATACGATTATGAGGTGTAATTGAAGCATATGGTGAATGTTTGAATTTTTAAAATTACGGTAAAGGATACATTGCCATCAATCTCCCTCAAAATGTAGTGGTTCTGTGGTTCATGAGCTTAATTTTTTCTGTGATTCTGGTTGCAAACTGAATCAGGCAAGAACTGAATCAAATTTTCCCACAAGGTCAACATTGAACCGCATCACTGAATAAGCATTGCCCTCCAAGCTTTGGGCACACTTATCCCATTATCCTGGTCACTTTCTGAAGCAATTCTGGAAGTTTTCTTTTGTGAGTGTCTGTCTTAGTTACTTTTAACTCGTTGCTGAGACAAAATACCTGACACCCAAAATTAGGGAAGGAAAGGTTTATTTCTTACAGTTTCTTGGGTGTTTCAGTCCATACTCAGTTGGCTCCAAGACAGCATGGCATGGCAGGGCAGTCATTCATGGTGGCCGCAACAGCAAGGCGAACCAGCAAGAGAGAGAGGGCGGAAGAGCAAGAGAAGGAAACCCGCCTCCATTACACTGTTTGTTGGCTCCACCTCTGGGTGGGTGCAGCACTCACATCATCAATCCTAGCGCTACACAACAAACCAAGATGAACTAAACATCTCCAAGATGAACTAAATGCCTTTTGTATTAAGGATGTACTAACAGTTTCAGCACTGTTGAAAAGTTCAAGTCCCAAATCTCTTCCAAGATCTATGGCAAACTCTTAACTGTAAACTCCTGTACAAATGAAAATGTGGTTTAACACTTCCAACATATAAAGGTGCAAGATACACATTACCATTCCAAAAGTTACAAACAGGGAATACAAAGCATTGGAACCAAAGCAAGTCCAAAATCCAGCAGGGCGAACATTAAGTTCTGGAGTTCTCCACTCAGCATTTGAAGCAATCTGGTTGCAAGCTCCAAAAGCCTTGAGTGATTCCACCCTGCAGCACTTTCAGGGGTCTTAACTTCCATAGCTTCCCTTGGATGAACCATGTTCCTTGGTTTCACCCTTACATCTTTACACACTGCTTTCTGCAGGTGGGGCAGAAGCTGTGCATTTTTTTTGCACTTAAAACCAGTGCCACATGGATGCTGCCAAGGTCCACTGCCACCTGGAGCAGTAGCCAAGCTTTTCTCTCTCTTGGCTGTAGGCGTTGTCTGCCTGGATTCCTGAGCTCTCTGAACCTGATTGTGAGGAATAGCTTCTCTATGCCATTGCCATTCTGGAATCTGGTGTGGCTGCTTCCATTCTGGAACCTGGTGCAGCCACAACCTCCTGTGGCCTCTGTCACCACTCCAGGACATGGCACTGTGCGACTTTTTCCTCCGAGCAAACTCTTTCACTTTTGAAGGCCTGAGGCTGCAAAGGGTGGAGGCCCTCTGCTTCCCCCAGGCCAGCTTTTTTATTCCTTTGTTCCTTCTCAGCAATCAAGGTCTCAGCCCTATCTTTACATTCCACAGCTTCCTGGCCAAACTCAAGTTTTAAATCACCATACTGTGCTCTCTGCTTTTGATTCACAACATAAATCTGACTAAAAGCCCCCAAAACTGCTAGGCCACCATTTCAACATTTGGCTGCCTTGTAATTTCCTTTTTTAGGTCCTCCACCCTCAATCTGAGTCCTCCGCCCTTAATCTCTGTCCTCTGCCCATAATCTCAGTCTCAGGCAAAGTCTCTGGGCATGGGCAGAATGCAGACAAACTTTCTGCCAAGCCATAACACACACCATGTGGAGTCCAACAACTAATGCAGTCCTTCTTCCCAGCAGAAACCTCCTGAGCCTGGTCTTTATCAGCAGGCTTTCTATCAGTTTTCTGGTGTTCTGAGCTCTGACCAGAATCCCCCATACAAAACAACCTAAGCTGTTCCAGCTCTATGCATTCAGGCAACCTCTCCAAACCTTTCCAAACTCTTCCCACAAGAGCCTGGTCTTTACCGGCAGGCTTTCTGTCAGCCTTCTGGTCTTCCGAGCTCTGACCAGAATCTCCCATACAGAACAGCCTAAGTTGTTCCAGCTCTATACATTTAGGTGACATCTTTGAACCTTTCCAAACTCTTCCCACAAGCTAATCCCAAAGGCTTTTGAACCACATGGTCAGGTTTAGTCACAGCAATGACCCTACTGTCCAGTACCAAATTCTGTCTTAGTTACTTTTCACTCATTTCTGAGACAAAATACTGGACGCCCAAAATTAGGGAAGGAAAGGTTTATTTCTTACAGTTTCTCAGGAGTTTCAGTCCATATTCAGTTGGCTTCAAAGCAGCATGGTGTGGTGGGGCTGTCACTGATGGCGGCCACCAAACAGCAAGGTGTGCTGGTGAGAGAGAAAGGGAAGAAGAGCAAGAGAGGAAGACCCGCCTCCCTTACACTGTATGTCGGCTAACATGGTACAATCAGCAATTACGATAGCATGAAACACAACCGAGAAAATGACAAACTGAGATAACTATTAATTTGCCACCTTTTACTTTTTGAACTAGATTTGTGGTTATATAACAGAACAACAACAACAACTATAAACCATATTTTCTTTCCTTTTTAAATTTCTATCTCTCTTTTCTTGTTTTTTTGTTTTGTTTGTTTTTTCTTGATTATCTGTTCTTGTTTTATGAGTGAGAATATGGTTTATAGTTGTTGTTGTTCTGTTCTTGTTTTTATTTATTCTTTCTGTCTTTCCCTCATGTCTTCTTCAACATATTCCCAGTCTGCGCAATCTTCCTATGTCCTCCAGCCTTGCTTCTAATCTCTTCCTCTTCTTCTATTTCCCTATTATTTCTCCAACTCCTTTTAAATTGTCTGTTCTGAAAGTAAAATTGTTATATTTGAGTGCTTATTTACCACATACAGTTTTCTGTTGTTTTAGATTTTGTTATATAACCACAAATCTAGTTCAAAAAGTAAAAGGTGGCAAATTAATAGTTATCTCAGTTTGTCATTTTCTCTGTTGTGTTTCATGCTATCATAATTGCTGATTGTACCATGTTAGCCAAAGTAACATAATTGTTCTAACCAGTTGATCTTCCTAGTATACCAAGACTGAGATTGCTTAAGGGCCTTACAAAATACTATAGGCCAGTGCCTAAGAGCAAGGGACTGGGCCAAGTAGGCAGCAGCTTCTCATCCTCAGTAAATCAAAGAGGTAGGATCTTGCAGCACACTGAAAACCCAAAAGCCAGCTACATCTGAAAGATACCTTTGAGAAGTAGTCATTTCCTAGGGTTCTGAATACTAGCAATAAAGCAACTCACCATGGGCAGTTTACAAACATCAACCCAGGAATTAAACAAAGAAACAAACAACCCAGAAAATGAGATGACACTTAAACAGTATGGAATCCCAGAATTTCAGCTGACCAAAGGCAAACCCAGGGGGTAAAAAGGTGAAACAATCTGAAAGCCAACTACCTGGACTTCGAAATGGCAACAGTGGAAGTTACAAAGCAAGTGAATGAGGCTCTGGAACAAAATCAAAACAGAAAAAATTTCTCAGATAACTGCAGAGATGGAGCCCATAATGAAAGACATGCTTAGTGACTCTAGAGCAAATACAGATTAAAAAAATAGAGAAGCATAGAAAATGATGAAACACCCAACATAGAAAAAAAAAAGAAACCCATGAAATAGATTCAAACCGATGTCCATAAAATTAAAAATTCCACTGAAAGTATACATAGCAGAATAAGGCAATGTAAGGACAGAATCTCAGATAAGATTGTGGTTAGTGATTATGATAAAAAAAGATTTCTTAAAAACAGCAAGAGACCATGAGAAATCAGCAGCAGCTGCTGGATGATGCAAAGAATAACATAATATTGGTTGGAGTCAATGAGAAAGTTGGAGATATCACAAATAACATAAAAATCCTGCTTACAGAAGTTATGGCAGAAAACTTCCCAAGCAGGGATGTTGTAGACAGGGGTTACAGAGAGAACAACTGCATGCAGGACACATAATTTATAATACTGTTTTATTATGATCACCCAGAGCTAAACACAAGAAAGTGCAGGAAAATCTGTCCACAACACTAAAAACCCAGAGTATTCAGCCAAGGGCCTGGATCTCACAGGAATGTCCTACATGAGTCCAGCTAAAGACCCAGAGCCCATGACAATGCCTCCCACAAATCCAACTGGAAATCTGAGAGTCCATGATAAAGACTCATGCCAGTTTATTTTACAGATCCGGGCTGGGAAGGCCAAAGGTCAGCGGTGGAAGCTAGAAAGTCTATGCCAGCGGGGTGAAGGAGCTGTGCCAGTAAGTTGAGGGTTCTATACTGGAGCTGAGAAGTCACACTGAAAATAAGGAGTGGGGCTTCTCTGAAAAGTACCACAGCCATCCTCAGCAGCCATGAGGTCCCAAGCTCCTCCGACGATGAGAACAGTCAAGTACAGGTCAGGAAGCCCAGTGTGACAAGCTTCTCCAGCACACATCTTCCAATCTGGAGTCAGGAAATGATGTACAATGTGAGGAGCAGAGCTCCCCCAAAGTGAACCACAGCCACTCTGATTGACAAGGTCCTGAGCTCCTTTGATGATAACAGCCGAATCCATATTGGGGAAGCCAGAACCAATGGCTTGAAACAGCAACACTTAGGAGAACCCACAATGCCTTGCTATTCTTCTCCACGTCTCTATTTATGCTGGCAGCTTTCCTCAGGTGTTAAGTTGACTACCAGTTTTTAATCCATAACTCAGCACACATGTTGGTGTAATTCAGCTGGTGTTAAGTTGACCACCAGTTTTTGATCCATAACAAGGGAAAAAGAATATGACATGCAGATAATTGAGGAATATAAAATGCCAATTAGTCATGACCAAAAATATCCATACTAAGGAATATATTCCAGAAATCTATCCCAGGAACTCAGCACAAGAACAGAGTACTAAAAGAAGTTAGAGAAAAGAAACAAGTCACCAAGGAAAGCCCATTAGAATCACAGCAGATTTCCCAACACAAACCCACAAGGCAAGGAGAGCTTGGAGTGAGGTATTGCAAACCTTAAAAGCTAACAGCCTCCAATGCAGATTGATGTACCTTGCAAAACTATCTTTTACAACTGGTCAAGACATTGCCATGACAAAGAACACCGGAGGAAATTCACAAACACCAAACCAGTGACACTCCAAAATGTTCTGAAGGACATTCGAGATAAAAAGGACTACAAATCCATGAACTCCAACAGAATTAATCCACCAGGCAAGGCAAGCAATTAAACCGGGGTGGGGTGGGCAGTGGTGAGGGGGAAGAGAGCCAAAAATAGGAAAATAACATGACAAGGTTAAGTAAATACGTATCAATTACAACCATCAATGTTAATGGTCTAAATTCACCAATAAAAAGAAACAGACTGGCAGAATGTATTAAGATACAAGATCTAACAATATGTTGCATACAAGAAATACATTTAATTCAAAAAGAGATCCACAGAGCAAAATTCAAAGGATGGAAACATATACTCCATGTGACAGGAACCCGAAAAAAGTAGGGATAGATAGTCTATTTTCAAACAAAATGGATTTTAAACCAAGACTGATTAAGAGAGACAAAGAAGGGCAATACACCCCTGTAAAGGGAACAATCCGAGATGAAAAGATAACAATCATAAGTATATATGCATCAAATAAATAAATAAATAAATATGCACACAACTGCATGAAACATATTACTGGACATGAAAAATCAAATAAGCACAAACAGGATTGTAATGGGGGAATCTCAATATCCACTTTCACAAATACATCAACTAGATGAAAAACCAATGAATTATCAGAACAGAAACAAACTCTTGACCAAGTGGGCTTAGCAAATGTCTATAGAGTGTTCCACCCTACGTGAGAATACAGATTCTTCTCAGCTGCACACAGGATATTCTCCAAAATAGGCCGTATATTAGCACATAGAACATGCTTAAGTAAATCCAATGGAATTGTAGTTAATCCATGCGTATAATCAAACCATAGTGTAACAAAATTGGAAATCATTAGCAAAATAAACCACTAAAAATTTCATAAACACATGGAAATTAAGTAACATTCTCCCGAACAACCAATGGATCACAGAAGAAATTGAAGGAGAAATTAGACAGTTTCTACAATTAAACAATATTGCCAGTACAACATACTGGGACTTAAGAGAAACAATGAAGGAAGTGCTGAGAGGGTAATTTATAGAGGTGAATTCCCACATCAGGAAAACAGATCAAGCTCAATTAACTTACTGTTGAAACTCAAGTTTCTAGCAAAAGAAGTGTAAATCAACCCTAAAGCTTGTGCAAGGGAGGAAATTATAAAGATCAGAGCAGAAATTTGTGCAATGGAAACTAAAAAAAATATAAAGAATCAATGAATCAAAGATTTGTTTCTTTGAAAGATTAGCCAACCTTATTAAAATAAAAGGAAAGAAAAGGCTCAAATTCATGCAATTAGGAATGAAAATGGTAATATCACAGCAGATCCTGCAGAAATCAAGATCATCAATACCTACTTTGACAACTGTATTCTAATAAGATGGAAAATGCAGAAGAAATGGGCAGATTCCTAGATACATATGAATTATCAAAACTGAATCAATAAGGCATGAAAATGCTAAATAAACCAATATCAGTCAATGAAATTGAAGATTTATAAAAACCTACCAACAAACAAAAACCCAGGTCTTAACAGATTCACTGTTGAATTCTACAAAAATTCAGTGAAGAATGAATGCCCCTACTTCTCAAACTCTTTAATGAAATCAAAAGAAAGAAATACTCCCAAACTCATTCCTGGAAGCAAGCATTATCCTGATAAGAAAACCAGAGAAGGATCCAACCTAAAAGGAAAACTACAGTCCAATCTCCCTAACAAACATAGATGCAAAAGTTCTCAGTAAGATACTGGCAAACAGAATGCAGCAAATCATCAAGAAGATTATCCACCATGACCAAGTAGGAGATGCAGGGATGATTATATATATGTCAATCAATAAATGTAATACACCATACTAACAGATCCAAGGAAAAAAACCTTATAATCATCTCAATAGATGTAGAAACTGCATTTGACAAGGTCAAACACCTGTTCATGATAAAAGCCCTATAGAAAATTGGAATAGATAGTTTTTATCTGAATCTGATTAAAGCCATTTATTACAAACTAGCAGTCAATATCATACTAAATGCACAAAAACTGAAAACTTTCACTCTAAAATCAGGAATAAGACAAGGATGTCCACTGTGACCACTCTTATTCAATGCAGTTCCAGAAACATTAGTCAGAGTCATTAGACAAGAGAAAGAAATAAAAGTAATAAGGATAGGAAGAAGTTAAATTATTATTATTTGTAGATGGCATGATACTTTACATAGAAGACCCCCAAAACTCCACTACATGACTTCTAGATTTGATAACTAAATTCAGTAGCTAGACAGAAAGTCAATGCTCAGAAATCAGTAGCCTTTCTTTACACAAATAGCAAACTCACTGAGAGAGAAATTCAGGAAGCAATATCTTTCACAACGGCATCACAAAATTGAAATATTTAGGAATAACTCTAATAAAGGAAATAAAAGACCTCTACATTGAAAACTACAGTATTCTGAAAAAGGAGATTGAAGAAGAATATTAGAAAATGGGAAGATATCCCTTGTTCTTTGGTAGGAAGAACAAATATAATGACAATGGCCATTCTTCCAAAATTGTTATGCAGATTTAACACAATCCAGATTAAAATTCCAAAGCATGTCTCACAGAATTAGAGAAAGTAATCCTAAAATTCATTTGAAACCAAAAGAGACCTTGAATAGCAAAGGCAATTTTGGACAACAAAGGCAAAGCAAGGGGCATCACAATCCCTGACTTACAACTGTACTACAAAGCTACTGTGAAAAAAAACAACACAGTATTGGCAAACTAAAACATACACAAGGATCTGTGAAACATATTAGAAGATGCAGAAATAATTCCAGATATCCTCAACCACCTTATCTTTGACAAAGGAGCCAAACACCTTCACTGGAAGAAAGATAGCCTTTTTAAAAAATGGTGTTAGAAAAACTGTCTGTATGCTGAAGACTAAAACTAGATCCATATCTTTCACTGTGCACTAAACTAAAATTGAAATGTATTCAAGATCTAAATATCAAAACAGTAACACTAAATCTGCTGGAAGTTAAAATAGGTAGAACTCTTGAAGACTGGTGTAGGCAAAGACTTCATGAACAAAATCCCAATTGCATGAGAACCATCATGAAGAATCAACAACTAGGATCTCGACTTAATAAAAATCTTTTGCACAGCAAGAGAAACTGCCAACAGTGTGAAGAGGCAAATGACAGAGTGGGCAAAAATTTTTGCCAAAGGGCTGCTATCTAGAATATATAAAGAGCTAAAAAAAAAATCAGACACCCAATTTTAACAACTCAGTCCAAAAATGGGCATCTGAAATGGACACTTCTCAGATGAAGAAGTAGAAACAGCAAGTAAATATATAAAAAGAAGTTAAGCATCCCTTGTCATTAAAAAATGCAAATTAAAACAGCACAGAGACTCCATCTCACTCCAGAAAGAATGGCTGTTATCAGCAAATCAACCAATAACAAATGCTGGTGGGAATGTGGGGAGAAAGAAACCCTTTTGCACTGCTGATAGGAGTGTAGACTGGTGGAAATCAATGTGGAATTGCTCGATAAACTAGGAGTAGAAGTCCCATTGGACCGAGCTATTCCCATTCCTGGTATCTTTCCAAAAGAATTAGAAACATCATGCCACAGTAATAATATTTATAGTGACACTTGTGTTTATAGTGGCGTAGTTTATAATAGCTAAATCTCATAAACAGCCCAAATGTCCATCAAACGATGAATGGATAAAGAAGATGTGGTTCTTTTATATAATGGAGCACTATTCAGCCACAAAAATGGATAATTTTGGGACATCTCTAGGTAAATAGATGAACCTTGAGAACATACTCTTAAGTAAAACAATTTGGACACACATGCATAAATACCACCTCGTTACTTTGGTGTGAGAAACTGAAAGTGTAAATAAAGACCAAAATGTATAATAGATACTATGCAAAAGGAAGAAAATGTTCAAATAAGAAGGGAAGCAAGGGAGGGGGATGTGGGAAAGGAAGGACAGGAAAAGAAAAAAATGAGAAAACAAGGGAAAAATGAAAACAAAACTTTCATAAATAAGAGCGGGGAAGAAGAGTTGAAGGGAGGAAAGGGTAATGGAGGGAAAAGAATCAAGACATATCATGTACTGGCACATATTTCTTATGATGATTGTGATCATTGTGTAAATCTAAAATGCACCAAGAAACTTTATTAGTTAATAAAAAGAAATCAAAAAAGACATGCAAACCTATGAGGTATTAGAAACACTAAGTAGTAACTTTGAAATAACATTATTTACTACGATCAGAAGATTAAAATTTAAAAATTTTAACATATGTCTGGAAATAAACTAGTGATATTACAATTTTTTTTGATATTACAATTTTGATAAAGAATTAAAGAAGAATCCTGAAGTGGCCAAGTGTAATTAACTGAACTAAGTACTCAGCAAATGGATTTAACAGCAAATTAACCACGGCTGAAGAGAGTGCACTGAGAAGGTGGTGCATTAGAGAAAATTCACATTCTGACAGGCAAAAGGATTAAAACCACAGGAGAAATGGAAAGTGCAGAGGGTAAATCAGAACTCATATTAAACTGGTGTCCCAAGAGATGACTTAGAGAAAAGACCAAAAATAAAATAGTAAAACCAATAAAACCAAATTATGAAAATCTTAAAATCAGTGAGAAATGTGAAATATTATTTTTAAGAAAATGCCATCTGTACCGAAGCCTAAGGACAATAGAGAATATGAAACCAGAATATGACGGCTATTTTCATTGTGCCAACATAAAGTAAGTGCCAGTGTGGAATTTTAATCCTGGCAAAGACAGCTCTCTGGGGGAGATGAAGGCATTTTTGGACAAATGGGAGCATTGGTAAAGAGCAGAACAGCTCTCTCAGGAATTTAAAGGGTGATCTGTGGGCAGAGTGAAACAGGTTCAAGTCTGCACTGTTAGAAAGGTGGCAAGGCACGGGGCATAAGATGTGATGAATGGGATGAGTGAGAATCACATCCATAAAGAGGGAGTGAAGTAGTACGTATCATCTTGGAGGATTTCAACCCATGCGTGTTTAATAAACCTAAAAATAACCATTAGGAGTGGGGACACGGAGCTAAAGCATCTAAAGGCCTGTGACTGGGAGGGATCTTAGTGTTAGAGTCTCATCAGTTAAAGGGGACTGTTGCAGCTGTTACCATAGCGATGGTGCGGCAAGCCCTGCAGCACCAGGCAGGAGGACTGACACTGCCGGTGGTGAAGCAAAGCATCCCCAAGCTGTAATAAGTGGTGTTAGCAAGGTGACCTTACCGTTCAACGCAGCATTTTAAAACATTTGTCAAGATGTGATGTGTGTGTGTGCCAGTTTCCCACAGTGGATGTTGTTAATACGTATGGCAAATACATTCTAATATAGTATTTTTAAAAAGTTAAAATCTGTACACACAGTGGACTGTTAACACATGTGCACCTCACATCCTCACTTTTCGTGATGAGAATACTTAAAATAGAGCGTAATGCTTTTCAAGCATAAGACACATTGCTGTTCACAGCAGTCGACATCTGTACAACAAATGGATGGAGAAAATGCAGCGCATGCATATGCACCAAGCATTGCTATTCAGCCGCAGGATACAAGACAGCCCTGTCCTTGACGGTGACATGGGTGAACCTAGAGGACCTGGAGGACGTTAAGTAAGGACATTAAGCCAGACACAGAAAGACAAACCTCACATGCCCCACTTGTACATGGAATCTGAAACAGCTGAACTCACAAAAGCTGAAAGTCAAAGATGGTTATCAGATGCTGGTGTGGGCAGGGAGGGTCTGAGTCACAGGGGAGATGTGGTAGAAGGCGACCAAGTTTCACCAGGTATGTTGAACAAGGTGAATGACAACAGCTCCCAGAGAGCTTTGTCACTTTTAGTGTTTATAAGTCAAATACACACACACACACACACACACACACACACATGCAATGCAATGCAATTCATTAATCTAATTATTTTAAAATGAGAGCCTGATTTAAAATAACAAAGGTTCACTTTGTCAAAGACAGAACAGTGGCACAAAAGGGGACCCACTGGACAGTGCCAGCACCCAGAACTTAAATTCCATGGAGGGTAGGATACAGGAGAAGCCATCCACCCTCCAGGAGAAGAAAGACATATTCAGTAGATGAATTGGTGTTGGTCATTTAGATTCTTATGGATTAAAAACTTGTGGTGAACTTAGCACCAGCTGAATTAATTCAGCTGGAGTTGAGTAAAAATGACCCACCTGAGGAAAGTTGCCAGCATAAATAGAGATGTGGAGAAGAAGAGAGGGGCATTGTGGGTTTTTTCAAGGGTTGCTGTTTCGAGCCACTGGTTCTCCTGGAGGTGCTTGTCATGCTGGCTTCCCCAATACGGATTCAGCCATTATCATCGGAGGAGCTCGGGACCTCATCAATGAGAGTGGCTGTGGTTCACATTGCGGGAGCTCTGCTCCTCACATTGTGCATTGCTTCCTGGCTCCAGAGGGGAAGCTGTGTGCTGGAGAAGCTTGTCACACTGGGCTTCCTGACCTGTGCTCAACTGTTCTCATCATCAGAGAAGCACGGGACCTTGTTGCCACTGGGGATGGCTGTGGCGCTCTTCAGGGCAGCCCCACTTCTTGTTTTGTGCGTGACTTCTTGGCTCCCATGTAGAACCCTCAACCCACTTCACAGCTCCTTCACCCCGCTGGCATAGACTTTCTAGCTCAACCGCTGACCTTTGGCCTTCCCTGCACAGAACCATAAAATACACTGGTGTGAGTACTTATTGTGGGCTCTTAGATTTCCAGGTGGATCTGAGGGAGGCATTGTCATACATTTTGGGTCTCTATCTGGACTCTCACAGGACATTGCTGTGGGATCCAGGCCCTTGGCTAAATATCCTTGGTCTTAGTGTTGTGGACAGATTTTCCTGCACTTTCTTGTGTTTAACTCTGGGTGATTATCATAAAACACTATTACAAATCCTGTGTCCTTTATGCAGTTGTTCTCCCTGTAACCCCTGACTACAACATAGATGAAGACATAAAAATATTATGATACCTTAATCCATTAGTGCCTACAAACACTTCAAAATGGCTGGCAATATCTCACCCCAATTTCATTTCTAAGTCTTCATTAGTCCTTGGTTTTTGTGTTTTGGGTAAATTCAAGTTTTATGGGCTTTTAATTAGACTATTAGGGTAAATTGGCTTTTGAAAATAATTTAGTAATTTCCTCTTGGTTAGTTTTACATGTCCTCTGTGAATTTCTTTTACCAAGAGATGCTCTAATTATAGAAAAAAATCAAAGATTTGCAGGATTCATTTGCTCTTCTGACAGAATTTTGGATGACAGAGAAAAATGAATACATCTTGAAACAGGAATTTCAGGGTTCTTTCCCCCTGTGGACTTAAGCAAAGGAGAAAGCTGGTTTTAGCTGAGACCTTCTGCTCTTCATTCAACAAGGATTCTAGAGGTTCTGGGGTCTCAGCTGTGTAGCCTGGGTGAGACTTTCATTCTCTCTTTTAGTGTCCTCAGCAGAGCCTATTTTAAAAGTTCTCATCTTGCAACTGCAAGGTAAGAAGGGAAATTGAACAGAATAGTGATGTATATAAGGTCTTAAGGGAATCAGAGGGAAATAAAACACAAAAATGTAAAACTCTTACATAAGTGGCAGTCATTTCCCAAAATGCTCTAATGGCTGAGGTCCGTACTTTTGCCTCCTGACAGTGACCCTCAAGAAAAGTCACACTGGTATGTACTTTGTTCCCCAAGGAAATCGGGGCAGCCTTAGAAGTGCAACAGTCCATGATCAAAGGAAAGGCACCTGAGGACTTGGGGTCTATAGGGACATTTTGTCTGAAAGTGGATTTGCTTGTTGGCCTAAGGTAGGGTAGAAAGACTGTGTATGTTAGTGGATAATTGGTTTCATAGAGTGGGAGGATAACTGTGCTAGTTACTTTTTCCTCATTGCTGAGACAGAGTACCTGATGCCCAAAATTAGGGAAATAAAGGTTTATTTCTTACAGTTCTTGGAGGTTTCAGTCCATATTCAGCTGTCTACAAGGCAGGGTGGCATGGTGGGACAGCCACTCATGGCGGCTGCAAAACAGCAAGGCACGAACCAGCAAGAGAGGGAAAACATGCCTTCTTCCCACTTTTACCCTGCATATTGGCTCCACCCCTGGGCGGGTGCAGCACTCACACCACCAACCCCAGTGCCAGACACAAACCAATCATGAATGCTAGACTCAACTGCATCCATGCCATGATTACATGAGAGTTGACAGGGCCACAGGACCATAACTATAACAATGACTCTCTCCCTCTCTCTGTCTGTCTCTGTCTCTGTCTCTCTCTCCATTCTATCCATCTATCTACCTACCATCCACCTGTCCATTCACATCTACCATAATCTATTTTGATCTATCTTTGTCTCTGTATCTCTATATAAAGTTTTCTGTCTCTATTTGTAAGTTGTAGGGAGCCATTAAAGTTGGGAATTGACCACACGTGCAAGGCTGGAGCATGACCATTCCAAGAATGAAGAGTGCTTGGGGCAAGTCATGTGAAGAAGCTGCTTCAGCCCAGAGAACACCTAGCCTCAAGACAATCTGAGCAGTGGGTTGCTAGGATGACAGGATGTCATGTGACATTAGGTTGCTAAAAGGTATAAATAAACGCCCCTGCAGTGAGGGGACAGTTCCTTTCCTCCCATCAGGAGAGTAAGGGCTCCACCTGACCCCAGCTTTGTCTCTTTCTTTATTTTCCTCATCCTCTCACAGTCCTTCACCCCAAGAACCTCAGGAGCCTCATGGGTCAAGGCAGTAAATGTTTTTTATTTACTGTCTATATAATAGTCATTGAGATGTACTCAAACATATATATCTAGACAGAGATACACGTAATCCTTAAATTTATTTTAAGGAGTTGACAGATGTGACTGGGGCATGGCTAAGCCCAAATTCTCTGGCACATCAGCTGTCTAGGATTCCAATTAAGTGGTGAGGCCATTTGTGTTCACCAGCTTTGGAGCAGCCAGCTAGGAATTAGCGGATGTCTGCCAACTTAGGTAGAACATTCGCTGCTATGGGAAATCATGGTCTTTGCTCTTCAGGTCGTCAACTGATAGGTTGAGGGCAGCCACAGTATGCAGAGCTGTTTGCTGGTTAGAATGTTAATCCTATCTAAGAAACCCTTTCCCAGTGGCCTCTACACTGAGCAATGTTGCCCAGCCAACCTGACACTTACTATTATCACATTGCATAAATAATGCCCCTAAGTCAAAATTTATTTTGCAGAGTTGATTTTTTTTGTCATGACATCACTTTTACTTAGAACAGAAATGTGTGGGATATTCTGAGTCAGAACCTGAGAATTTCTGAACCTCTGATGCCCAGGAGGGGTCACTCCTAAGATCTGGGTAAGCAGGAGCAGAGGGTGCAGGAAACAGTGTTAAGCAGTTCTAGGTTCTGTACTCACCCCCTCCTCCTAAGGCTGCATACTATAGGGGCTCAAGGAAAGCATGCACTGCCGGGAGGTCCCTGTCCTCTCAGTTCATGAGTGAACAGTGCTGGCGGGAGCCAAAGCCAACACCACCAGGCTGTGTGGGCATGTGGCCTGGGGCCACAGTGAGGTTTCTGTTCCACACAAGTTCCCTCTCTTGGCTGGAGCTGGGGGACTCATCTCCCTGCACCCCAGCTCCAAGTGAGCGGCTCTCTGATGAATTATTCCTTTGCACAAATGCCATCTCTAAGCTGTAATTTCCTTGAAGATAAAATAGGAGAAGGAGTGGACATCGTGTTCCAGCATTGATGTGAAATTCTTAATTTAAACAAATAAAGGCTGTTTCACTACTATGATGGTTAATACTATAGGTCAACTTGCCTGGGCTGAAGGATCCCTAGATAGCTGGGAAGGCATGATTTTTGCACATGTCATGAGGTAGTTTCTAAAAGAGGTTAGCCCTTGAGTCTGTAAGATGAGCAAAGAGGATCTGCTCTCAAACATGCCAGAAGGCATCCACTGAACTGATGAGGGCCCAAATAGGACAGAGTTAGAGTGAGGGGAATGTGTTCTTGTAACTATCACCTGTGATATGTCAACTTGATTAAATGAAGAAACACCCACCAATTCACCCTTCCCATGAGCCAGAAGAAGCCACTCAGGTCCTGGGAGGAGCAACAAGAAGCCAATTCCCCTTTTCTGTGAGCCAACCTGTGTGGGCTGGGAGACAAGAACACTGCCCCCTTTCTGCGGCAACTGACTGATTTGGAGGAATGCAAGCTGAGTTGATAGCAACTGAGGTCAAAACAAAAACAAAACAAAAAAAAGCAACCAAACAAACAAAACTTAATGCTTGTATTGTTTGAGTGACTTTGCAGGCCTAGAGCTGGTAGTCTGAGCATCTGTTGAGAGGATAACAGTATGCACTGTAGCATATATGGGGGATTTCCTTCTGTCTTGTCTTTGAAATCCAGTATTGTTCTCACTTTTTTGTTTTGTTCCATTTTACTGTTTTGTTTGGTTCAATGTTCTGTTTTGATTGGTTTTATCCTATTCTGTTTTGTTTGATTTTATTATGTCTTATGGTACAGGCAGCAATTTTGAAAATAACCAGAGACATTATGGTAGCCATTGTTGATTTCCTATTATCTTGTTTTGAAGTCTTATATCACGTTCACTGTTTTGTTTTGATTAGCTTTATTCTGCTTTGTTTGGTTTGGTTTTATTCTTTTTAAAATAAATTAAAAAAGAACACAGAAGCATGTAGTAGATTTTTGGAGTACTGCCGGGTGTGTGTGGGTGGGTCATAGTGGCATGACATTGGGTCCTATGCCTGGTCCCTCACCCCTTCCTCTCCAGCACTCCCCCTACTCCGCTTCCTGCTCACCATGAACTAAGCAGCTTTCCATCGCCACGCCCTTCCACCGTCATGTTTCTGCCATAGAACAAGCTCACTGTGAACTGAATTCTCCATAACCCAATGAGCCTAGTTAAACCTCTTCTCATTTAAATTGTGGGTGCTGGATATTGTGTTGGCAACAAGAAAGCTGATTAATGCAGCTGCCTTTCTTGTTGAGCTGGGGTGTCTAGCTGCTTGTGCCCTGGGACATCTGAGCTCCTCTTGTACCAGTAGCCCACCCCCTGCTTCCCAGGCTCTGGCCTGAGACCAGCTCATCCCACTTCTCTTCCTGAGTCTCCAGCTCACAGACTGGGGAAAACCTTGGCTTCCATAATCTCATTAGCTAATTCCCATGAGTAGTCATTCTTATACATTATAAATTCTTTCTTATGTATTAGTTCTGTTTCTCTGGAGAACTCTGACCAATTCAATTACTTATCTGAATTTCCACTACAGAGGTGAGAAGAGAGTTTAGAGGAGTTGCATTCCATTGATTGAAAATTATCTGCTGGCAGTTATTAGAATAGATTTTAGATGTGGGAGAAATGGTTAGGCACACAAGAAATAAAAAAAAAAATGAAAAAGAACACTAACATCCATGGTTTCTGGGATGGTTGCATTCCGACTGGCTCTCACATCTCTATTTAGTCGGGTTTTGGGTTTGTTTGTAAGAAACTGGTAAGATTGTAGCAGGAAGGGAACATGCCAGATTTAGAAAATTTGAACTTTCCTAAAGACATTTGCCATCAAATCTACATATGACTGTAAGTTATTCACTCATTTATTCTAGCATTTAAAATGCTATGATGCTCTTACTGTGGGCAGGTAAACACCAGACCATGGATCTAACAGGGGGATAGACAGAAACAGGACTGTTCTCCTAGTTACAGCCTAAGAAGGGGGGCTCAAATTTACACGTGTGTCACTAAAGATGGTGGCAAATGCTCTGAGAAAAAGCGTGAGATGACCATGAAAGGATGGGCCTGATGTAACCAGGGTGAGCCAGAGACGCTTGTCAGGGGATGGATGCTGATAGCTAGCCCCGTATCATGGCGTTGCACATACTACGGTACTTGGTTGAGCCTGGGGCTTGAACAATATGCAGCATTTCAACAGGGCCACACTGGAATGTGAAGGTGATGCTGCCTTTTCTCATGACCTCTGATGCAGCCTTGGGGACACCTTGGAAATGCTTTGAGCCACTGTTATCTCATGTTAAGTGTTGAATTAAAAATACCCTAACCTTTTTGTGAGGAGAAAAAAAAAAGCAGTAATAATGAATGCATGGATCTTGGCACAATGTGAAAAACCCATCAGTATTCTGTCAATTGGAATTGGAGAGAAGAAATGAGATGTCAGCCACCTTGAGTCTGAATGCTTGGACAGTGATATAAGAGAACGACCTCGATGCCAGCTTAGATAAGATTCTTCACAACTGACATCTTTTCAAGGGAATTCTTGTCCTGACTTACACTTAATTATTCTATGAAACTGTCATTTTACTAAATTTTGTTAAAAATATAATATGACCATGAAAACAAAATTCTTAAGGATTTTCATTGATGCATATACTTGCTTTTTTAAAATAGGAACCCCAAGGTGAATCTATTTTTAGGGCGTGTGCTGCAGGCATGGGGGTATCCACACCCAGGAGAGAGCCCACCCAGAATAAAACCCCGAAAGTACTGGAGGATGCTGCTTTCCACTGCAGGCCTGCGCCAGTGGGGGCAGGGCCGAAAGCACCCTGTCAAAGCTGTGTCTGCAAACGAGGAACACAGAGCCTCTCCTCCGATCCTAGCCATCTCAGGGTGCCCTCTTCCTTGATTTTAAGCACTGACTTTAATGATCTTCTAAAATAATCTAATAATATGCACTGTTGTCAGTTACTCTGCCAAATTCTATTCTCATTGCTGTGCTCTGAGGGTAATCAACCCTTCTGTGGAATAATTGAGGAAACCACTATTCACAGAGGTAAAGCAACACGCACAAGGTCACATAAACAGCAAGTGGAAGAACTTGGATTTGACTCATTTTTATATATAAAAGCATCATTTTCAATGCACAGATCCTGCACAAGTTCCTCTAAAAGACAGAACCTATGACCTAAGTAAACAGGTCAGCCTGTCCCAGCCACTCTCTCCTCATGGACATTCACCGTCACGCAAGCCCTGTGCGCTCTCTCTCACTGAGGCAAACTCTTCTTTCCTTTTGGAATATGGCTTCTGGTTTCATAAGCATCATCCACTTTCAAATATTTATGCTCCACTTGCTTTTCGCCAAGTATCCATCAGAGAAATCCGAAGGTACGTTTGGGTTATGTGAATCAGACGTTCTTTTAATTGCGAGCTGCTGTGTTGCGGCACATTTGGAAATGGATGCATGAGTTCACGCAGTAGTCTTGTTTATTTAAGTAAGCATTGCCCTCAAGGGGACAGTTAGGTTAAATTACTCAGAAGTAGGGACCCAAATCTTGCCTTAATTAAAAGCTCTCCAGTCATCAAATGGCTTAGGACTAATTTGAGTACAGAGACCCACAAAGCAAAACAAATTTATAAAGCAAATGGGAGTCATGTTGCTTGGCAATTGCTTGCCTGCATTTGACTCACTGTTTTATCATATAAAGCATTAAATTAAAAATGTCCTTATGTCTTTCTGAGGAGTAAAGAAAAATATGTGAAATCAAATGTACAGATCTTGGTATAATGTGGAAAATTGATTGAGAAATTCTTTCAACTGAGATTTGGGAGGAGAAATAAGGTGTCAACTATTGAATTCTTCAACTTTACCCTGGTCTTGTAATACCTGACTTTTAAAAAATAAGTTGAAATAAAATTGAAGATCCTCTAAAAGCAGTGGAACCAAATAAACCTGAAGTAGCACCCATATCCCTCTGTTTAGTGGTGGATACTTCATGCTGTAATAAGCCAGTAAGTGGCTTGTGTTCCCTTGCTGAGTATCTACCCTCCTCCTATGTAGTGTTCAGCCTCCTTGGGCATAAAACAAGCTTCGAAGATGCAAACATGAAATGCTTCTGACCTAACAGTGATATTCAAAAGCATTGTCTTTTCAGATTCCCTCTCACTGACATTCACAAAGCATTCATACTTACGCTGGGAGACAAATGTTCCCTAAATAAATAAAAATATTTTCAAGCCAGTACCTAAAAATAGCCTTTGAATGGCTGGGAAATTATAGCACCTCTTGATACTTCCTGTGAGCGTGAACAACACCTTCTCGTCGACAAAGACAAGGAACTCATTGTTTACCTGGCATAACGTGGCAAAAACAGAAACAATAACTAAAACACGAAAAGAAGAAATAAAAAAGATGAGAAAGAAAAGACAGAAAAAAAAAGAGGAGAGTTCAGGTAGACCAAGTAACAGAACTTTAACAACAGCTGAAGCATTTTTTTAAAGGGCTACCGCAGTGTTTGCACATTGCCTACAGCCTAGATATCTTTATTAAATTTTTATTTTTCTGCCTTCTTAATAGATAATTCTGTTTTTACTAAAGTTGCTTTCTTTTTGCTGTGGGACAACTCCCTGAGTACAATTGTTGGGGTATTCTATCACTGTGGAAAGTATGGGCTATTTGGTTGAATCTTTGTTGAATTCAGAGTATACCCTAAAGGTGATTTTACTGACAGTAACTTACTTTTTGTCATTTGTTGTCTTTCCATAAGTTTCCATGAAGACTTATGCAGTTGCCTGGTCCACTGGGCCATCTGTCCTGATTATCCTTCCTAACTCCCTCACGAAGTTGAAAACCCAGGTAGCCTTCTCTCAAGTTCTATAAAAAAAAAAAATACCAAAGAGTGCTTGTCAGTAATTGACAGCTGGGAAAGATTCAACGTTATTATTCCTGCGGTTCACTGCTTTTCTTCAATCCTGCAGGCTTTATTCCTCCCTCTCTTCATATAATGTGGTTGGCTGATAGAGTGTAACGAAACCAGACTATCCCTCGTCAATGAGGCAATTTCTATAAGCTGTATCTTCATTTATACTTTAAAGTCATCATTATAAGCTAGAGACCATTTTACAGGTATTACAGTCTGCAGGGTTTTTCTCAGATCTTTTCACATGGTATCCTTTCAGCAGACTTTGAAGCCAGCACTGAAACCTTGCCTTTTCAAGGTGACAGCAAATCAGAATTTCCAGTAAGGAACTGGGCATAGTGCATCTGAAGTGTCTTTCAATTCCTTGGTCAGTGTTATTTCAATTTAATATTGGTCAGCTCTCGTGAATGCCCAGATTGTATCAGCGAGACCCCAGGAGAGACAGAGGGAAGACAGGACAGCTCCAGACACCAGCACCGTGCTTCAAGACAGTTCCACAATGCCCTAACCACGGTACGCTTCCTTCTCAAAGAAGTCCTTGGTTCTGAGAAGCTCTTCCTCTGCAGAGAAGTGTGGTGAAACTGATATTTTTGAAAATAATGGGTAAATGTGGGGTACTTTGGGATGATGTCTGTTTTAGTCCCCAAGTTTGACTGATGGCTTCTTGACAGAAGAGAACACCTCTACCATATTCTCACTTTGTTTCAGCCCACAATGCCACTCATCTGGGGCTGGTCTTAAGGGTTTTCCTGATGTGATCTTGTTCCTCCACCAGTGGCCCTTGAAAAGAGACAAGGATGCTCAAAACACAGTTGTTACCTAGGGATTTTTTAAAAAAGATCATTTTCACCCAAAGTCATGTGATAGTTTGAGGTGCTTATGTCATCATTTTAAGAGTCATTTGTCTCCGTCAAAAAATTTGCTTTTAAATCATGAAAATTAAACATTTAATTAAAATGCAATAAAAAATTTTAAACTGGGAAATAAAACAAACAAATGTGGCAAGAGACGACTTTCCTATTAAAGTACATGGAGATGTTCTCATATGGCCATTCAGGGGACAGGGTCATTGAGTCTGAAGGCTATTAGGACCCTTAGTCTCTGCAGAGACCCATAATCTCCGAGGGTGTTGACGGCGTCCATGCACTGTGCAACTTTTATAAACAATCCAGTCCCAGATTGGACCCTTAGGGATGCGCTGTTACTTTATTCCTCCTTGTTCACCTTTCTGCTTACTGTCCTTCCACCCCGCTGCTTTGCTCTGCCTGTGAGGATTCCTCCCGTCCTCCCCCGGCTCCCTCCCCCGGCCTCTCTTCTGTACTCCACATCTTCATCTCTGTTGACTTTCTCTGTTCGTTCTCCTGCCTCACCGACCCTGCTGCACTCCATCTACTTCACCTGTGGGATCCACCCTGCACCTGTCTTCAGCCACAAGTGAACTGACCCTGTCATAGTCTACCCTGCCAGCCAGCTGCTTTGCCAGCCAGCTAGATAAAGGAAGAGATTGGCCCCAGGATGATTGGACCGATGGGTTTTTGACTTTTTAGGAAGTAAAAGACAAAAACAAAAACAATATGGAAACAGTAGAAATCGTCATTTAAATTCTGAATTTCATCTTTTCTTTGACTGGTGATATGTGGTGTGATATTTAACTCATCTACATCTCCAACACATTTTTCCAAGTCAAGTCACTTGCGAGGGCTCTGAGGACTAGGATTTGACCATAGCTTTGAGGGGGGCATCTGTCTCCTCCCATCGGCAGAGTTTGATACGCTCTGTGTGATGGTTAATCTTGATGGTTGACTTGGTCTGTGAGGAGATGCATGGGAGAGTAGTGAAGCCTGCTTTTGGGTGGGTCTAGGTGGGTCATGGTATGCAGCGTGGGAGCTATCTCTGGTCCTGGCCCCTTCCTCTGTGGTTCTTTCCAACACTTTGCTTCCTGACAGCCACGAGATGAGCCACCTCTGCCGCCCCTTGGCTTTCCCTTCCACACTTGGAGACCTCTACTGTCTTCTCTCTCCCAGTGCCACTCTCCTTTCTGTGGCCCCATCTGCTCCTACCCCGGGTACATCGCTAGTTTACCTGCTGGTGGCTTTGGGTCTCAGGTGCGTATCCCAAAGCAGAAACCACACTGATAATACTTGCTGAGTGCAAGGATTCGTTATTACTGACTAGACACTGTTGCAAGTACTTTCTAAATTTTTACCCATTCACTCTTTTCCACAACTCTTGACATGGCCATTGGCATCATCAGCACCTTATTTTCTAAAAGAGCAGGTTCTTGGTAAAGCTTTCTTTCAACACCGAGTCTAATACAGTTCACTGCTCTTCTGTCTCCCTGGCTCCCCCATTTTCCTTTCTTTTCCTCTCTCTGTTTTCTTCTTTCCCCCAAAACAGGGATCTTTGTCCAATTTGTTCATTGAGGCATGCAAATTACCTGGAACCTAGTGGACATTTAACAAATGTAAGTCATTTAAATGGTTTTATTTATGAGTTATCTACAAATTTGATTTCAATTCCCAAAAGTGGGAATATTAGATATTAATTGTTTCTGAGTGGGGATTTTACACACTGAGGTAGCTTGGGGTGCAGGCAGACGAGGCAGCACAGAGTGGAGATGGGTCTTGCAGGTGTACTGCACTGCCCACCAAACCTCGTGAGAGAACTGGCTGGTCCCTGTGCTAAGAAGCAAAGAATTAGACTATAAAGTGATTGGGCTTTCATCATAACCTCTTTCTAACCTTAGAGATTATTTTATATTTACATTAATCCATCTTCATAGGAGAGGAGGTATCTCAATATCTGTGAAAGAGGTTAATGAAAATATACCTAAGAATTTCTAAGCAATAACTTCTACCTTCAGCAGGCCAGAGCTAAGAATATTGATCTTAAATAGTATGAATGTGAAATTCAGTGCTCATTTTTGTGTCTATGTGAAAAAGAATAGCAGTTTTGAGTAAAATGACTTAAAGGGAAAGAAGGTGCTCAAAAGGAAAGAACAAATGGGATAAGGAAAGGAGGAAAGGAAGAAAGGAAAAGATTATATGTATGTAGGTATACACATGTAAATGCATGTCCCATATGTATGCAAGAGAGATAACTATACTACTAATTCTGCTAGTACATCAGAAAGAACAGTTTGTAGTGTCATTGTTTGATCATGTTTTGTGCCTAGATCTTGTGACCTGAACAACTATTTCTGAGATAATAATATGCAACATATTAACTAATGCTAATTTCCTACTATTTTGTTTTGAAATTCTGTATCATTTCTATCCTTCTTTTTCTGTTTTGCTTTTTAAAATAAAAAAAGAACAAAAAAAAAGAAGAAAAGAAAAGCTAGGATACAGACCCCTTGGTATTTCACAGATGTTGGAATACATTAAAAAGAATTACCTAATGTAGCAAAATCAGAAAAAAATACAATGCATTTTTATTTAAGAAAACATTCATTTTGTTCAGAAAGAAATACTGGTGCTAAAATGTAAGGAGATCCAAAAATACAGTTAGAATATTTATTGTATTTCTGGGTGTCTCCTTTGCCTGCTTGCTCCTCATAGAAAAATACCCTTGAATGAAAAAGCAAGAGTAAAATAACGTCTTACCTCCCTATTCTAATAACGTTAATTACGTTAGGACATCAACAGTCCTTTTGCGATTGCCCAGAGGCAGCCAGCTTTGCAGATGTGTTTGCTCCTGCAGGTGGAACTCCACCACTGCGCTGACACTTCCAAAATCATGTTGCGGGTTGGAGTGGAGGAGAAAGCACATGCACTGTCCTAGTTGGGGCGCAGGGGCATTTGGCAAACTCTCTTTCCTTGAATTTGGTGTGAGCCTGCTTCTACTGGGCCTCATGTTGGGGTAGATCAGGTCTACAGTCAGTCTCTATTTTTCCAGCAGAAATTTCTCTACCGTCCGTTAACTTACCACTTCTTACCTGAGTACTTTATGTAAAGCAACTCATTTAAATAATCTCCAATAACTACTGCCACTTAATTCAAGACGCACAGGCCTTAGCAATTTGTTGGTCAAAGTTGCTCCCCAGAATATGCATGCAATTTTCTTAATGGGGCTCGTTTTCCCGCTTTGTGGTGAGCAAACGGAAGAGCCTTCGGCGTGTGGATTTATGCCACGTTCTGCGAGTCAGTTGCCTCTGGAGAGATGCCCTACATTGCTGTAATTATTGTTTACATTCAATGGGCAAAACTGACAGACATAAATGTAAATGTTTGCTTCTGTGCAGGCTATTTCAGAAATCAAGTTAACCGTTTATTGACTTGCCACATCAATCTCTCAGATAAACAGATTCTACTCTTCAATGAGGGAGACATTTCGGCAATTGAGTTAGAGGTGACTCAGAAGAGCCTAGGACCATCCTCACACCTGAGGCGAAGAGGACCAGCCAGAAACGCTAGCTGCGGTATCCATTTTCAGATGTGCAGATGGACTGACGTGGGGTCACAGACAGGTTGCTGCACCTGCATTTTTGCCCAGCACCCCCCTTTTTTAAAAATTCTAACCAAAATGGAAGAGCAGTCTTGTCTTGTGGCCCATGAGGTGACATAAATTCACCAAGAAATAAGTCAGAGAAACAAGAGGCTAAATGTGTGTTAGGATGCGATCTGGGGTTCAGGTCGTCTCCCGTGCCTGCCCCAGCTCTCCCTTCTTTATGGATTGGGAAGATGAGTCACTGGCTCTTGGAAGGGAATAGCAGGAGTCTGTGACAAACTTCTGAGTTCCCAAACAATGGAATGAGTGAGATGTTTCAAACTAGGAATCTACTAAAATTTATGATCCAGGATCGAGGCAAATTTTGACCCATTGAAATCTTCCCTCATGTTTACGTGGATAAAACTTGAATCTAACTGGTGGAAAGGAGAGGAGTTTGACTGCATAGTTGTATGTCTTGAGACATTGTCAACCATTCCCTCTCAAGAGTGACCACCTGGAGGCGAGCCAGGCGTCCCCGCATCCTTTCTGCACGGCTGAGATGACAAGCACATTTGTACTCATTAACATTGGAACGATGCCGTATATCCAGTACAATGAAAAGGGAAATTGGTCCTTTTTAATTAGAGGAAAAGCAGAAAGACTTTAATGTGAGAACATGCTAGCCAAGGACTTGTCATCTTTGCAATTTAGGAGCTGTAATTGCTTATCTCTTTGACCACCTGCTGCTTTAGAGAACCAGCCTACTTAATTTAACACGAAATGACTCCAGATCCTTTTCCCATCACAGACTGGAGGCAGCAACTACTTTCAGAAAAAAGCTAACTTTCCTTCCTACAAATCTCTTCTTAATGAACCTATTTTTTTACAATATGCTTCTCCATTCTCCATTTCATTTTTCTCATCCTACATTCCTTACACTGTTACTGTTTTTAACTTTGTTTACTCCCCAGTCTTCCTTACATGTTATAGGACATGGTCTGGTTAAGTTTCCCTGTGAAACTCTGTTTATTTTAATCATTGAAACCTTTGTTTATTCCACACAACTTTTAGAATGCTCTTCTGGGCTGGGAATGGGGCAGAAGCGGTACAAGCTATTGACGGTAGAAGCAGAATTGAAAGCAGCCATCATAGCACAGGGTAATGGATGCAGTCAAGGCCATAGTTAGGGGAAGGCAATTCTCTCATCACAAGGAGTCTCAGCAAGCTTCCCCCAAAAGCTGCCTGGCTGAAGCTTCGGAGGCAGAGTGTTCGATGAGAAATCCTTCAGACCAGTGGATAGGAGCATCTTGGGCCAAGACAGGAAGGCAGGAGGGTCACACTCCACTCAGGAGGCGCAGACTGGCTTGTGCACCCCCTAAGCATGGGGACAGCAAGCCTCGAAGGGTCAGGAAAGGCCCTCATCACTGGCGGGATGGCTGCACACTTTGGAAGGATACAATGGGATCTCTCTGAAGGGTTGTGCATAGAGTTTCCTTTTGGTAATCACATTGACTTCAGTGTGGAAGATAAGCTGAAGTTAAGGTGGGGGTCAGGGTTATGCAGGTTCTAAGAATGTCAGTCAGTGTTCTAGAGCAACAGTCAGGAAACAATGTGGGATCCTGGGAACAGCATAGAAGACAGTGGGTCAGAGAGGCAGAGCTGGTGGTGAGGGGGTTGGTGGAGGGCTGACGCGAGAGCAGGGCTTCTCTCTAGGACCCATCAGGAGTGGGCTGGGTGAGGGGAACTGATTTGTGCCACCACAATCATTCCTTGCAGGTGGCCATTTAGGACAAAGGCACATTCCATTTGATTAACAGGATCTGGGGTGAGTGGAAAGGTTCCGAAGGCTGACAACTGAGGGACAGTTCCAGGTAGCAACAGCGGGGCCCTGGTGAGCCCCAAGAGGGGCAGTGGTCCAAGTCAGACAAGCACAGACCTCAGCTCTGAAGGCTTCCGGAACAATGTTTCTATGTCAAGCATGTTTCTACCTTGGTTAAAGGGAATAAGACTCAAAAGCAAAGTGTTCTGAGAAGCAGAAGTGTGCTGGCTCACCTGGGGCCTTGTGGACAGCGCCTGAGAAAGTGCGGGCAGGGAGCTCTGGGCTGGGCAAAGGGGGCAGCTGAGGACAAGTTCTGGCAGCAGGCAGAGGCTCCTGAGGACATGCTTGTGTCCTACTTAGTTGCTGTCTCTGCTTTACTTTGAGCTAGTTATAATTTGAGGAAATCAGTGTCTGTTAAGGGTGAGTCTCACAGCAGCCCTGAAAGGCGGGCTGAGGACAGAGGCTGAGAAAGCTCTGGTTTGGGAGGCAGACAAACCTTGGCTTGTGTGTCTACGCTGGTCAGATAGCTGTGTAACCTTGGTTTCCTTCCTTAACTTCTTGGAAACCCGCTTTCCCCATATACAAAGTAAGAGCAACAGTAATATTGTGTAAGGGACTCTAGGAAAAGTTGTTAAAGCAGTGCCTGCGATTCACCTGGTATTCGCTTCTGCAGCACAGAGTGAAGATACCACACACATTCTTCCCTTCCCTCACTTTTGTATGTTCGGCAGCCAGAATTGTCTCACTTCACCCATGCAATTCTCAGTGCCTTCCCCTTGCACGTGATGACGTTAAACCCCTGGCCCCTGGCAGTGCTTACGGATACCCAATGAATCATAATTTTATTGCATAGCTTACTTTTAAAGGTAGGGAATATGCTGCTATAGACTCCAAGCCCCAGGCCTGGTGGCTGCTCTTCAGCTGGCCCAGATAGTCCACTGTAATTTCAAGTAAAGTTTTAAAACTCCTGTCTTTATATCAACAACAAAAATTTAGTAAATTATTGCACCCACACTTGGGTGAGAAATTACAACTAATTCCAGACATCAAGAAATGTAGCTGACAGAGGTGATCTTATTCATTTACATGGCTATTGTAGCAAATTGCCACAACTTTGGTGGCTTAAAATAACAGAAAGTATCCTCTCCCTGTTCTGGCTGCCAGAGGTCTGTAATTGATATCACTGGGTCCAAATCAAGGTGTTAGCAGGGTTGGCTGCCTCTTGAGGTTCCAGGGAGAATCTGTTGCTTTCCTCTTCTGGTGGCTGCCAGCAGTCCTTGGCTTGTGGTCATGTCACTCCAGACCGTTTCTGTAGCCACTCTGCCTCTTCCTCTTCTGCTTGTGCAAACTTTCCATCTCCATATTACAAGGGTATGTTGGATTGCTTAAAGGGCCAGTTGGATAATTTAGCATGATATTGCCTTAACACAAGCACATTTGCAGCACTCTTTAATACCATGCAAAGAGCCATTCACAGGGTTCAAGGATTAGGCTGTCTGTAAGTTCAGGAAGATGCTTTCAGCCTACGACAGTGACCTACAGTTGGACCTCTTACGAGCACCCATCATCGCTTCCATGCAGCTGTGTGTCTGCTCAGACCTCCTCTCTTACTGACCAGGTCCTGTGCTGCCCACCCGTCTCCATCCGGATGCCCCCCACCGTTCTTTGGGGCCATGTTGCCCCATGACTTGCAGAGAACTGGTTGCAGATGTGGTCTCTGAAATTTAGACTTTAACAAAAGTTTCATCATCAGTTCTTGCTCTGCCCATTTTTCTTGTGTCCTCACAGAATTGTCCCTTTCATTCTGCACTTCTAAAGTCCTCCTTTCCAGGTCAAAGTTCATTTCTGTGGCCCCAGGGGTACAAGGACTCATCCAGGGTGGGACACGTCACAGGATCCGGACTGATGACGGCTGTGCAACCAACAGCTTTGGATGATCTTTTTGTCTTTCTCGCAATTCATTTTTGTAGATTGGGCATATGAAAGATATGGGTTTATAAATTGTGAAGAACTTAGAAAAGCATAAGAACCTCCTCATCATCTTTTTGTTTTTGAGCTAAAATTATAGATTCTCTTGAAGCTTTGAGCCAAGATTAACTCCCCCACAAATCTTATGTTTTAAAAGAATCCTTTTCCCAGCATGGTAACCTCTCTTGGGTGGTAAACTTGTCCATATGTATATATTTGTAAAACTAGCGAAACAATATTTCTGCTTAACACTCTTACCACATGGCAAGGAGTTCTAAGTAGCCGAAAATCTGTGTTCTATTTTGCGTGTTTTAACCATTTGCAAAAAATAATGAATGTGAATTACTCATATGAAAACCATCAATTTGATCTATCAATCTATCTATCTCTGTCTATCTATCTATTTATCTATCTCTATTTTTTCCTGTATTTAATGGAAACTGACTTGCTAAGGTCCAGTATTTCCAAGTGCTCAATCTAGCAACGTTTCCTATCTCAGTGTCTTCTAACTTGTCACCTACATGTACCTTTGCTGGGACAGGTCTTGCTTGATCCCTGCTGCTTGGAGACCCCTTATGGCCACCTCTGAACATGCACCCCCCAGGGGCGCATCAGACTTGGGTGTCTCCAAACAGATGCTATCCTAACTCGAACTCTCCAGATGCTTCCAGCAAGAGACAGCTGTGCCTCCAAATGCTGTGATAAATTGTAGGGGTCCCCGCCCTGAGGACAGTGACATTGCCAGCTGCACAGGGGATCATGCATTGGTGGATCTGAAGGCCAATGGGCTGGACATCGAGGAGTGCCTCTGAGGTGCCAGCTTTGCGAAATGGGCACCAGAGAGAAAAATAAAGAGACGAATACAAACTTAAAGGAAGCAGGTCAGCAGATGGTTGGCCCTGCTATTGCCCCATTCGGAGCCCGCTCTGTCTGGTTATTTCCTATTTTAAGTGCTACATAGAGTTCTTGGTGGGTGCTGATAAAATGCATTAGAGATTAGGTGTGACCTCTCCAATTTGCTCAGTTCTTTCAAAACTTAGCACACCATCACTGCTTTTGAAACACTGAAGGGTCCCCACAGCTTGGTCCAAAAATTCTGTATATTTTTTCCAATCATCAGGAGGTATAGTTGTTTTTATTTTGAAAAGGAAATAAGCAATGTTCTGAAACATGACATTTGTTTTTAAGCAGCACATATGTCTCAGATACTGAGAAGATGGGAAAAAAAATCAAGAAACAAATCGATTTTTTCAAGATGTTGCTGAGGTCCAATATTCCTAAGCACTCAATCTAGCAACATTTCCTATCTCAGTTTCTCACAACATGCCGCCTACACATGCCTTTGCACATTTTTTGAAGATGCTCAAAAAATTCAGGTTTTCATGAAGCAGAGTATTACTGAGAAAGACAGAAGCACAGTGTCAAGGCAAATAAATAAACTTTCCTTTGGGCTTTAACTCTTTGAAATAGAGCTAAGGTCAGGCAGAATTTTAGTATACGGTGTATAAATATCAGGATGCTTAGTATTTATAAGTATTACATACTTCATTGGATTTTTCTCATGGCACTTTAATATTTCTTGAACAGAAATGAACCATATTCATTAGAGGAAAAAAAAGAAAATTTAGAGGAATGTAAAGGGGCAAAGAAAGAAAAGAAATAACACTTAATCTGGCCATTTAGTCCAAGCACAGTATAAATACAAATTTTTAAACCTTGTTTAGCTTCATGTCCTGGTGAATTTTCTGTGCTTTATGCTGCATCTTTGGTTTGCTGCTGGAGCATGTGACAGGTCTGCTGTTTCTGTGTATGTCATAAGACGTGTGACCAGCCCGAAGGGTCATCTGTTCTCCTGGCCATCCTGGATATGAATGTTCTTCTAAGCTGTTAACACTAACATCCAGAAGCAATCTTGGGTGAAATTTTTTCATGAAATTTCTAGTTGTTTCGTTAGGATACTAGTTACATAACTTTTTAAAAAAGACTCTGAATACTTCAATGTAATTATAGAATCCAATAGAACTGTGGGTTAATTTTAATTTTTGCAGTGAAAGAAAGGAAGAAAGTTCCATGGGAGCTCTTTCATGATGAAACAGAGAAGTCTCAAAAACATTTGACCTAATCAGAAAAGAGAGGTGTTACTTTATAGTTCTAATCAAGGCAGAAATTATGTAAGACACAGTGAGTCGAGGACATTGGAGTCATTGGTCGTGTTTCACGGGGCAGCAAAAGTTTCTGAAGTCTTTGTGTCCTTGATTCACGCAACATATTCCGGTAGAATTTTCACATCAGAAGGAAAATTGTGTTATACGTCACAGCTTAGGCTTCCCAGCGGACAGGAGAAGGAGAACAGAGAGTTCCCTTCGTGTCCTCAGCTGTGCTGACACCTCCCTCGTTAGATCCAGTATATGCCTGAGGATGGGGTCACATGCTCTGCAGCCGCAGGGAAAGGAACATCTTAAACTTCTCATTCTCTCAGTATTACTTCTACTAACATGCAGGGAGGACTTTGGTTCACAGGGATTTCATTGTTGATCCCCAACAAGAGTTTCATGTCCTCAGGGGGAAGACAGTCCTGAGACAATCAGAATTTACAATATATAAAGCAAAGGAAAAACGTCACACCTATCAGGCCTTCTTGAAAATAAAAATCATTCTTAGAACCAGGATATGGAACCTGTTTAGAGGTTTTGCTTGAAAAGCCAAATTATCTTCTAGACTCATTATGTCACCTTACCTCTCCTTCAGCAGCACGTTCTGATTTCATTGCATCATTTTAAAACAATCTTTTAAACACCCTTTTTTGTTTCTAGCACAATGAAGGCCCAGTATTTCTGAAAATACCATCTACATGGACTGATAGAAAGAAGCAGAGAAACTCATTTGAGTTCCATTTGACTTTGAAAGACATTGAACAGTGGCTTCCAGATTGGATTCAACCAGGGTCACAAGTCTCTGTCAGGCAAAATCAAGCTGGGAAAGTCGGCAGAGTTACTGCAGAGAGAAAAATCCAATACAAGTTTGCGTTATAAACTGGCCAGGAGTACAGCTCCAGGACATCCCTGCTCCGCCTGATGCCCAGGGCCATGGGAGCCCTGCAGAGCTCTCCCACCTGCTCCCTGCAGCCCCCTGACCATTGTCACCCACCCTATGTCATGTACTAGCTGGAGTGTGGCCCATCACTCACGACTGTCGCAGTTGTCAAAGTCGGCTTGATTGAGCTGCTCTTCCTCAGCAAGCGGGGCGACTTCTCCAACTCTGCCTTTGCAGGCAATGAATGCGGGAACGGCCATCAAGCCGGCAGTGCCTCCCACAGCACCTGCCATCCTGCCAGGACTGATATTTGACAGTGTCGAAGTGGGTTGTGGAAAAAGTCAAGTTGGCTCCCTGAAGCTGCCATCAATCTCCAACTCCTCGGCCCCTGGGATCTACGTCGCTGCTATTGGAAATCTACAGGAGAAATACGTGTTTTCAAGGAGAGCCAAGCACTTTAGTTAAATACGTTTAAATGAAAAATAACAATATAACTTGGGAGAATTGAATAGCAGTTTCTCCCTTTGTTCTGGTCCTTTGTTTATCTCTTCTCTCTTACAGGAGAAATTATTAAACCTGCACCAAAACTCAATCTTGGTAGCAAAAGGAGCATTTTGCAGGAACAATGTTGCATTCAGGAAGTTACCTGATTGTCTTTGTTAGATCATTTTCCCCAGATCTAGAAGGCAAAAAGGGCAGTATTACAGTAGTAGGAAAATAAGCAAGCTTTTCCTAATGGAGTACTTATGTGTTAATATGTCTTATAATATAATGGTTATTTATGTAAGTTTAAAGCCTACATAGTTTGAGATGACTAGCGGATTTTAGGTCTGGGGGATACAAAAGACTTGGGTACTGTGAGAATGGAAATAGTTGTGTTGGTTCACCTGTCAACACTTTACCTCCAGAGCACTGCAGAGGTTCCCGGGTGCCCAGCAAAGATGTACTAGGTGAGCAGAGGCAATGAGAGGATGGATACCTAGCACCCGAGAAGCTGCAGCAGAGGTTGGGTGCTCTAGTCTGTATCAAAAGAATGACATTTAAGTGCTAGGTGACAAACCAGAGAGGGCCCTGTGGGAAGCGAGGGCTGGATGCCCTCAATATTCATGAAAACTCCTTGGACTCCCTGTAACATTCTCTATTTCAGTAAGCCATCATGACAGTATGCAGGGACAGATAGTTGCATATAACCTAACTTTCTGAGATAAAACTACTGTGTCATGCAATTAAAGATAAATTATGGTAAATATATAATACAGATATTTATTGATATCTGAATCAGTTACCAAGTAGGTAAATGTATATCTAGACACACACAAAGAACAAAATGCTTCCACTGGTGTTTTGCATCAATCAAACCATTCATCACAAACATTAAGAACTCGACTTTAGTATTGCTTTTAAACAACTTAACTTTTGAAGTGTTGACCCATAGATGAGTTCCCTGAATGGTCCAGGGGACTGAATGCTAAAAGATGGAAGCAGGCTGGATCAAGTAGCCCTCTCAGTTACGTAAAGGCAGGAGCACTACTGGGCATGGTGGCACACACCTGTAATCCCAGCACTCAGGAGGCTGAGGCAGGAGGATAGCTGCGAGTTCAAGGCCAACCTGAGTTACATAGTGAGTTCAAGGCTAGCCTCTTAAATTACATGACCAGACTTATCTCAAAACAAACAAACAAACAAAGGCAGGAGCAGTCTTGGCTAGCTCTGTGTTTAGATTTTATCACCTTTGTAACTCAAGTTGCTAAGAATTTTCCTTGAGAAACAGCACAGCTCATTGCCTGTGCATTATTCTCTTCCCTGCAAGATGAAGAGGACCTGTTTGCACGTGTAGGCTGTGGTTCTATTTACCCTCCAGCACCTGGTGGCCACACCGGTGCCTCTGAGCCGGCTCCCCCAGCGGTGACAAAATCTCCCCCTGGAACAATACCCGAGAGATACAGAAACGCGTGTGTCTTTCTCGAAAACCTTGTCCTCAAAAGGAAATTAATGTGCACATTCCGAAAGCTTCTGGTCTTTCTCCTTTGGACATTCAACTGTCATCACTGTCATAAAAATATCACTGAACTTCATGGGTTCCTAATAGGAACCGATTTATTTCTAACTCAGATTTTCTGCCTGAAAAGCAGGCTTGCTCTATCTGCATGTTTCCATCCCTTCCGCCCCAGCACACTCTCCTCATGCTTGCGCCTGGGGTCAACTCGATAATCTTTCGACTATGTTTATCCTCTGTGCCTGAGCTCACAGAGTCGTCCCAAGAAATCTGAATTTTAAGGGGTCATCAGAACTTAGAGTGACCTTCTGCTACTTTGGGGGAAGTTTGTAAGGGGGAACATTCAGCTAACAGTGCTCCGAAAACCAACAGAATGTACATTTTAGTCTTCAAAAATATCATACCCAATTGGAAATCCTGTAGTTAAAGGTGAAATTTGCAAAATCAGAATAAGCAACTCTTTTTTTCTTTTCTTTTCTTTTTTTCTTTCTTTCTTTTGTTTTTGTTTTTGTTTTTGTTTTGTTTTGTTTTGTTTTGTTTCATTACTGGGGAGTGAACCCAAGGCCTTTGCACTGAGCTACACCCCCAACCCTTTTATTTTATTTTATTTTATTTTATTTTATTTTATTTTATTTTATTTTTAGTTTGAGACAGGGTCTTGCTAAGTTGCTAAGATGCTCAAACTGAGTTCAAACTTGTAATCCTCCTGCCTCTGCCTTCCAGAGAATAGAATAAGAATAAGCGATTTTTGTATAGACAAAGACCTCCCTACCTTGTATCATCTTTGCAGTATTCAAACTAGCCTACTGGTGTGGAAAATTTAGTAGGCTTGATGGATTCCTAAATTGAGGCTAGGTTTACAAGGCCAAATTCTATTTTAAAACCAAAAAGGAAAATGAGGTTTGAAAGAGAAGAACAAATCTCCCTTAAGCACTGACAGTAACTTTCCATATCCAACTAATCAAAATTGATGGCTGAGTCTCAGATGCCTCAAGGTAGGAAATACTCAGGGTAAAGAAGGGAAGGTACAAAGCCAGTCGCGGTTGCTGGGTTTGGAAGATGCAGAAATCAGCCTTGCTGGGTTTAGTGTTTCAGGTTTTGGTGACAGCAGACGCAGACAGTGTCCTTGGAGAAGGGAGTCTGTGGGTCACAGGGGTCAGCCTCAAAGGAAATGTCCAGAGGGCCGTTTGCTGTGGAGAAGGCTGGTATGGAGGAGGAACACTTGCTGTAAGCTTCAGAACACGGCAGCAGCCACAGGGCCGATTCAGTTGTCCTTTCCACTTAGACACTGAAAGACTCCTAGCATTCTGTTCTCAATCATTACACAACAGAGTAAATGGAATTACCACACCACTGCATAACCCTGGAGTGAGAATTCTGCACAAAGACTACATTTTGCAATATGGTGCTCCTGGAAGTCAGTTACTTCAGGGCTTAATCAGCTTGATCTTAGCGCGGGAAGTTGTACCGGATACTTAAAAACAATGTGTGATATGTAAGTAATAACCTATACTTTGTATCTATTTGAAAATGAATATATAAAGAGTATGTTATAAGACAGTATATATAGAACTGCCCAAGGTAAAATATGTAAGTAATGGGACTTGGTCAAGGACACACTTGGAAAACATCTTCCTTCTGCAGGGACGTCCGGGAGAGGCGCAGTACACGTGGATGTAACACCCACGTCATGAAGGTGGCAGTAACCCCAAGGGAGGGTCCTGCTGAATTCTGGATTCTGCAATGCACAGAGGGATGGCTGAATGAGCACGCTCTTTACTTTCTCATATTCAAAAACACATGTACAATGCCCAAGTAACTAAGGTACGGATAGGTCCCGACAGGCTAGTGAGTACGACTGGGATTATTCCATTGTGGTGAGCATCCTGGAGAGGCCTCAGGACACTGCTGACTGCCTCAGGGTCAGCTACGCTGCTGGATGGGGGTCTGGCTGCCCTGCAGGTCCCCTCAGGAAGCACTGGTTCCTTGACACTGGGATTTAGCCTGATGCTGCTCACTAACAAAATCCAGGAAGGCTGACTTTTCTGATGCATTTCAGAGCTCAGATTTTTAAACCATCAATCACATGATAATTGTAATAATTCTGAATGCATTTTGATGTCAGTGGAATTGGGAAAAAGTCCTTGTGGAAAAAAATATTAGAGAAGGCATTGTTAGGAATTCTTGATACATCACTCCCATGGCTAATTTTCAATTTCTCCTGCTGGGAGTATTGTATGTATGCACAATCCTCATGATGCTGTGAATTTTTGAATCCCTAAATCTTTGCAGTGGAGCTTGGACTTAGCTTTTCAGGACAATATAAATAGCGATGGGTATTCGAGGCTGGAGAATCAGATCTAAGAGTACAGCCCCTGGGCCCCACCTTGATGATCAGACAGGAGGTGCCTTCCCAGGGTATCCTTTCCTCTGAGAATATTCTAATTTCTGGAGTTTGGAGCATGGTGGTTCACAACTCCGTGTACAGAAAGGCCTGTGTGCTGAGGATGCCAGCAGTGACCTCCAAACTGTTCAAAGTTAAAGTTTGTTTTCTTGCAAGCATCTTTTTATTGTTCCAGCATCACTGGCCACCCATTACAAGATGATGGCTCAGTGTCTAGGCCATGTGCTAATGGTCTCTGTCACAATTCATGACAACCTGGACACCCCCACAAGCCACATGTGGTTGTCTTGACCAGGCACTTGGCCTCCTAGGCAATTCTGCAAGTTTCGAACCTGAGGTGTTATTTAGGACAGGCTGGATGATGCCACGGTGGTGATGACGCAGTAGGAGGCTTGTCACTGCTTGGACATGACCACTGTGAGTCTCAGGACCTGTCCCAATGCTGCCGAGGGAATAAACTCCTCCACCAGCCCAGCAGGGAGGGAGAAAGGGAACAGGGGCACCTTCAGCCAGAGACACGCATCCTCTCACTTGCTTTCCCCAGCCAGAAATACCCAGCTGGGATTCCCCTGTGGGCGGGGAGTTTGCTCCTCTGTGAATCTGGGGCAGACAAGCACAACCCACAGGCCAGCCCAGGGCTCTGTCCCAGTCCACGAGGCAGAGCCAGGACTCCGGGACATTTGCTTCCAAGACTCACAGACGACCCTCAGGGTCGCCGCAGACCTCCCTTGGAAGATGTTCCCATCAAAACCACCTTTCCTGGGGAGTAAGTACATTTCAACTAAGGGTCTTAAACATTTTAAAATAAGATATGTAGTTTTCATGCTTTTTGTGTTAATTTAAATTAAATTTAAATTAATGATCTTTGAGCTTACAGTTATGTATGAAGACATGTAATCCAAACCAGAGTTCGCATTCTTTTCAAATACACATAAACTTTTGTCAGAATATTATAATATACTATATTACTATAATATATATATATATTACTGATACTATAAGATGCTAGTATAAACCATGTTACTGAGCACTGCTATATAGGTAACATCCATGCACTTGAATACAATAAAACTAAGAATAAACAAAAATAATAAAACTGGAAGTAGAACTGTTGCACAATTCAAGGCAAAGCAGGTAAAGGGAGGTCATTTAGACTTGAATATCTCCCAGAATATTACGTCTCCCAACTTTCCTATATAGCCAACACCAAAGAAGAGGAATTGTAGCTTGGAATGCAGAGAAAAGGGCGGAAAGTAGTGACTCATATTTCCAACTCACAAAACTGGAATAGGAAAAGTAGACCTTACTGTAGGCATTAAAGAATAACCACAAAGCATTTTTAAAGGGAAATTAAATAGAGAGGAATGTATTTATAACTTCTCAATGCAGTAGTTGTGTTAGTTGTGGTAGACGAGCTATTGTCTCAGAGAACCCCCACTGGCTACCGTAGGTTAGCTACTTACTGTAAGAAGCTTCTGACCTCACCTCAGTGGTGTCTGAGATCACAGGCACGCGGTGGCCAGAGGAGAGCGGGGAGCAGACGCACGGTCAGCTGCGGGCACAGATCAGGTTTCCCAGAACTGAGCAGAGGGAGGGGACCAGGGAAGGGGGCCTCTGCCCCTCTCCCAGTGAGGGAGGAGCTGAGACTATATGCAGCTGGAAAAGGAGGGCAAGCAGGAAATGCTTTTCATTTTTAAATTCTTAATTAGGGATGAGGGCAGAAAAGAATGGGGAGATGAGAAGGGAATAAAAAAAGAATTAAGACATGTTATGTACATGCACTAACTTCCTGCAATGAATATAACCATTATGTACTGCAAACCTGTGCTAATAAATAAAAATTTAAAAAAACGTTAAAAGACCATTATGAGAGATCAGAATATACCTAGTAGAATGGCTAAAGTAAAAAAATGCTAACAATACTGAGTGTTGCCAAGGATGTGGAACATATACTCCTGGTGGGAATGCCAAGCTATAGAGCCACAAATGAGTCTGGTAATCTTCCATGGGAAAGGGGAGAAATCATATTAGGGAGATTCCAATTCAGTTTTAGAAACCTCTGAGAGTACTTTGAGGTTGATGTTGTAACCACCCTGTGCAGACTTGAGGTTCCTGCTACTCTCCCAGGACAGATGTGGCACCTGGATTCCAGGGAGAAAAACTGACACTAACTGCTTCCACAGTGTCTTGCCACCTTTGTGATAAAAAAGACAAATGGAGCAGACTTCAGAGGTCAAATTTTAAGGAGAACCCTAGAATTTTTATCCTTTGACTATTCATGTGGCCAGGACTCATCTGTAATGCTGTAAAAGGACAAAATTAAGGATCTGGGTATGGTGATCCCTCTTCCTGGAGAGGCTGAGTTCAAGGCCATCCTGGACAATTCAGTGAGACTTGTCCCAAAATAAAATTTCAGAGAGAGAGAGAGAGGGAGAGAAAAGGTGCTGAAGATACAGTTTAGTGATTCTTGGCTTCAGCCCCCCACACAGCAAAATTAAATTGAATCTTCAGTAAGACAGACATTTTAAAGTCTTTTTGTAGCTGCAGATTAGAGCTTTGTCTCAGGTGTCATGGAAATGAGAAGAAAAATTATATAAACTGCTTCTTGCTGTCCATCCAAGTGTGTGAACCTAGACAGCATGTGGTTTTGAGAGGGAAAAAAAAATGGTGAAATCCAGAGGTTTCAATCCAGTCAAGCTGAAGTTTGGCAGAAATGAAAGTGTGTCATGAAGTTCCTATGACCGCTGAGGGAAACCTAACATCCACAGATATTTAAATCTTCCCTGGAAGGAGCATATATGTGCTTTGGGTCACTAGCTGCCGCATCTGTTACCAGGGACGTGGCATTCGAGAGTTTTGGTTTGGAGACTTGCTGGAAAGAAACTCCATAAATCAGATCAATGAGGGGTTTTAACAAGTGCTGTGGCCCCGGTTCTACTTTGTAATGATGTGGAATGAAGTCTAGAGGCAAGTAGATTTCCATCTCGGCATCAACAAAGTAATGCCAGCCGTGAGGACACAGCCCGGTCTCGTCGCCACACCGGGTGCCTCAGGTCCAGCACTTTAAAATGCCATTATGCTGTAGCACCTGGTGGCAGACCGTTAGGAAACTGACATGGAGTATTTTCTAAAAGGGAACAAGCAACACTACAGTGGAGATACGAGTGTAAGGATACTTCAGTAAAGTAGGTCAGAAGGTATTTTATTTTGTCGGTCCATTTCACATGTTGGTAAGGAAAACATTTGGATGATTTAGGAAGACTTTTATAAAATAATCTTTGCTGTGTTAGCGCAAAAAGGCAAAACAAGAAATAATAGATAAGGGAATTTCTCTAGAAGAAGGGAAAGCAAAAAATTCATTTGTGGAGACCTCGTAAACTCTAAAATATCAAAGATCAATGAGATGTACATGTCTGACTCCATTTCCATCTCTCTTCTGCTTGGAGGAATCAGTTTCCCTGGCTTGCACTTCACCGTGATTGCCTGCTGACCCTGACACACGCAAATGTCCCCTTGGCTCCTTGGAGTGACCTGTGACACAGGCTCGTATGCCTGCCTCGCTTTGCCCTGATGGAGCATCTGAGAGGCAGAGATCAGAGAGCAGGGGATCTCTGCCTGCAGGACAGTCACTCCCTGGGGGCACTCCAGGGACAGGGCCACCTCTTCCTGTGGTGGGGCGGGGGCCACGGAGGAAGGGTGAGTGAACTGTGTGAATAGCAGCTCCTCCAGCACAGGCTTTGGGTCATCCTCATGTCCCCAAAGCAACTTTTAAACACCATGAATCTTACAAAACACATTTTTAAAAAAAGAGCTTCCTGCACTTGTCTTCCAGGAAATTCGGGTCAGCAGGTCAAGGTTGATGTGTGAACATCTGGCGCAGAGATGGGCGGACCTTCTAGAGTTTTCACAGCTATGAACAGCCCGCTGCAGCACGGGTGCCACAGGTTCACCACCACTGCGCTGAAAATCTGAAAGGTTCCCTTCTGTCTTCTCCATGCGGGGTGTGGGAGCAGAGCCTCATGGGTCAGCTGGCTTGAGAGTAACAGGAATTTCCTCCTCACAGGTCTGGAGTCTGGAATTTGGAGGTCAGGGGCTGGTGAGTTCCTTCTCTTTCATTCACAGATGGAGCCTTTGTGCTAGGCCCTCACATGGCGAACAGGGCCAGGAGCTCTCTGGGCCTCTTTGATGAAAAACACCATGATTTGGAGATGGGCTTAAACCTTTAATCCAAAGCATTAAGCGAAATCTGGTTAAGTCAATGTAGAGAGTCCTCAAAACAGTAAGCTAGAAATTCCATTTGATGTAGCAATTCCCCTACTAGGTAACTCCCTGAAAGAATTACAGTGATACAAGCATACTCACATTCATAACAGCACAACTTATGATGACTAAATCTCAGAAGTGCCCTATGACTCTGTCAGCAGATGAATGGGTAAGAAAAATGTGGGATTTGTATACAATGGAGCACTACTCTGCACTAAAGAAGGATACACTTGAGTCATTTGTACAAAAATGTATGCACCTTGAGATTGCAAAGTTAAGTGAAATAAATCAGACGCACAAGCTTCTGCATTGTGTGGTTTCTCTTATTTGAGAAACATGAAGTATAAATAAATTGAAGAGCAAAATAGAAAATGTAAATAGGAAACAGGGAGATAGATTTTTTACAAATGGGATGGAGATGAAGAGACGTTGGAAGGAGGTTGGGGAGAGACATGAAAAGAGTTAAACTGCATTGTGTGCACGCATCAGCTACCCAGCCTGAGTCCGTGCATTGTGTACCGCAGACATACACTAATGAAAAGAAAATACACTAATAAAAACTGTATTTTTTGTTTTAAAGATAGTAAAATCCAACAAAACAAAACAGAACAAAGCCAATCAAAACAAAGCAGCAAAACTGGTACAGAACTTCAAAGCAGGATACTAGGAAAACAACAATAGCTACCATAGTATATCTTGTTATCTTCACAATAGTTGTCCATTCCATCAGGTATAGCAAAATCAAACCAAAACCAAAACAGAATAAAACCAATCAAAACGGAATATTGAATAAAGCAAAACAATCAGAACAAAGCAAAACAGTGAGAACAATATTGGATTTAAAGAGGCAAGATAGAAGGGAATCCCCCATATTTGCGACATTGCATACTGTCATCCTCCTAAGAGATGCTCAGACTGCTGGCCCCAGGCCTGCAAAATCAACCAAACAATACAAGCATTTAGTTGCTTTATGTACCTTAGATCCTACCAACTCAGTCTGTCATCTGAACCAGTGGGTTGCTCCCGAGGGAGGGGGGTTGGTTCTCAGCCCGTGCACTAGGAGGCTCATGGGAGGTGCTGACTTTCCTCTTCCTGGAACCCACATGGCTTGCACAGCTTACACAGAAAGGCTGGCTAGTTGGCTTCTTATTGGATCCTCCCAGTCCCAGCATGGCCGATTCTCAGGAGGTGCTGACTTTTCTCTTTCTGGAACCCATGTGGCTTGCATGGCTTACCAGAAAGTCTGGCTAGTTGGCTTCAATAAAAAACTTTCAAAGAAGGGTGATTGCACATAAACTTGATAGTTATTTATTTATTTTTTTTAAATTTTATTTTAAAGAAAGAAAAGTAAACAAAAATAAAAACAATGTTACAGAGTTTCTGAACACGATAATAAGAAATTAACAATGGTTAGCATGTTGCATATTGTTGTCTTCAGGGTAGTTGCTCAGATTACAAGATATAGGCTCCCAAAATTAGTCAACCAATATAAGCACCAATCAATCCCTTTGATGAACTAAAAGAAATTAGTAGTATAATTATGTTTGTTATTATATATACATTTATATATATGTGCATATGTGTATGTATATTTATTTTCTTTTCCCTTCCTTCATTTCTCCTTTCCCTCAGCCCCGTTGTTCTTGCCTTAGGAGCAGTTTTTTCCCCTTTCTCAGTATTTATTGCAGATTTTGTATCTTACTTACTTTTAGTTTCTTACACTAGGGAGCCAAGATGATTTGCTTAGTAAAGCTGGTGGTTGGTAAAGTGAGCAGGAAGTCTCAGGCGCCGTAGCTTTTACTGGCAGGGTCCTGCACCCCGCAATGCTTCCGGCTTCCGCTCCCCTCTTCCTCATCCCCGCTGTGTGTCTTAGCCCTCTCCCCTGCCCTCCCTTCTCACTCTCCCCGCCTTTTCCCTCTTTCCCCTCTCTCCCCTCTCTTTCTGTTGACAAATACGAAAAGCAAAGAAGATAATAAAAGCCGTGTGCTCTTGACTAAAAATGCCCTCTGTGATTAACATTTGTTTTAAACACTGCTTTGAAACTGGAAGAGGAGGGCATGGTGCTTGGTCTGCCTTCTGCTATTGTCAGTCCCCTCTGTTTTTGCCCTGTCTTGGCCAGAGCTGTCCTCTCAGTGCTACTGTGCAGCCCTGCAAGTGAAACCGTGGTCACACATCTGCTTCCAACTCGATTCTGCTCCTCAGGCACCATTTGATCTAGTTCTGGCCTGCAAAGAAACAAGCAGGGAAGAGAGAAGAGGAAGCAGAAAGGATCAAGATGTGACATTTACCTGTATCAACTGTGCGCGGGATGAGGGAATGCACTACGGATCGCAGGCAAACACTGATAAAAAAGTACTGGCTAATGAAAAGGAAACTACACAGGCCCTGGCCTTCCATAAGCCAGTCCTTACCCAGAAAGAGCCCCAGATACCCGCCCCCCAGGCTTCCTCCTGCCGCTCAGGGGAGCCTGAAACAACCCTGCTCCTCACCTGGCAGAACCCACTTGCTAAATTATAGCAGACAGAAATAGTCCTGCACTGTTAGGCCTTTGGAAGTTCGTGGCGTGGACTGCTGTTCTATATAAATGTGCGCACACATGCACACCCCCAGTTAGGCATTGCACCACTCGGGCTGAAGTTTCAAGTCCTTAAAAATCCATCTTTGAACATTTCAGCACAAATTTGTGTTACCTCCCGTGGTCAGCGTGAATTCATAGAAAATGCATTTTATGATACCCCGCAGTCCCTGAAGATTGCCTGCCGTTAACCTTACTTCCCAATAAATCACTGGAATTGCTGCAGGTGATTCTGGAGACAGGTGGGGGGCATGGAGGTGGCGTAAGGTGCCAGTGCTTTCCCCAGGGGCCCTGCCATGCAGATTTCTTCCCAGAGTGTAAAGACTCCGTTCTCGTCTCAGGAGGTCGGCACCTCACCGGCCGAGTGCTAACCCTGACCTTGCACTCAGAGGCTGCATCACTGAGAGCAGCCTTCTCATTATTTCTGCAGGAATCGCAGGTTGTCCCTCATGCACGGGCCCTGGGCAGAGGTAGGGGGTGGCGGCACGAGGAGCAGGAAGTATGGCTGGGACAAATGACTTGTCAAGAGCATCAGTAGTTAATGATGAAGCTGGAACAGAAGCCTGCGTTTTCGTGACCTGGTACTTTTCCCCTCAGATCCTTTCACTCTCCCGGGAACTGGCCTTGGGGTGCCCTGCGGGAGAGCAGAGGTCAGTGGAGCTCCTCTGGTCCTTCCCCAATGGGCAATGCCTTGGTTTAGAGGGCATGAGTACTGCTATTCTCCCATTGCCAACACCGCAGATCCAGAGCCACCTTCGAGACCGCCTCAGCCTGCGGAAGGCCCAGCGTTTGTCCCCTGGTGCAGAGAAGAGACCGCTGTCCAGACGCCTTCCAGGGCAGGACTCAGCTGAGACCGTCACATGCCTTCTACCTGGACACATTCTGAAGTGCTCTTAATGTCTTTCCATTTGGGCATTACCCAAGCCTCCACTGATTGCTGAATGACACACAGACTGGGACGCTCAGAAAGCCTGAGCTCCAAACACAGCAGTGGAGGAGGCCAGTGACCACACCTGGTCAGCTTTCCATTCTGCTTAAACATTAACACCGATGCACTCACACATTCACACACACGCCCATGTCTTCTCGTCTGCAGCCTTGACACCTGGCGGGCGAGGCCCCACTTCCTCTGTCCCTCCAGACCTGTTATCTGTCCTTTACTTCAGTCTTACTCTTCCTCCGTTTCTAATTCTTTCCCTGACCTCAGATTTGTGGTTCTTCATCCCAGGTTTCCTGTCCTCAGAGGGTTCTCCCCATTCTTTTTCAAGTAAACAAACAAACAAAGGGGAAAATACTTCAAATGCAAGATCTTAGCTGGAGACTGGGAAGATTTTTTATTATGGTATGAAAATCAAATTTTAGATCTATAAACTTATGGAAATGAATTATGTATGAGGAACATGAAGATAAAAATTGTGTTGACTACTTTACGTGCCTGATGTTTTCTTTGAACTTGTGCATTTCATCATGCATGCGTTGTGCATTTTATTATCTTCATTTTTATTCTCTTTAAAGTGATTTGAGCACAAAATATACATTTTAAAATATTTATTTGATAGCTTGTTTTTCTCTATCCTTTTAAAAATTTAAATCCAGGGTGCCATATACCTTTCTGTCAGTGAGACACAATACCTGAGACCTGCAATTTAAAGATGGAGAAGTTTATTTGGCTTATAGCTTCAGTGAGTTCAGTGCATGGCATGCTGGCTCCAAGAAAGGAACAGCATGGTGAAAGAGTCTGGTGGAGGGATGCTGCTCATAGCACAATGACTGGAAGTAAAGAGAGAGAGAGGGGAGGAGCCAGGGATAGGCATATACCCTCCAGGTCATGTCTACAGAGACCATCCCCAAGCAGGCTCCACCTCTGAATGGCACAATCAGCTAAAAACTCACCAATGGACTAATCCACTGATGAGCATAGCAGCCTCATCATCCAATTGGCTTCCCAGTGCATGAGACTTTTGAGAGAGATTGTGGAACACTATATCTAAACCATAGCAGATACCTTTCACTGAATCTTCACAAAGTTCGTTCTAACTTGTTGAGGACATGATAGTTAGCCCTAGGAAAACTACAAAGCAGTATTTTCACAAATAACTAACTGGAGTTTAAGCATGAGAAAATTTTATCAGTCAGTCGTCATCCAGGCCATGCATAGACTGTGTGTAGAAAAAGAAAGTAAATTACTCTATAAAACTCTCACTTGTGAAGGATTTAAAAATACACTTGATGTCATAGAAGTAAACAACAGAATATTGTTTGCCAGAGGCTGGGAAGGGTGTGGGGAGAGGAATGGAGGGGGGATGGTTAGTGGGCACAGGGTGCAGACAGACAGGAGGAATAGTTTCTAATGTTCTATAGCACAGGACTACAATCATGGTTGGCAAAAATATGTGGATATTTCAGAAGAGCTGGAAGAAGATTCTGAGTTTCTCCAACACAGAAAAATAACACATCTGTGAAGTGATGGGTATCTGATTACCCTGATCTGATCACTACACACCATATAAATGTATCAAAGAATCACATCATATGCAATAAATATGTATAACTTTATGCATCAAAAATTCTCACCCAATCAGTAGAAGATTGTAGAAATGGTGGTTGTGGCTAAATGACCCATCTAGGACACTGTGACTGAGACTTTGGTCTAAACTTCTCCTCGTCTGGTGAATTTGCTTTTTCTCTGCCTTTCTCTTCCATCCCCTAACACGTGAGCATACTGAGGCGCGCACACACACACACATACACACACACACACACACACACAGACATTTACTTCCCATGGATACTAAGCTTTTGAATGCTTGAGCTCTGGATTTAGCTTAGGATGCCCCATGTGGCTTGGACATGTTCAACCAGGCCCCTGCTGGCTTGGCATCCTCAGGCTCCTCCCTCCTGGCACCACACCCATTGTATTGGTTTGTTCTGTGTCTCCCCAAGGCCTCATTTAATCTGGATGGGCCTGAATCTGGCCTTCGTGATTGGTTTGTTGTCTGGTGCTGGGATTGTCAATGTGAGTGCTGCACCCACCCAGGAGTGGAACTAACATAAAGAGTAAGGGAAGGAGGAACGTGGGTCTACTGTTCTCTTTCTCTCTCTTGCCAGTTCACCTTGCTGTTGGGTGGCTGCCATGAATGGCTGCCCCACCATGCCATGCTACCTTGGAGCCAACTGAGTATGGACTGTAACCCCCGAGAACTGTAAGAAATAAACTTCTCTAATTTTGGGCATCAGGTATTCTGTCTCAGCAATGAGTAAAAAGTAACCAAGACACTCATCTTGAGATCTGCCACATTGGGGCTTCTTCTCCAACCCTTCTTCCCATGGTGGGGTCCACATTTTCATGAATCTTGGCTCTGTTTACAAACACACCTAGGAATCTGTGACACTGAACTCTTCTCCCACTCGCCAAAACTGCCACTGTACGTTATATTCTCTATTTTGTAGAAGCAGCCTCCCACAAAATGCATTACATTTTATGCACCCCACGTTTGTTTCTTATGCTTTGGCACTGACTAGTAACCATTTACTTTTAAAAAGCGTCGATATGATTGAAAACCCAGGCAGCTCAATACCTTATACTTGTCCTCCTCCAGCAGCACTTTCTCAGAGACTCCCTGTCCTCTGAAATTGTGTTTGGGTTAAGAAATGCAATCCGAGAGAAATGTCAGTACCTGCGTGCCTTGCTTAACTTTACCCAGAGTCAATTTCTAGATAAATGTGACAAGATTCACAGAGAAGAAATCTGGGGAGACACAAACTACATCACTACCGTTATTCATGGGCGTTGCTTCATTTAGAAGAAAAATGGGCTTGAAGGGAAACATGCACAGGATCAAATTGTTCGGTACTCAAGTGAAATCTACGTCCATTCAAATGCTGTGTTGATGGTACAATCATTACATGCTATATTATGAAATATTTCATAACACATAGTAAATATATAGTATTTTATGGTATATAATTATATGCTATGCATTTGGGAATAATATCACATGTTAATTTCTTAATTACTAACTTACATGGTTGTGAGTTTAATTAATGAGATGCATTATGTTTCAGTAAAGTAAAATGTTAGTCATATAATATATTGTAGAATGTGTAATTTATGTATTATATGTAACATGAGACATAATCATATGTAATACAATACACACTATATACATTATGTAATTGTACACGTATTGCATCCTACATTAGTTGTATAAAATTATGTACTGTATAATTACATATATTATAGCCTTATTATTATATATTGTATTACAAGTGTATAGCGTGTAATTATTGTCAACTATATATTTACTAACACATGACATAAATGCTGATAGAAGAGTGCACACTGTAAGTTGGGATTCAGAGGCGAAGCCCCCGTCCCCTGCATGCTCACAGCCTCAGTCACAGGCATGGGGCACTCCCTGGACCCCATCATATAAGCACAGGCATGGCGGCTGCACGCTGGCGTCCCCTACTGAGGCGCCTCAGATCACAGCACCTGAGCTCTTCAGCGCTTTAGCTGATCGGAAAGGCTGGCCTAGACCTGCTCTTGCCCTGCACGAGGTGACTGTGCACCTGCCCCTCCACCCCTAGACTGCTCCTCCCTTTCTGTCCCTGTTCTCAGAGAGCGATGTGGCCTCCCTGGAGGCGAATTTGGGGCACAAAGCCCAACACAGCAGCGACCCAGCTTGCTCCGGACTCGCTGTCTTCCCACGGCAGCTCACGAGCAGACGCCGGTACAGACAGGGCTGCTGGTTCTGTCTGCGGCATCACGGGCTCCTCTGCCCAGGGTCACCTGTGCCGAACCTCGGTAGCTCGAGACCCTTGAGTGCGTACCAGCTACTGTGCTGCCTTCTTGCCAGGCCCTGGTGAAACTCTACCAGCTGTGCCTGATGCCGACAGCTACACCAGCTTCTGCCACCTTGTGTCATGTTCTGGAGAAAGCTTCTTCCATCTGAGTCATAAAGTGAGCCCAGGTCACCTGTAGGGTCTAGCAGCTGTCATTAGTAGTGGTGTCACACAACAGCAAAGAAAGATCGGTGCTTTTCATGGTTAATATGTTACCAAGACAAGTATTCCAGACAAAGGGACTCTTTTGTTCCTCTGGAGAGATTCACTGTGGAGTGCTTGGTCTCCGTGTTTGTGACCACACCATGGTATTATAGACAGCTAAGTTATTTAGAAACGTAATAGGCAGTCGGACAGGGCCGGGCCCTCCAACAGTCAGTGCAGATGACAAGGCTTCAGGAAACAGAGGAAGACTACACAGCAATTGATATTCTAAATAGGCATCAGCCTTCGGTGGAGGACCAAACCTGCTTAACCGACCCCTCCCGGGAAATTCCCTGTCCATCCCCTGTGCCCTTGCTACATGACCAGGTTCCCCCTTTAATCAATGTTCCCCAAGTACTTATACCTGTTGTAATCTTATTGTTGACCCTAGTTTTGTCCCACCTCACACCCACCCTGTGCCTTCCCATTAGATCAATGCTACCTAAGTGATTATACTTGTAATCTTATTGATTGATTATAGTTTTGTCCCACCTTGACCCTGCCTCACCTTGTGGTTTTGCTTAACAAAATACTCTTGAGAAGCGGGGTCAGCGGTCCCCCTTAGACAGAAGCTTTCTTTTAAATTCTTCCTACTCTTAACCTCTGTCCATTCCTCAGTTTTAGAGAACATGAACCAGGGTTGCTTGAGTGTGACATATTTTGTGTCTCTAAAACGTCTGAGCATGGGTTTTTGGCCAAAACGCATTACTCATATTTGTTTGTGGCCCTCCCCTGCTGTGTGTGTGTGTGTGTGTGTGTGTGTGAGTGTGAGTGTGTGCGTGCACGCTGGTAATGAAGGTTACAGCCCTGTCTCCAGGGCTCTTCCACTATATTTCAGAGAAAGAATTGAAAACAGTGTGGATAAAAACCAGTTGGTTTTTGGATAACCCCCCATGGATACAACAGGCATGATCAAGGGAGGGGGAGACTCCCTGGAAACATTCTTGACTTTCAGAAGCATCGGTGCTGGAAACAGTCCTGGGTCACAGTGTCGTCAGCCAGCGGGGAGGCGGAGACAGAGGACGGAGCACAAACAACGGCAATTTGGGTCTCCACAGAGACACAGGTGGAAGCCAAAGCCAGCCTGTGCTGCAGACCCACTCCTTCCAGGGCTCTGTTTACCACTATCTCTAAGATCCTCCAGCTCCCAAGTCTCTTCCAGGGACTTTCAGGGAGCAATAGCCCAACTCTAGAAGCTTCAGAGCGTTGCTCGTTTCCTTTCCCCCTCTCCTGCCCCATCTTCTGCAGCAGCGTCTTGGGCTGCACTTCACGCACGTGTTCCAGTGGGTTCTGTGGGGTTAGGCCCATCTTTCCTCCCAGACTGAAAGCTCCATTGTCCCCAAAATCGCATCACACGTGTCCCAAAGATCCCACACACATCTGCTGGCCCTGGCAGGCACTCTCAGGATTTTGACTCAGTGGGGCGGGTGCCTTCCTTCCAGACTCTGGCTCCATGAGCAAAGAGGGAACAGGTCTGCCCTCACCACCACACCAGGCAGCCGGGCACAGCTGTTGGCATGGGTGAGCTCTCAGTAGCCTTTTGCTGACTGAATGAGCGACTGAACTGGAAGAGCCGGCTATGTGCTAAGCTAGAGCACGGCTGTCACCAGGGGGCAGCACCGAGTCGCACACCTCTCTGGGGGTGGTTTCCCTTCCCTCTCTCCTTCCCAGGCTGCCCCAATCCCTGGCTGGTTCTGAAACCGACCTAAAAACAAAAGAAGGGATAAGAAACACCTTTGAGGTCTGAAAAGGAGCACCCCCACTTTGTGGTAAATGAACATACGCCCCTCACAGACAACTAAGGAGAGAATAAAAATAGCAGAGGAACTGATTACAGTCTGATAACCCGGAGACAATGACGATTCATGGTTCGCAGGCTTGATGAGGTTTCTCCTTTGCGTCAATATTCATTTTCCCTCTTGCTGTCATTCTTGGGAGCCATCTCGGGGTTCCTTCTCCACTCACCACTGTGTTCATCTAAAGGGCTTGTGGCTCTGTTAAAATGTTAGATGGATGGTGTTATACCCCCACACCCATGGTTTAAATTCTGCTTGGGGTCTCAGAGAACCCTGAAAGGAATGGGTGTCCCCCACAGGCCGCTCCTGAAATCCTCCAACCACAGCAGCACTGTGTGTGCTCGGTTGACTTCAAGGGCAAGTTCCAGCTCAGCTGCAAGGATTCTCAGCCAGCAGGAGGTGGGCTTTCTCCGGGGCCGCGGTGGTCCTAGGCTCCTCTCCCTTCAGGGCAGTCTGCACGTGGGGGCAGGAACAGGCTGCAGGGACAATGTTCCCGACCCGACCCTGAGGTGGCCCCGAGCTGGTAAGTAGGGGAGGCTGCAGATCCTTAGGAGGTCGCTAGGGAGAAGGCATTAGATGGGCGGGCCTGAGCTGCTGGTGTGAGAAAGCCGTACCCTTTCTACTGTGTCCCTCTTCATACTGTGTTCAAAGGCTTTTTTTTGCCCCTACCATTAGCCAGTCTCGTTTTAAACACTGTCCTGCATGGCTGGCAATACTAATCTCCCCTAGAACCATCCATTACTCTTATTAGGTTGGCAGTTCTGTTAGTTGCGTTTTCGGGGAAGTGGCCCAGGGCAAGCAATTTCATTAAAATATGACGTCATTTCTTGGATGAGCAGTGCTTACAATTTTGGTTTCATTTCTCTTTCCTTTTTGGCATTCTTTATGAAGGATATGCTTTTGTCATGCTGGTATTTTTCTCTAGCTTCCTTTTCAGCAAACATGGCATGCACTTGATCATGAAGGGTAAGTACAGTACGGGAAAATACGACCAAGAGAAAGAGAGCGGGGAGAAGGACTAGGAGCAATTTATTGCTGACCGTGAAGAAAGTTAAGTAATGAATACCTTAAAACAACAACAACAACAAAAACCCCTGAAAGGTGGAAGTTGACAGGTAAAATGCAGACTGAATCAGGTAGGAGATAAAGCACAGCTGAACCAGAAATGTGAGGGGCATTTACTCACAGACGGAGGCATCGCTGCCTGGACCCCATGCGTACCCAGGAACGGGGCTCAGGGCCGAGCCTCCTGGTCAGTCTGACTGCAGCACGGGCCCTCTGCCCTGGCCAGGGACGCATCTACTTGTCCACCTAAATTCCAACTCCCTCCCATTTCATTCTCCCACTAACAAACACAGGCAAAGGTCAGGGGTTTTAAAAAGGCTAATGTTCCCTCAGGGAGCTTTGGAATTTTTCTAGGGATTTCTTATCTCCTTTCCTTTCTTTTTTTGTTTAATTGCATTTTATTTGGTATCTCTGATGAGGATCCAAGTGTTCAGGCAAGTCGCGGTCCTTTGTATTTTACATTCTCTGGTCTGCAGTGACAGTGACTCAAGTAGTCTCATCACACACTCCAGAGCACCCACACCGCCCAGCTAACGCCAGGGGACAGAGGAGCTGACTTCTCCCGCCTCCGTGCTGCCTTCCAAAGAAGATCAGCAGTGGAGTTCGCAGTCCTTCTCCAGCTTCTCTCCCAGAGCCGGTTTCTGTGCTGCTCGCTGCCTACACTCTCTCCTGACTCCGCTGGGAACACCTCCTTCCCCAGCGCCGCTCTCACCGCCACTCCTGTGAGTCACCGTCTGGATCCCACTTCCCATCCCAGCCACGTCCCCCGCTGCTTCCAGCAGAACCGGACAAAACTACGGGGACGCTCAGGGGTCTCCGGGCCAGGAAGTGGGTGGGGGACAGGACAGGCGCCCAGGGCCCAGGCAGGGAAGCTCCACGCAGTGGGCAGTGCTGGGCTCTGGCTGGGGCCTGGCCTGCAGTTGGGATATCTGGACCTGGACTTCAGAGTGTCCCGGAGATTCTGAATGCTCTAAAGTTGGGCTGCTTTTTCTCTGTGTAGACTGACAAGAAGGAAGAAACAGAAGAAAAGAGCAGCGTTTGGACCACCCAAGTCAGTGTAGGCAAGACAACCCCACGTCTGGGTCCTGCTTTATTAATTTAATAGTGTCCCTCAGGCTCCGTTCATTACCGCCCATCTAAGACATTCTGCATCATTTAAGATGCTTCTAGTAGCCGTGTGTGTGTGTGTGTGTGTGTGTGTGTGTGTGCTGTGTGTGTGCTGTGTGTGTGCTTGCACACATATAGGTGTGTGTTCCTCTGACCACAACAGCAGAACACATTAACTAATTAATGAATGCCCAGGTTTTGGGATGTTAGAGACAAGTAATTAGTTTTTTTTTTTTTTTTTCCAGTTCTGGAGGTACCACAGGGATGAAAAAACATGCTAACCAAAATAACGCTTCTGTAAAGCAATAGATATTTTTCCAAAATTAAAGGAGTTCAGGGATCTGTTTCATTTAGTAGTAAATAAACTCATGTATATTATTCTTAAGTCTTAAAGTAATAGAGCTGATATGACTTTCGTATAAATCTAATGAAGTTAAAAGAACAAAATGGTGAAATAGATACAAAAGTATAAAGCAAGGTTTACGCCTAACTTTAAAGGCTGACCAATGTTTTCTCTGTTCTCTGGGTAGAACTTAAAAATTAGTTGCAACGTGTGACTTTAAAGAGAAATGTGTACCTTAATAGAACTCCTTGCCAAACAGGCAGATGGAGCCCCGCGTTTGGGCCGTTTCAATTCCCGCTCAGGACTCCGTGAACGGCGCCCATCAGCCTGGCTCTGCCCCTTGTCTGCCTTCGGCCCAGTCAGTGGTTCCTCCCTTCCAGGGGTCTGTTGTTGATGATACTAAAGGGGCAGCTTCAAATTTTTAAATGTGAAAATTTTCAAGACAAAATCTTTTTCTGGGAAAATAGAAATGTTCAAAGTTGACTCAGGCTGAAGGATAACAGTTCAGTGGCTAAGGGGGGATTTACATGAACAACGGACGTTACTTCTAGAAATGGCTTGGAGGAGTCGTGAGGCAGGAGCAGAGAGCGGTTTCCCGTTTAATAACACCGAGGACGGAAAAGTCCTGCACCACTAATCTTATTTATCTGCATCCCAGATGCTCCATCAAATGCCAATCAAGAGCAAAGAACAGAAGAACAAAGTATGAAAGGCAACTTATCAAGCATGGAGGATGGACAGGTGGTAGGCAGTGGATTGACAACTGGAAATCTATTTTAACCGCACCTAATTTTAGCAAGGCAGTTAATAAAAACAAGCAAGTAGAAAAGGGTGTTTATTTTTAAAGTGTACAATGCCGGGTCACAGAATGTACTTGGGGTGGTGTATGGGCCTCTCCTCCACCTGGTTCCAAAACATTTTCTCAAGGGAGACTCTGTACTACCTTCGTGACAAGTTTGCAAACCTAAAATTATTCAGAAATTGAAATTCATAAAAAGGTGGGAAAATTATTTATAAACCGAACATAAATGTCAAGGGCAGAGGGAGCAGCATGGTGTGCTGGGTTTTCTGTCCTTGGAAAAGGAGCTGCATGCTCAGAGGCCTGAGCTGGAAGGGAGAGGTGACCCCCTCCTCCTTGCTGTGCCAGCTTTCCCGGTACCCAGCCCCGAAAGCAGGTCCTCCTGGAAGATTCAAGAAAAGGAATGTAGGCAGTGTTCTCCAGTGTGGCCAGGTGAGGCTGCCTTACAGACACTTGGATTTGGGTGACTCTCAGACCAAGCCCATTACCTTTCAGGGTAGTGGAATCCTGGAACCCCCTCGGACAGAGTACTGTCTGTTTAATTTTTCTACTATTGCCAGTGTCCACCTGGTGCAGGACAAACTGAAAGTAGGATTCAGTTTTCAGGGTTTCTGCTGGCTCCCCTTCTCGATGGTTGATCCTGGAAATTAAGGTGGATCTTATTTTAGACATGGCCCTGTGGATTCACCACTCTAGTAAGAGTTAAAGGGTAAAATCTGCCTTCCGGGGGACTGTGTGACCAGCACGGACTCCCGGAAGAGAACGAGAATGGGCCCCTCGAGGACCCACCCCACTGGGCCTGAGCAGCTCTGACCAGAGGACAACTAATCTGCCTTCCGGGGGACTGTGTGACAGGCGCAGACTCCAGGAAGCGAAACATGCGCCTCCCATACGCCTACCGGTGCACTGGCTTAGAATCAAGGACAACCCGCCCCCCCCCCCCGCTCTGACCCCCAAGCAACCTGCTGGTTCGGAGGTCTGGCTAAATTGATAGCAACTAAGGAACATTAAGCAACTAAATGCTACTATTGTTTCATTGATTTTGCAGGCTTGGGGAAGGCAACTTGAGCATCTCTTTGGAAGATGACAGTAGGCAATGTAGCAAATATGGGGGATTCTCTTCTGTCTTGTCTTCGAGGCCCAATATGGTTCTCATTGTTTTGCTTTATGCTGATTTTTTTTGCTTTATTTTATATTCTGTTTTTATTGGTTTTATTGTGTTTTGTTTTTGGTTCAATTCTACCATTCCTGTTGGAATGATCAGCTATCCTGAAGATAACAAGATATACTATAGTAGCTATTGTTTCCATAGTATCTTTCTTCGAAGTTCTATACCAGTTCTGCTGCTTTGTTTTGATTGACCTTGTTCTGTTAAGTCCTGTTGAATTTTACTATCTTTAAACTTAAAAAAAAAAGAGTTAAAGGGTAATTCAGGTTGTTTGAATTTTTCTGTTTGTTTCACAGTTTCAGGAGGCTAGAACTAAGTGAAAGAGAAATCTGGCTGGCTCCATAAACCCCACAATCACTTCCACTTCAATTAAACTCGGTGAGGGGCACCTCAAGTGCGTAAAACGCAAAGGGTCCACGAAGGTGAGCCGTGTAATTTCTGAGGGCCTAGAAGTCTGCTGAGTTTGCATTGATTATAAGGAGACTGAGCTTCCTTTTCCATAGCTTCCCTGAAAGTGTGTTTTTCTGCAGACAAAAGCGGGAACAGAGAGCCACGGGTGAGTGTGCCACACAGACGTGTGAGTCTCTGGGAAGCGCTGCCCCATTCTCATGCCGAGAGCTTCTCTGGGGCAAGGAGGACCCAGAGCGACAGTGCGCCTGTCGCTGTCTTCCCCGAACGCCCGCCATTCACGTCCTGAGCATTGAGCAGGAGCAGCAGCTCGGCCCGAGCAGGAGCAGCGCGTCTGCGGGGCAGGCGGACGGCAGAAGGGTGACGAAATGAATGCGTGTCCTGAAGAAGGTCTGGCAGGGGAATTGTGAGAGACCAGAAAGGGTCCCTCAAAGATGGAGTAAGCAATCTGCTTTGGACTCTGAGATAAGGGTGCTGCATGAAGCTCTTGGAACACCTGCCTGAGCAGTGGGAACAGCGGGTGCCGCGTGCCCGAGGAGGAGGGACCCAGGAGAGGCCCCGCGCTCTTGCTCGGATGCGGGTAGGACTCCTCCGGGCCGGGCTGAAGCAAAAACTGTCAGGATTTCCGTTCATTATGCAAAGCAAAGTGAAACGAAAGGTTTCCAAGAACGCATAAAATTCATGGGACCAACACTCATTGGTCTGTGGATTCGTGCAAAATCGGTCAGGCTTGCACCAGCTAATGTGATTTGCCACGCCGCCCATCATTGTTCTGAAAGTAACTTACCTTATTGCATACTTTCCAACCACTGTTTTCTTTCACACAACTGTTATGCTGTAGAGGGCTGTATGATTTGAGTTTCCTGCATCCTACTTATTAACTTGAGTGACGCTGTTGCAGTATTTAATGTTGCTTCTCATGGGGGAAAAAAAAATGTGCAACCTAAACAGAACCGTGTGCACTACCAGTCATTGGGCAGCATGAGCACAGTGTGCGGGTGGGGTTCCTAGGTGTGTGCGAGAACAACTAGCCACAGGGGTGGGGTGGGCTATTTTATAACCATGTGGCTATGAACAGTACTTTTGCTGTAGGTACTCTGAGTGTGGCAGACTAGGGTACCAGCCTGATTGTGTATTTTACAAAAACTGCATTGACCCATGACCACTCCTGTCTTCCTACCCCCAGGAGCTAAATTAGGCTGGATAACTTTGGTGATTTTGTTTTTGTATTGACCTTGGCATGACTTTGCAAATCATAGATGAAAGAAGGCGGCCTTTGCAGCACTGTTGTCGGCCTTGATGGGAAATGCAGTACTTGATTAGAGCTACTTATCTTTCCTTGAATTGCACTTGTGGGGTGCACCCTGAGGCATCCTATTTATCATCGTCCACCTTGTCCCACAGCCCTGCTGGACACAGGATATGTCTGAACAGTAGAGGGTCTTACTAGGGGAAGCAAGAACCTAATTTTAAAGACCCAGAAAAGGAACAGTTGGCAGAGGTTATGCTAGAGACTCCACCATCCACAGAGCATTCCACAGCTCCCGCCGGCCCCAGGAAAGCTCTGAGTATAAAGGCATTTTGGGTTCTTCGAACAACCTGTGACAATTTTGCTTCTCTTTTTGCTGTGCGTTGCACTTTTAAAATAGGTTGCCTGCAAGCATTGAGCTGCAGGCCAAGCATCTTGTTCATATTCATTGTTTCAAACAAGAGTCTCTGGGGTGCTGAGCATGGTGCTTGCCCGAGTCTGTGTACCTGGGAGGGGGTGGGCAGAGGAAGACAGCACAGAATCCCCTGCAGGGAGACGTGGTAACCAACTGGTCAGCAGGGGGCACACAATGCCTTGGGTCCCAGGAGCGGAGTGGTCTGGTAATTCGGGGCTCTGAATTCTCAGAGGAAAATGAGGCCTTCTCTTGTTTCTTGTGATGGCAACTAGAGCAAAAGACTGTGAATTTGGAGAAGGGGAATTCATCGTAATATGCCAGTGCTTCTTAACATATGGCCCCCTGTAGTAGCCTCTGTTTCAAAGCTAATCATCATTTTGGGGCTTTCTGGCTGTGATGCATCCAGGGCCAGTCCTCCCAGGTGGGTAACTGAGAGAAATGGGAAACCAGACACTCATTTTATCGCACTCGAGACAGCTCCTGGCTCAGCCAGCTCCACCTCTAGGTCTTATTCCAAATGATCCTTTCGATCTGCAAATCACCAGCCTTCTCTTCAGCCACCCGAGGATCTATGTTTTGGGTCCACATTTAGGTTTAGGGAATTTCATAGATAAAATAAGCAAAACATAAGCGAGCACTTTTCCCTTACAGGAAATTCTTGGCTGTGGCACGTGGACACTTGACCCTAGCTTGCAATTTTCCATTTCTCTGTGAAGGTTTTCATAAGAGAAGTTCAGCAACAGGCCTGTTGGAAAGAGGGGCAAGGCCTATCACATTGGTGTTCTGTTTTTCTTTTGTTAAACAAACAAAATTCTTATGTAATTGGCTTCCATTTTGTGCTCCAGACAATCACAGGATTGTGCCTGCCCTCGATGCCCACACTGTCGGTGGAGTGTTTGGGTTCTTTCCTGAGAAGCTACAGTGTCAGGGGCAAAATCCTCTTTCCTGAGTCTTCAGATGTAGCATTTTTTGGAGTAGGCAGTTGTAATCACTCTCATAAACTCAGGTCCTGATTGGTGCCCATCCTTATCCAAGCACCCTTCAAATAACTGGGCTGGTTAGTTCACACGCTCAGCCGTGCCTGGGCATTGCCTTAGCTGGCAGCTGCTGTCAATCTACCCTCAGATCGTACTCAACTAACAACGCCAGAAATCTCAGGAGCATCATCTCGCCAGCATGATTGCTGGATACAGCTGGTTATTCCTTCCCTGAAGATGTCTATAATGGAAATTAGCAATGAGAAATAGAGCCAAGAGTTTCAGATTCCATCAGCCCTAAAATTTGAGGTTCTGTTCTCTTCAGAGAACACACTCTCTGGGCTGCTAAGCACCTAAATCAATACTCAATAGCCAGGCTATCGATTTTTAGCTACCTATTTTTAACACTGTTTTCAGCTACATTACAAACTCTTGATCGACTTTCCAAAATTTTAATTTCTCCTTCCAGTGAATGCTAACACACTCTGAGACAACAGGCATGTGGCTTGTTGTCCACATCTCCCTGGTGCCTGTTTTATTGGCATTTCTGTGGCGGGGCTTGATAGTGTTTTAATTGGCATTGCTTATCACTCGAGTTGCAGTGGTTTTCACTGAATGTCCTGTGGCTACTGTTACCAGCCTCATTCTCATTACCATTTCAAAGCTCTTTACCCATGTGGACAAAGGCTGTCTTCACGGCAAACCAGACAAGCAAGTGGGGCCTGATAATGATCATGGAAGCCACCTGGGCTGTGACAGCTGTCTGCAAGACAAACTCCCCTGTCAGAGGCCAGTTCAGGTAAGCAGACAATCACATTACCAATGCGGACACTTCCCAAATTGCATAGCATGTAATTAAGCATGGTTCAGACAGATCTGAAACTCAGATGGGTCACGCAGGACAGCCTTTGTTTTGATTACTTTTGTTTTTCTGAGAAATTATTGTTACAATCAATGTTGGACCATTGTTCTGTCAAATAAATACAAATCGCCAACTCACTCATTCGTTTGTTCACTCATTCCTGGAGTATGCCCTGTGCACCTGTCCTTTCCATCTCGGGTGCCATTCCAAGCTCTGGGGATGCAGCAATGAAGAAGGTGCTCTCACAGCCAAGGCACAGGAAGGAGAGAAAACGGGGTGACGAGGGCAGCCTGTGAAAGAAAGCAGAAGGACACGTCACAGTGCAGCAGGACAGGGGTAGCCTTTGAGTGCAAAGGGCAGGGCAGTCCTCTGCGGGGTGGGACATTAAACTGGACTCAAGAATGGGAAGGAAGCAGTGATGTGAATGCAGGTCCAGAGGGGGAACTGCGGGCAGCAGCAATGGCTGCAGAGGCAGGGTCTAGCTTTCCAATGGTCCAGTACACTGATCTGTAACTCGGAAACACTGCCACGTGAAAATAAAGGGAGAGATGGTCTCACGGGGGGAGAAATTGAAAGACAGAGGGTGCCTAAAAAGTGGCAAAACAAATAGTCCGGCAAGGTATTAAACGCAGAGTCACAGCGGTGGGCACACTTTTTTGCATGCATAAATTTTTTTTATAATATTGAAAAATGATCAGCATGTGCCCGTACCTTCCATTTGATATGTTAACTTCAATACTGTTAAGAGAATCTGACTTATTGTATAACAAGTTTAAAAAAGGACAATTTCAGAATTGATCTATGTGTCATTTTAATTTGATAGTTGGCAAATTTCTTCTGTAAAGGGTCAGATAGTAAATACTTGGTGTTTTGTGGGTTACATGGTTTCAGTTTCAATCTCTGATTGACATTGTAACATAAAAGCAGTCATAGCATAAACACTACTGAGTATGCTATTCCCAATAAAGCCTTATTTATAAAAATAGACGGCAGGTGGGTATGACCTCTCGCCACCCTACTTTGTGGCTGCCAAGAAAATTAATTCTTGGACGATTCTACTTACTGTGATGAATAAAACGTGCCTAAGTCACCTATTGGAAACATGCACAGTTAATACAGACCATTACATTTATAAATGTAGCTAACACTTCTAAAGAAATTCAATGAAGCAAATCTGTAAATGAAATAAATATTTTAAGGAAACTCAATGAGACCAAAAATGAGCTAGCCTAATTTTAACTATGACAATAATAACTATCAGAAAGTAATTGCTTTTATTCTATTAGGTTTATTAACATTATAATTAGATTTACAGTTAAGACTTAAAGGAAAATTAATTTTCCTCAGGTTTAAGGAAAACTCATTTTTAAAGTTTATACTTAGTCATTTGAACATTGACTTACAACCCAATTATCTATAATTAATCCTCTCTATATTTCTAACACTATAAAAAATCATACAATCAGGCTTTTGAATTTATTTAAAATGAAACATGACCAGGGTTTTAGATGGGAGAATGGCGACTGGACTGGCACTTTTAAGAAAGATTCCTCCCGCTGCTGTACAGAAAATGGGCTTGGAGTGGGGGAAGGGCATCCACAATGGCGACATGGGCTTGGAGACCAATGACGCCATTGAGGCACGAGCTGATGTCACAATGGGTCCAATTTGCGACTGGAGCAAATGTGAGTAATGAAAGAAATTTCTCCAACTTTTGGTTTGAGCCGCCAAGTGGATGTAGACAGGATTGGTACTAGAGAAAGGCCAGCGGAGGGACAGCTCTGGAGGATTTCTGCTATTAGATGCCATTGACAGTCCTCGGTGCAAGTTTGGGGTGCAGGGTGGGTACCTGCGCTCCATAAAGTAGTCCAGGGACCAGCTTCCCTCTTCTTTGCTGGCCCAACATCTTCTGAAAAGTTGAACTCTGCATTTGGGTATGGGGGGGGCCGAGCCATGGGAAGGAGAAGAGGACATGGAAAGACTCTTCCCCGTGCCTGCTTGGATCCATCCGCCACATATCATCACGTGACCACAGCCGCCTGCAGGAGCAACTGGTTCGTCTTCTTCAGTGGGTGGCCATGTACCCAGCCACATGTGCTTGCGGGGCTCGTTAACTGAATATGTGAAGGATAAGCAATACCCTCGTCACGATACAGTCACACGCTGTAGTTCTGGGCAAGTTTTAGGTAGGAGAGACGCAGCTGTTACATAATGATACTGCAGATGAAGGGATTTAATGAGATTAGAGATTTTCCATGACATACTGCATGCAATTTGTTGTAGAAACCAGTGTGATTTTCTGCACAGAGCCCTTTAGCATAAAGGAACTTGTAAGTGTTCACTTTCAAGCCTTCCGGTTCATGAGCTTTGACCTCTTGGTGCCAAGATACCCTCAGGTCTGTGTGGAGATACTGCGGTAATCTGCAGAGGAAAACAATAAAGGTATCATGAATTTATGGGACTCAGGACTTGAAACAGTTCAGTCATAAAAGACAACTGGACAAAATTATAATGAAGTACAGTCTTGGGATAGTCAGTTTTAGGTCTTTATGTTAATTTATCTTCATTAACTTTTACAGCATTATAAATGATGATAGGAGTAGTAAAGACCTGGCAGTTATGCCAAGCTGAGAGTTTCTGTGTCGTTGGCCCTCCACAGAGCCAAGGTGACCTCCTCTCCCAGAGAGTGGTGAGGATGTTGATGCTCATAATTTAGACTCCAAGTAACTCTGGGAGAAATCTCTGTAGAGACTCTGGGGTGTATCAGGTCAGGCACAAGCACGGACAGGCTGACTTCAATGTGACGGTTGGTTTAGGTTTGACAGGAATAAGGAATACCTGGAGAACAGACAAGGCGTGACTTCCGACTACACCTTGAAGGTGCCTGCAGGAGATTGGTGTGTGAGTAGGAGTTGAATGGGGGAAGATCTTGCCTTCAAGGTGGGCAGGTGCACCTAATGGGTTCAGGAAAGGTAATTCCCCCTCTCTCCAGAGCTGGACTAACTCTCTGCAGCCCTTGGGCATTAGAACTTCAGGTTCTCCAGCCTTTGCCCCCAGGATTTACAGCAGAGACCAAGGAAGTTGCCATCCTTCAGTGTCTGACTGAGTTATGCCATCAGCTTCCCCAGATGGTAGGCCTTTGGATTTGGTCTGAGGAATGGCACCAGTACTGTACCCCTGGCCTCCACCTTGTAGATAACCTGTTGTGAGACTTCTCAGCCTCCGTGGTTACATGAGCTACTTGCCCTGAACACCCTATCTATCTATCTATCTATCTAATCCATCTCCTATTGATTTTTATCCTTCAGGACAATGCTAATACAAAGTAAACCAAAGATGTGGCTTTGGCCATTTTAGTGGCTCAGGTTAAGACTGGATGTAAGATCCCATGTGCAAGAGATTTCAATATATGACGAGTGCCAAAGGAGGGGGCATCTGATAGGCACTCCTGTGAGCCTGTGTAGGTATGGTGCCAAAGAGGAAAGGGAGGGTGAACTCTAGAGAGAAATCGGCTGACAACATCAAAAGCAGAGCAGACCCTATTACATTAAAGCTAATTCAGAAATAAGATTACTGACATGTTCTGAGGACTTATAAAATAGTCTTCCATGTAGTAATACACTTGAAGCTCCTTATCTCTGGAAAGGCATGCTCCATTTGCCTTGGTTTGGAGACAGCCTAATGTGGTAACAGCAAAGAGGAACAGAATGACCCACTTTAGTGTTCCAGCTCAGCCTCTAGCTCTCTCTGTGATCCTGGTAAATCAATCGCTCTGTTTAGCTTGGCCTCAGATTCCTCAACTACGAAATGTTCAGTATGGCTGAAAGGATTAAGTTGGCTAATATACACTGAATATTTAGCATTTGGTACATTTATCACTCAATGCATATTATACGGACAGTATTGCTGTTATTAAAATCATCTTTTTCTGCAAAAAGTATTAAGACTGTGTTTGAGATGACCCATAAAAAGTATTTCAAAGCTAATGTATAGAAGAATTGCCCAAGAACTTTACCAAATGTTCTATGTTATTTCCTGGTAGAAAAAGATAATAAAAGCCATGGAATTCAATCTATGAAGTCTAGAAAGACCCTGAGAATCCAGTCTGGGGACCCATGTGTCTTTGGGAGATGGCTCCCTCTTTTAATGTATCTAAAGTGAAGCTTACCAGCAGGTATATTTCTGTTACAGACAGCAATGAATTACACATTTTCATCTGTTCTTGTAATCTCAATTTAGCAAAGCACCACAGGAAAACTTCGAGTGATACATACCAGAGGGAGATGCGTAAGAAAAAATATCTATTAGGCCCAGTGCAAAGTGTGGATTTGGGTTACAGGGAAGGGAACTTTTGTCCAGAGACCATTTCTCAACCATGGTTGTAGAATAGGTGTGGGTCTTCTCATAAAGCTCCCCGGGGGCCCATCTAAACTCCTCTTCCTCCCATTCAAGTAGACAGAGGAGGTGGGCCTTTTGCAGACCCAAGATGACCTCACTTTAGGCTGAGTCACCTAGGAGGTTCTGGTGGGAAAGAATGTTCTGAATTTCCCCATTGAGAGATGAAGAGCACATCCACACACAGGATGACCTCCACTAAGTTTTTCTGAGGTTTTAATAAGTTATCTCACCAAGAAACATACATCGACAACAGTGATATTGGATTGGTTTTATTTGCAGCACTCAGCAGAACATATTTTTAAAAGTAAGCATGGGGCCCTAATGAAAATAAGTATAAGGAATCATTGAACACCAGTTGCAGGAATGCAGGCTGAAGACTTAGGCATGACATCTACTGATGCCAGCAATTTAGTATGTACTGTATACAAGTTAGGATGGATTGGTAGATGAATATACGGACGAATAGATGGATCAATGTGGGATGACATAAATATAGCAAAAATTAATTTAAAATGTAGATTTAGGTGATGATTGTATAGATATTTCCTGTATAACTTTTAACTTGTCTTTGTATTTGAGTATTTCTGAAATAAAATGACTAGAAGGGAACTTTATCACATGAATCAAATGTTTAGGCTCAATGAGATATGTAACTCATTGTTTCAAGTCCAGGAGAGTTGCAAAGAAACACTTTTTTTTTTTTTTTAAAGAAAATGTATGGGAACGAAATATTTTTGCTAGGCATTCGTGTTTGGACGAGCAGGATGCCTCAGAGTCAGCACCAAGGAGAGCGGCAAATCCCAAAGGCGAAAATTTGTCATTACCCCATTACTGTGGCTCTGAGAGACTAACTGACTTTACAGAAGAAAGCACCACAACCTTTCTTCCACTGGATTTTGTTTTCCATTTCCACGGAAATTTTAAATAACAATTACTTATTCAACTTGCCCATTCATTATCTACCTCACGGGTACCATGATGGGAGAGTATTTGGATTCACAGGACAATGAGACTCGGCTCTGAAGGAGCTGGTGATCGAAACTCAGAATGAATACATGTCAGCCCAGCACATGCAGAAGTTCTAAGCACTGTGGGAACTGCAAGGTCTGGTCTCACTGCAAAGGGCCACTGAGAGTCACCTGGCAAAGCCAATGATCTGAACATCCCTGAGATGGGTGAGTACAAAATGCCAATATAGGTGATGTCCTCAGAATCATGTGTTGCTGAGTGACCTAGGACTTATGTATATATTTTGATTTATGTATCTGTATATTAAATAGATACAACAAATACCAATATGTAATCAATATTAATCATGATGACGAAATATATTTTTTTATACATGTAAGTGACTTGCATATATATTTTATATAATATGATATATCATAAAATATATAGCAACATTTTAACATAATTATCTTTAAATATCATTATATTGCATAATTTTATACCAACATAAATAAATAATTGTATATAATATACACTATTATTATATTATTGTTTTATAAAAATAATTGTATTTTAGAAATGTAAGCTTGCTAAGTATTTGAGTGGTGACACATTAAAAAAGATGCACTTAACTGCAAATATCCAGATGTTTGATGTCATTTTTGTTCTTCTGTTTATGAATAACATGTCCCTTGGGAACTTGTCATGTAATTATTCTAGGATGTTGTGAGGAATTTGGGTGGAAAGGACTTGGGGGTCAGTCAAGGATTAAAAGTTATTGCTAACAAGTAGGAAAATTTTTGACATTATGAAACTCTCTTTAGAACCATTTTTTCACCATCCCTAAGAGAAATTTTGCTGGAATCTTTTGGGGGGTATATTTATTTATAATTTAAATGAAGCTTAATTTTTCCTATAAACTGACCTTTTCCCTTTACATTATCTTTGAATATCTCTTGTCTTCTGAACTTACAGAAAAGATCAACCACAATTTATTCTCTGAAAAAAAAAGAAAGAAAAGAGCAACAAAGTAAATGAATTACCTTCCTCCATTGGCTAGAAGGTCACTGTGCCCCACTTTGATTTTTCCTTAATGTTTAATTCATCTTGATGCCAAGCAAAATCTGGCTAAGAGTGTTCATCAGCAAAGTCCAAGCCAGTGTGGTGGCCAAACAGATGGTTAAAATTAAATCCGAGTGGAACCTTCAGTGGATGCCAAGGGATGGAGGCTGGGGTGGGGATGGGTGAAACTCTATAAGGGCAGTGGAAGGAGAGCTTTTGTGGTGGCAGAATAGTCTCATGCCTAGGCTGTCTTGGTGGTCACGCATGGGGCCACACTGCAAAGAACTGCAGAGACAGGTCCACATGTAAACACAGACACATTGTCACACATATCTGTACACACATGCATAGACTAACACATAATATATACATGACATAACACACATGAGCACATATACCCAAACATAAGCACACACACTGACACATACACAGATGCAAAGGTATATAGACATAGGTATATAGGCATAGGTATATAGATGCATGCACATTGACACACATACATTCAGACATTAACGTGCTACACATACATAAGAACACATGTATGTATATATGCATATAACATATACACATGCACATATGGATACATACAGATACAAGTATGTGCAAACACCCACATAATATTAAAAAATATCTATTTGCACACTTGCATAATCATACACACATAAACACATCTCTATATATGCACACACACACATACACATGAGTGTCTAGTAATTATGGTGGGAAATTGGGACTGTATGTAGTTTGGTTAACAAATTAAATCAGGATAATTTTTCTGGTCCCTTTCTTTCATGTTTGGGAGAAACAGAAGTAGTGATTAATGAAATTCTGTGTGCTAGATTTTGCAACTTACTGTGAGTCTATAATTATTTCAGAATTTTAGAAATTTAAAAAAAATTTCAAAGAAGGTTACAGTATTGAATCCTATTAAACATTGCTTTTACCTAAAAAAATAACAGTTTTTCATCCAGTTAACAAAAATCTTACCATGAAAATGACAGTAGACCACCTATCCTTAAGAGACATTCCAAAAACCCCTGATAGAGACTGAAACTAGAAAGTACCAAATCCTATATCGACTTTGTTTCTTCCATATAAATATATCCATAACAAAGCTTAACTTACAAATTAGACATAGAAAAGATTACCAATAATAATAAAATGGAATGATAATTTAATAAATTCTCATAAAAGTTTATAAATGTGGTTTTTCTCTCTCTCTCTCTCAATATATCTCTTTTAGCCAACTTTTCTGTTGCTAGATGCAATATCCAACACTGACAAGTTAAAGGAGGACAGGATTAATTTGGCTCACGTTTTATAGGAATTCAGTCCATGGTCAGTGGCTCCAAGGCAGAAACATCATGGCAGAAGGGTGTGGTAAAGCAAAGCTGCTTCATTCATGGTGGCCAGGAAGCAGAGCAGGGGAACAGTGTCAGAAAAGAAAGGTCCAGGGAGCATCTATAGTATGCAAGGTCGCACCTCTATGACCCACTGGACCCAACCAGAAGCATGCTCCACTAGGCCCCTGGACAACTCCCAAATCAATCAAGTTGATACACTCAGGTTAAATGGTCACAATATTTTACTGTGCTTTCACTTATTTTACTCAAAGGCAGTGCTCCATGGCTTCTTTCTTGCACATTGAAATTGCCAGCACTACTACTGCTGTGCTGTGAGACCACTGTCAAGTAAACTAGAGTTGCTCGCACACAAGGTCTGCAATCCTTTATTCATAGTTGATCTGATAGCCAAGACTGCTATAAAGTGACTAAATGGGTGAGTAGCATAGACAGTATAGAAACACTGTACAAAGTGGTGATTTGCATCCTAGGTAAGACAGAGTGAGACAGATTAAGATTTTGTCTTTTTACTCAGAATAGCATGAAATTCAAAACCTGTTGATAGTTTATGTTCAACACTTTCTATGTAATTCTTTTGGATTGTGGTTAGCTGTGGCTATCTGAAACCGTGGAATGCAAAAGCTTGTACAAAGGGCAACTCTGATGAAAACAATTATGGATAAGTGTTTTTTAACGAATACACAACTTCCTTCAGTCTTTTATATCTCATTTACTTTTCTAGATTTTTATTTCTCAGGTAATTAGTAGCTGAAAGGTGATTTATGCATGACCCAGTAACTACTAATTTTACATAAAAACAAAATTGACAATTTTAATACCTAACGTAGAATCTGCGTGGGTTATCACTGTCTAAAATAAGATTCTAAGCAGTAAGAGATGGGGAAATTTCATAGGGACAGAAGAAAGTATTGCAAGTATAGAGTGACAGAATGCTGACATTCAGTTCTCCTTTGATACCAGCAGAACAGGCTGAAAGCTTTCGTTTGTATCTCAGTCACCTTCGAGCAGCCTTCAGCTGGGAGCTGGTGGCCTCTCTTGGGGAAGACTCTTCCTGGGTTTTTATCTTGATCCCAGCCCTGGCCTAAGACAAGGCACGTGACGTGGGCTCCCTGAAGCATGCCGGGGACTTGCCCACGTGCACCCTGTGAGTGCCAGGTGGATCCTAAGCCCCGCCCCCTGTCGGACTGGGATGAGGTCCTTGTTTGGATGAAAGCCATGGAGAAGAGACTCCCCCTGTGCTCACGCTCAGCAGTTACCCACTCCCAATTAGTGACAAGTATTAAAAGCCACTTCCTCCAGATGTGAGTCTTACAAATAGAACCACAAAGGTCATCTGGCCCTCCAGGAACAAAGAGCCAGGACTCCTGCCATTCTTTCCTGCCAGATCCTTCATCCCCACCAAATCCTCCCTCTGAAGTCTGTTTCCCGCTGGCAAGTGAACGCAGGTGTGCCTAGACTTAAACGTGTGGCCATGAACTCATTTCTTCCGATCCCAGGGCAGCAACAGAGAGGCGAGCCCATCACTGTTTGGGTCCTGTGAGGCCAAAGTAAACTGCTCGGAATGACTTGCTTGATGTTCTGCTGGAGGAGCAAGAATAAGGAGGAATTTCCTGTCAGGATTCCCATTTAGCCCCAACACCAACCCCAGATCCTCAGATCCTGCTCAGTCATAGCTCACCATCCCCAGCAGGACTGGCCCCTGGTCACCCCTAAGACCCCACAGCTGTCCTGTCACCTCTGGCTATCGGGTCTGAGTGGCAGACAGCCTAGCCTGTGCTGGGACACAAAAGGCGCTGTTATGGTTGACGTACTGTGTCAACTTGAGTTTAAAAATTTAACTAAGAGACTCAGCAGGGAACCAGGATCCTTACTTTGTAAACACTCTCATCCTGTGCAAGAGGAGAGCACAGAGATTGTATGAGTGCTACACCCACCTCCATGGCCTGCATACAGCGTAAGGGAGGAAAGAAGCTTGCTTTTCCCTCTTTTGCTCTTGCTGTCTTCTGCCATCTTGAAGTGTTGCCCCCGTGCCACCCTGCTTTGGAGCCAGCTGATTATGGACGGAAACCTCCAAAGACTGTCAGTTAAATAAACCTTTCCTTCCTTCATCTTGGGTGTGAGGTATTTTGAGAGAAAAGTAACCAAGACAGGCACGATTCAACAAACCCGAAGAACTGCCGAAGTGCGGTTATACATGGTTCTTTTCCACATAGCAGCAAAATCTTCCTGCAAAGAAGAGCTGCAGGTTAGAAGAAAACACGATTTATATTTTGCTTCTGAAGCTTTTTTTTTCTTACATTAAGTATCTAGAAACACACTGAGGGGCGTGGCTAACTCATATTCCTTCAGTGCTGGGGAATCGGGAATGAAGAGGACAGAAGGCTTCCTCAGCAGTGTGTCAGAACCTTTCCTCTCAGCCATTGAGCCTTCATGTAGTCAAACTCAGGATAGACATGTTTATCCAGAAGTAAAGACTTTCACAGTGAGCTAAAATTATTGCAGCAGGCCAGTGCCCTGTGCTTGACTTGCCAGCCTCTTCTCCTTATCTCGCTGGGTTCTGCCTGACCCAGCAAACCCGGGGATCTGAAGGTGTCTCTGTGGGTCGGGCTCAGGTGCAGGGGTGTGCAAGGCACCATGGGAATAGTTGCTAGCTGGGGTTGGTTTGCAGAGCCAAGCAGGATGCCAGGAAAACAAAGAGCCCCAGGACAGAGGTGGCTCTAGGTGGCAGAACTCAGATTCTGGAAGCAGCGCGAAAGCCTAGCAGGAAGCTGAGGCTGGGAACCAGTCCTGAACAGCAAGTGACATTTGGAAAATTCACTTCATGATTCATATTAGAAATAGTCTGGGAAGGCTAGACCAAGTCTTCTACATGACAGCGCTTAGATGTTAGTTGTCTTGGTTACTTTTCTCTCATTGCTGGGACAAAATACCTGACACCCAAAATGAAAGAAGGAAAGGTTTATTTCTTACAGTTTGGGAGTTTCAGTCCACACTCAGCTGCCTGCAAGGCAAAATGGCATGGGCAGGGGCAGCCATTTTTTGCCACTGCAAACAGCAAGCGGGAACAGAGCCAAAGAGAGAGAGAGAGAGAGAGAGAGACACGTCTTCTTCCCTGCCTAAGCTTACACTGTGTGCCAGCTCCACCCCTGGGTGGGTGCAACATTCACCCCACCAATCCCAGCACCAGACAACAACACGAGTGCCAGACTCAGCCGTGGCCATGATTACATGAGGCTTGGGGGCGGGGGGCATCTGAGCACAACTACAACACTAGTAAAGTGGACCTGCACATCAACAAGCCATCCTCTCCCATGCTGACAGGAGTGGTCAAAGGAATAAAGCTGGGGCCATGCAGATGGCCTGGAGGGATGACTCTGCAGGAGTGGGGAGTGGGTGTGAGGGAGAGACCAGCAGCAGGTGTTGGGAGAGCTGGGCACAGAGTGAAAGGAAGATTGTTATGGTTAATGTCTAGATGTCACCCAAAGCCTCATGTGATCCTAGGTGGGGCTTTTCAGAGGTGGCTGAATCTGGACTTTGTGATGCTGGGATTAATGGTGTGTGATTGCTAAGTTAGCCCACTGGTTTGTCATAGTTCCAGGTGTGGATAATGGGGGAGTCCACCCTGGGTGTGAGTGCTACCTGACCTCAGGTTGTGTGTCCTGGACAGGAGATAAGGGACAGAAGAGTCCTGCTGTCATCAGTTGCTACTTCTTCCCTATTTCACGGCTTTACTGCCTTCTGCCTGTCTTGGGCTGCTCCTACCCTGTCACGCCACCCTGCCTTGGAGCCAGCCAACTATGGTCTGGAACCTCCACAAACTGTGAGCTAAGACAGAAGAGGAAGCAGGAAAGGGCATGGCAGGCTTGGGAAGCTGCTTTTGTGTCTGGACGCTAAAGGTCAGCTATGACACAAAAGCCACCGGACCCCAGATGCCGGGCTTAGGAACACACAAGCAATTCCAGGGGGCACCTGCTCTGTGTGGCTCTTATCACTCTCGGTCCCCAGCACCGTGGGGGCTGAGGAAGGAAATGCAGGGCTGAGTCTGTGCATCAAGAAGCCTTTCCTCCCCTGTTGGCCAGGGAAGCAGGAAGAGCCACCTTCTCATCATGGGACTGGTCCAGCTTGGCTGGGAAGCGCAGGGTCACTGTTCCATGCGGGCCACAGCAAGGGCAGCAAAGGCCTTCCAATTGCTCTTGATTATGCTTTTCTCAAAGCATATATAAAATAAACTTTCCATCCAAATCACTTGCGCTTTCTTACCAACTCCAGCGAACACTTATTATATTTATATTACAAGAAATGCAAACACAGAGCTACTTACTTAGGTCAGCCAAGGCAACTGCGTTATAAACTATCATCTCAGAAATGAATCATTTGTTTAAAGGAGTACAAACCCAGGAAAAGATGTGCAAGATAAAGTGAGAGGGGGATATTTAAATCAAGATACTGGAAGTTTATTATAAAGTTAAGATGGAGAATTGAAATCAGGACTCAACTCCGAACTACCTGCAGCCAACAGACACAGAGATGGAAATAATTCTAGAAACACCTCAAACTTGAACCCAAAGAAAAATGGTTCTGAGTGAAGTACACCTCAACTCACTTTTAGCATCTCATTCCCTCAAAACCATGGTGGCAATATAACAAGTTAGGAGATTATTTTCTCTCTCTCTGCTCCAAATATACAGAGTCAAGCTCAGAGATATCCTTGACTTTCCCCCATCCTATTTGACAGATACTGGAAACAGTTGCTGGGAAGAAATTGGTGAGGGTTAAGAGAGCCAAGGAAGTCCAACATGGTGGCTCATACCTGTCATGCTAAAACTCTGGGAGGCTGAGATAAGAGGATCACAATTTTAAGTCCAACATGAGGAAACAAGAAGTTTAGAGAGACCCTGTCTCAAAATAAAACATAAAATGAGAAAGGGCTGGGGATGTAGCTCAGTATGAAGGCCCTGGGTTGGACTCTCAGGACTGGAGACCACGGAGGAGTAAGAACTCCACTGTTCGCAGTATGGGGCTGAGATCTAAAGCTCAGAGGCATACTGCTGTCAGAATGGCTGTGTGTCAGTCCTTGCTTAGCACAGGGCACTTAACACAACACACCATAACACGAGAGGTGAGAGAGGAAACACCACCATATTGGCCACGCTACCATACTGGCCACCGCCATATTGATCACTTCCTGCCATGGCCTTAGGCCACAGCAAGACGAAACAGAACCCATGATCCTCAGAGCTCGAACTGAAGCTCAGATGGCAAAACAAATCTCTCCTGAATCTGATAATGAGATAGTCAAGAGAATCAGAGATCAGCAGCATTGCCCCAAGGCAGAGGCTGGCTCAGGAACCAGGCAGGCAGTTTTACCACAGAGCACATGAGAAAAGAGCTCACCATGAAAAAGATAGACACAGAAAACAAAAGGAAAACAGAATTCAAGGAGCATCAGAGGTCTTGTCAAAGTCATGTCACACTGTGTGACACATTAGTCACACATATACTCAGAGGAGTAACAGATCAAAGTCAACATGAATAAAGAAGAAAATTGGAAAGGGAGATGGCCTGTCCAAAGCAACACTTTGAAGAATAAAATATTCTCATTGAAATAATGAATAAAACATAACTAGTGCAAATGAGAAGGGAATCCACGCTAAAAGTCATTACTCACATTTTTGAAAGAGAGAAAAGTCCTCGTAGTGTATTTACTGTTATAATACCATATCCAGACATTTAAGTGGTCTTCTGTCTAGAGAGGGATCATTCTGTGGGAATGACAGTGGTCAAGTCCAAGCTGGTTTTGAAGTTTCAGATGTTCATGTGTGGCATTTCTCAATTCTTAATTGCTCCAGTTAACATCAGGCTTGGTCAGGGTACATTCCCCAGGACCTCTTCCCTTCAGGAAGTGGTGACCATGAAGAATTTTACAGCTTTATGAATGGTTCTTACCTCACTCTCTGTATCAATATGCAGAATAACCTTTCTCAGAATTGCAATTCATGCATTTTAACAGAATGTAAAGAACAATGTGATGGTGTAGACAGAGCAGGAAATCCCAGTTATTTAACTTCCCAATGCTTTTGCAGCCACACTGTTATGAGTCAAAACTATTTCCACACTTCATTACGTATTCATTCATCCAACAAGTTCCTAATACTTGGCCCAGTAGTTTCTAATTCTATTGAAATGATCTTGCCCAACATTACTTGGATGAATGCTCCGGTTTTTGATGAAATTTCACAATTTTTTGTTTTTTCCCCAGTATCCTGATACTAATTAAATTTCAGAAATGAACTTACGATTGTAACATTACTGTTGTAAGAGCCTTCAGAGAGTGCTTATGCAGCAATATGAGAACAGTTAACTCATCACGTTTCAATATGAGAACCACAGAGTGAAATCTTATCAGAATAGTTGGAACTGGAGGGTTCTGTAAGAGATTCAGTTAAGAGTAAAACACAGCGATGGCAATGGTACTACTGCAGGTTCTGATCCATTCCAGTCAACTTGCTTCCAGAACAGCCTGCTGACCGGTGCATGTACACAAGGGTCATGGCCACCTCACCACCCTCTCCAGAAGGCCCCACAGTGGAGGAGCAGACTTTATTCAGCAGAGCAGGAGCTGCAGGCCTCACAGTCAGATGTTGTCAGTTTCATATGCTCAAGCAGAACAAATCTCTCCGGAAACTGATGATCATTGTCAGAAATCCTTTTCCTTCACGCGGTTCATGAGATATTATTACACACCACATTTTTTGTAACCTAGTAATAATCTTGGAAAAGGGCCACATTGTAGCTGCCGGCATTTCAGATTTTACCTTGTCTCCCAAGGGACCATGGCCCCCAAATATGCAGAAGGATGGAGCTTGAAAGGCTTCTGTGGAGAAAACTTGGTGGGAATCAACAGGAATTATAAACAAAAAACATGCATGGTGTACACATACATATATCCATGCATGCATGCATACATACATGTATGCTTATATATATACTTACATATTCTGCTCACATTTAACGTATATTTTAAGATGTATTATTTTCTATCATTATCTTTCTATTGTATCCTGTCAGTTCTACCACATCTAAAAGGTTAAGAATTATGTTTTATTTGAGATTTACCAATTTTTATTTCACATCTCGTATTATTTCTTTTTCTTATGTTTTGGTACTGGGTATCAAGTTCATGCTTGCCAGGCGAGTGCTGTGTGACTGAGCTATATACCCGCAGCCTTGTGTTACTTCTCGTCAGTACCCCAGAGCTATTGTATTCCACACAAATTTTTAAAAATGCATATATAGTTTTTGTTTTAATATACATATTTTATCAGTTAGGATATAGTGTTTTCCGTACAACAGTATTTTTGAAAACAACCCACTCCAATCAGTGTCAGTGTCTTCTCTGATAAACTCCAGGATCCATGAACTCCAACAACTAAGAGAGAAAGTCACAGAGCTTTGTGGGGAGCGTCTGAAGCTGGAGCTCAATCACACGTGGGAGGCTGGAGCAAGGCTGACCCTGAAAACCAAGAACCTGGGAGTCGAGCCACGTGAACAAGCTGCTCCAGTCCAGAGCACACCAAGCCCCAGACCACCGTGCAGGCAGGCTGCTAGGCAAAGGGGTGTCACGTGACGTCAGCTGGCCAGGTGGATAAGTAAACGCAGGCAGTTCCTTTCCTCCCGTTTGGAGCGAGGGCTCCGCCTGACCCCAGCTTTCTGTATCTTGTCTTCATCCTTCACCTTCTCGCTGCCTCCACCGTCCTCCTCACCCTGGGAAGCTGGCGAGCCCTGCAGCCCGCGCGGGACACAACGCTTTATCCTATGTTTTTAAGACCAGTGTTCGTAACTTGACGGTGATCTCTCAGCAGGTGCTTCTAAAGTACTGCGAAGTAACTCATATTTTTGCTTAATAAGGTAACATTACCATACTTCGGCGATGTTTTCTTTATGTCTACTTTAATTTTTCAGTTTTATACATAGCCACTTTTGTAACTTCTTTTAGAAAGCAAGCATTAGTTTTGATGAAGTTACTACCTCTATGGCCCATTGAAAACAGGGGGTCATATTATATTATGAAAGTAGTAAAAAAGGTAGAAACTACTTTGAGGTAAATTCAGTAATGCTTTCTTAAATAGTTTTGCCTCAGTGGTGTATGGTAAGAAAACGTTTCACCTCCTTTAGATTCTAGATGAGAATTTCTAAACTATGGAAAAATGCCTTCAAGATGGTTTGAAATTAGGCAGGAGATTCAAGACAGGATGTTGATGTTTTTAATAAATCAAGTTGCCTGAATTGTTACCACAAACTTTTCCTACATTTTTAGAAACTCACCATACCGTTTTTCGTGATTATCATTTAAGGAATCATCATTTTACGTGAATTAGATATTTTATAAGGACTGAATTTAAATATTCTTAGTAGAATTTTATTATGGACATTATAAAAGCAGTCAGTTAACACAAAGTAAAAATGATGCTATACTTAAGAGAATTTATATACAGTATCTGCACACAGTTATTGTATAAGTTATTGTAATACAAGGTGTTCTGGTCTCCTTTCAGAACTTATCACAAATATAGTTCAGATTATAAAAGATAAAAAATGTTCTTCTTGCTTATGGAACAATAATGTCATCCTTCACAATGGAAGCAAGGAACTAATATTATTTTCTTTGCAAAACAATTAGAATGATTCTATATATTGTTTTGTGTAAGAAATATATTGCCTATGTCGTTTGTCTATTAAAATATTTTACATCTTATTCATACAGATTTTGTTTCTTTACACTTATACTATAAATCTGGGTTGATCAGTACTGATCTGAATTCTGTTTTATACTTTGGTGTGTCTATTCTGTTATTCTACTTCATAACTTGGTAATGTTTTATGGCTATATTTTAAAGTACTTCTTTATCACTATGCCACAATTCCTTTTTTCTCCTCCTTTCTCCTCTCTATAAATCATAGAAAAAATAATTAAAATTAAATCCTAAACTATTCTTATAACATTTTCAGAATTCTAAGTTAAAAATTATTTTTAATACCAAATATAATTCATATTTGTCTGTCAACTAAAGGTTTTGCATGTTCCATTTTTACACCACTTTTCACTGACTCAGGAACTTCTTCTCAATTTAACTTTTATTTGATTGCACAATGCAGTAAGTACTGGTATTGTGTCATTTAAGATGAAGACCAGTATTGCTTTATATAGAAATATATAAAGATAGAAAAATAACTAAGATAGGTAGATAGTTAGATAAATATATAGATTCTCTTTTGTCAATGATAAAAAGTGGAACATGTAAAAATTCCTCAAAATTAATAATCCTTATTTTGAAACTACTGAAAACATGATACTTGTTGGTGAGTAAAGAATGTTGGCATAATTTTATTAGAATACTGTGACAGTTTATCATCAAGCACATATTATATATCGTCCTGTAAAATTAATTTACTTTATAAAAAATCTTTTTGCTTAAAGGTTATACATTGTGTATTTCCAATGTAACTTTTATTTCTGCATTAGTTTAAATGATATTCAGTTTTTTATGATTGCATACAAAACTTAAAAGGCAAATTTGAATTCTTATTTTTTATAGATGAAGATGGTCATTGTTTCAATTAGGATAACAAGATGCAACAGCTCTCTTGAAAACAAGTACAACAGTCTTTAGCAACAAAAGCATTTTGAACTTTTCTAAATTGACAAAGAAAAGTTACATATATTATCATGTACACCACATTGGTTTGACATATAGTAGAATGACCAAATCAAGCTAAACAACGCATACGTTGTTTGATATGCTTTTTTTATGAGAACATTTTATGTAGAAACTAAAGTTAGTAACAGCGTATTGCTGTTATTGGAAATTCCAATAATAACAATACGCTGTTACTAACTTTAGTTTCTACGTAGTCAATAGAGCTCTTAAAATTATTCCTCCTATGTAACAAAAATTGTTTATTATTTGATCAGCATCTCCCTAAGAGTTCACACCCTACCAGGCCCTGCTAGCTACCAATCTACTCTTGGGTTCTCTGAGCTCAGCCTCTGTAGATATCACATAGAAGTAAGATTGTGCTGTTATTTGTTTTCTGTGCCTGACTTCTTTCACTTTACACAATGACTGGTAAGTTGTCACAAATAACAGGATTTTCTTTTCTCAGACTGAATGTGTTTCATTGTGTACATGTATCATCTTTTCTTTACCCATTTGTCTTTCGACAGACACCTAGGTTGATGCAAACGCTGTCTACTATGATTAAAATTAACCCAGAAGTGCAGATGACCTTTCAACACATGGGTTTCATTCCTTTTGGTATGAAAGGTGTGATCGACAACTACAAAGGATTTTTAAATTTTAAAAATGTATTACAGTAAAAGATATATTGCCACGGATCCCCCTCAGAGTGCTCTTTCACTTTGAACGCCTTGGTATCGGTATTCCTGCCACTTTGTGAAGTCGTTCTGGTTGATCTCATTTGCGAGTGGTATTAGTTACACTGCTGTGGCCGCCTCACTGTTCTGACTAAATTCGAGACATTTCCTTTTCATAGTCATTTTGAGTTTGGGGAAAAGCCAGAAGTCTCATGTTGCCGGATCTGGTGAATCAGGTGGACGAGGACACTTTGTAATGTTTCTGCAAGTTCTCTCCCACTCACTGGCTCCTGGCTGCAGCACGCACGGTGTTTTTTATCACACGTCAAAAGACATGAAGGAAGACTTGCAGAACTCCTATAGAAAGTGGCAAGAATGGTGGGATGAATAGTTTGAAAGGAGGGAGAATATTTTAAGAAGGGGTAATGAAAAGATGTCTTTTGCCACATTAATTTTTAAAAACTGAAACAAGTAATGTTTTTTTGATTAGCCCTTGTTTACCCAGCGGTGGGATTGCTCTATTATATGAAAGCTTGTATTTTTAACTGTTTCAGAGGAAACTTCATATCATTTTCCACAACAACTGTATTAAATTTACATTTCCACCAACAATGTACAACGGTTTCCATTTCTTTCCAGCCCTATCGCCACTCACTCTCTTCCATCTTTCTGATGACAACCATTTTACCAGGTGTGATGTGATCTTTCACTGTGTTTTTATTTGAATTTCTCAGTGCCTAGCAATACTGGGCACTTTTGGAACACTGTGAACCATAGCCTCCTTCTAAGCAACATCTATTCTTGTCTTTTCCCATTTTTAAGTTCCATTGTTTTCTTACTCTTGAGTTCTTCTAGCTCCTTATGACTTGGGTATTCCTTCCTTATTAGCTGTGCCTTGAATTATTTCCTCCTATCCAGTAGGTTGTCCTTTCACTCTGTTGCCTCCTTTGTCAGTGCCATGTCATCCTACTGTCTGTTTCTGCTTCTGTTACCAGTGCTTTTGGCTTCATACCACCCACAAAATCAGTGCCTGGAACCCAGTGGCATCTTTCCTTCATGTTTTCTTCTAATAGTGTCCCTGCTCTGTCTTCTGTTTAAGACTTGAATGCATTTTGAGTTGCTCTTTGTATGTGGTGTGAGGTAAGGGTCCAATTGCGCTGTCTCTGTGTGAGCGTGGGGCATCGGGGCTGCTCCAGGAGCTGGCACGTTCTCCCCTTTCCCTGCATTCAGCCTGGTCTGAGACCGATGCTTTGGTGCCACCCATTTTCAGCACCAGTTGATGAGGGAGATGAGTTTGAACTCTGAGACTACTGTCCTAGTCTAAGATATTCTGTAAGATTATAGTCAGAATGTTGGCTGGGGCTGTGGACCTGACCTAAAGGAGCCACCTCTGAGATGCTCCCTGCAACAGGTACTGTTGACGGGAGGCCCCAGTTCTCGCCCACCTGTCCTCCTGGTGCCATCTGAACACACTCTTGGCGGGACAGCACCTTTCCCATCACCGCAGGGGGACTGCTGACCAGGGCCTTCATTGCTTTTAGGGAAGGATCTTCCAACCAATGTGGCTATTTCTTTAAAGAAATTTCCATGGCAAGGCAATTACAAAAGCAATTGGTTCAGAATTTGTCAGTTTACATTTTCCTCGACTGTCTATTGTAGGGTTTTTTTCCCCCAATCAAGAATAAAATCTTTTCTTGCCTTTCTTCCCTTCTTCTTTGGCCCTCCCAGATTAGCTTTAAAGAAGATTATGATGTCAGTGAATCATTCTTATGGCCAGAGAGATCCAAGTTTCACTTTTATTAAGAATTTAAATTCACTTTATATTTTATGCACAGAAGGTGAAGATTCCTAAAATGGCTGAATACACTTTTCATTTAGTGGGGAAAGTAGAAATGGGGTATGAAAAGGAAGAATTAGGGATTCTTGTAATCAACAGGAGCATCACTTGCTCTGGAAACATCTTGATTACTGTAAAACAATGCAATGGCAAAATTGCAGGTCTTTGACTGAAAGTCCCTCCAAAGATCCCATCCTTTCTAACGTCAGCCTTGAACCATGTTGCTTATTTTTCATGAAGAGTTTTGGATTAGGTCTTTTCAAGTTAAGTGTTGTAAACTTGATCCTAAGGATATCAGTAGGATGGTCTTGATTCAGAAAACAGCGCCGCAGCAAGTTCCCTGGCAGCTGACCCAGATGCAGCGGAGTCTGACTGAGATTTTTGTATGTTTTTTGTGTTAGGGTACAGCACCGAGCCATGCTTGTATTCAGTGAACCAGGCGCTGAAAATATGCTGTCTTTGCATGGCAATTCTTTTTCTGTTTCTTTTCTTCAACTCTGGGTATCTGGTTTGGTTTTCTTCCCTTCACAATGTAATGTGGGGCAATGAATAAACAATGGACGTTAAAACACTATAAAGAAGTGATTGAGATCCTTTTCTCAGCGTGAAGGAGAAACTCAGTTCTCTGCTTCCTGACTCTGCTCTCACTCCTGCTTCCATAGTCTGAGAGGTGAGAACTAGTTCTCTGTTGAGACTGCATCTCACGGCCAGTCCTGTCTCTTGAAAACAATGTTGAGTTGCACGAAACAGCTTTCCTCTGCTCTGAAAGAGGTTCTTGAAGACGCGTAAAATCAGACTCAGATCCCTAAGACAGTGGCCTCACATTTGTCTTTTGGTAGGGAAGGCAGGCATTTTCCAGCTAACCAGTAAATGTCTAACAGTTTGGAGCACAAATCCAGTTGATCGATTATGCCAGTCTAGTGCTGACAGGCTCAATAAACTGAGCTTTGGTGTGGGAGTTATTTTCCTTGCTAGGTTTTAAGCTTCCCAGCAGTTTCAGTTCTGATGTGCAGCTCATAGGCAAGGAAATCCCCTCAGCGGGCAGCTTCCTGTAGATGGTTCTAATTACGTGCCCAGCCTTAGCACCAAAGTCTTTAATTAATGAGGTTTTGCTTTATTTCATTCGTTTTAGTTATCTACTTATGTTAATACTTATATGATTGTGATTTCATGCAACAGTTCAGAAATAATACACCACACTGTCTTAATATCTACATCCAACTCCTCTGGCTCATGAGTTTTGTTTTGGTTTTAAATCTAAGCTCAAAATGACGAAGGAAAACCTTACAAAATTTGTTGCTCAGCTTCTGGTTGGCCCTCTGAACAGTTCCCTGTGCCTCAGGTTACACTGCTCTATGCCAGTTGTGTTCCCGGGGTGATTAGATCCAATTCTTCTAGAAGACAGAACCTGAGATGAAGATTAAATCATTACTATTTATCTTGGAGGTGTCAAAGCAGGGAAGTAATGAAACAAAGGTAGGAGAGGTGAGCAGATGGGCGACAGGGCAGCCTGCCGGACTGTGTGTCCTTTGTCCCACGCTCAGCTGTGGAGGACAAAGCGGGACTGGCAGCAGCGCTCACCCAGCACCAGGACTTCTCCCACAGGTGTGCAAAGCAAGCACCCCGCAAAGAGGGAGAGGCGGCCTTTTGTATTCCCTCTCTCCTCTTCCACTTTCCATCAGTAAGTTTCCTCCGTAGGGAGATAAATCTTGGCATTTCTGGACCGGGCATCTTGGTTCTTAGCGGCCATGCCAAACCAGATGCCATGGTGTGGTTTTCTCCAAGGCTGAGGTGCATGAGAAGAAGTGGGGGACAGGGAACTGTGGGGTCTCGAGGAGAGGTCATGCATCTCCTAGGCCACGTGAATATCTCTTCTCAGGACCTGCGTGACTAACTGCATCTACTGTTGCTCAGAGCTCAGATTTTAAAGCTGCTCCCTTATCAGACCTGGCCCTGGGAGGCTTTGCTTTTCTGCAAAGTGGACACTGAAGTTCTCACCGCCCCATGGATTCTCTATGTGGACCTGAAGCTTTCTTAAATTATCGCTTTGTAAGTCTAAAAGCTACTTTAACAGGTATCTAAACTATCTTTTCACTTGATCTAATATTTATATTCTTCCAGCTTTACTGTGGTACAATTGACCAATAAAAATTTATGCATCAGTGGTATGCACTGTGATGATTTGATGCACTTACACACTGTGAAATGATCATCACTCTGATCCAGTTAATTAGCATATCCAGTATCACACTTAGTTTCCGTTGTGTGTGTTTGGTATCTGAGGAGGTCACGTAAGACGCTTGAGTCTTGGGTTGGGCATTCCTGGGTTCAAGTCACATGTTTGCCTGCTGATATGTGCTGTTCAGCTCCTTCTTTCCTTCCTAAGGTAGTCGCCTAACAACGATCAGGCTTGGTTAGCTCGTATATCAAATGGACAGAGGGTGTCTATCTCAAAGAGCGACTGTGAGGAGTCATTGAGCCATCTCTGTTAAGAGCTTAGCACAACCTTGATTACAACCAGCAGACAAGAGACAGAAGCTATCATTACCCGTGACAGTAAGCACCAGGCTGTCTCATCTGGACAGGTCGTTTAATATCATTATAAGCATTGAAATGGCTGCATTTCTGCATGAGGAAGAATCCTATTTTTCAGAAACTGAGGTAAGAATTTACTCCTTCTGCATAAAGTAATGGGATACAAAACAAGTCATTACAGCATGATAAGAGAGACTCCTCTGGGGAAGGGACTAGGAGAAGATGGTATACATTATGTGTTTATCCATTCACTCATGTATTCAGCCAGTTCCATGGTGGATATATTTTACTCCGACAAGCATGGAATGTGCACAGGGTGGGGAATGAGGTATACAGTGTGTGGCCCAGGAGTGCTCCAAGTCCACGCCCTTGTGAGAGATGAAGAAAACGGGAAGAGGGCATCCGTAGCAGACTGTGTTGTGTTCTTGAACTATGCACAGAGATCTGCGTGTCACCTATTTCCAAGTCAGTGATACAGAAAAGATCAATTACTATGGAAAGAACTTGACTTGTTTTAAAATTGGATTTTATTGTGGTAGGAACACTTAGCATGACTTCTGCCCTGTTAAAGGATTTGGTATCCAGAGCAATATGGTCAATGACTGGTGCAAGTCTGCTCTAGAAGTCTCTAGAGCTTATTCACCTTGCATGAGTGAAGCTTTATGCCTATGTGGTTAGCATCTGCCTCCCCTCCCCTCAGCTGGGCCCTGGCAGCAGCCACTCTAGCTCCTGATTCATGAGACTGACTATTTTATAGCCTTCATGTAAGTGGAATCATGCAGTGTTTATCTTCTGTGACTGGCTTATTTCATGTAGAACGATGTCCTCGAGGTTTATCCTAATGTTCTTTTATCTTCTTTTGTGACATTTTGATTTTTTTATTTCCCTGGTATATGTGATTATGCATTTCCAAAACGTACATTCTTCCTTTTTAATCTAAATGCAAGTATAATTAGTTTACTAAAAAATAGCAGAAACTCCTTATACCACCAAATTTTCTACTTGCTTATAATTTTTTAGAATTTTAATACCGTTCAAAAATTTAAAAGTGTTAATCGTAAGTTGACAAATTGTAGTTGCATATATGTGTGGCACACAAAGTAATGTTATGACTAATAAATACCATGTGAAATAATTAAATCGAGCTAGTTAGCATAGCCATCACCTCAAAAAAATTTTATTTTTGGAGGTGAGAGCATTTGAAATTTATTTTCTTAGCAATGAGAAATACAATGCCTTAACATTATCTGTGTTTGCCATACTGAGCAACAGATCTAAAAGAAAAGTCCCCTTCATTCTCTCAGCTAACCGGGGCTTCATCCTCTGAACGCCCCTCCTCCCTCCCACCCAGGTTGTGGTAACCACATTCTGCTTGCTCACATTTTCTTTATCCATTCACCCTCCAGTGACGCTTAGGCCCCAGAAACCAACAGTGCCCACCTTCAGAATGGACTCCGGCCCCTGGGCCTGGCAGCGGGAGTCAGATGGGTCCCGGCCATGTCTATGCGGGTGCCTCGTGTCCGGATTCCAGAAACAGCCCTGGCTTTCTCCCCTGGGGAAAGGAGGCTTCAGCTCCTAGATTAAGTGACATTTTAATTTAATTTAAATTCTACCAAATCTTAGCTTTTACCCCTGTGATGAGAACTGGAAAAAATAATTTTTGAGTTTTTTCTTGCAAGCATAATGGTGGCTTTCCTTGTTAAGCAGACACAGTGAACCATTAAGCCAAGGCAGGTAATGGTTCGTCTGCGTTGTCACACCACAGCAGTCTTTACTGAAATAGATAAGCAACACTGAAGCATATTGGAAGGCAGTGACTTATTTCTGAATACGTTTTGAGCTGGTAGAGTTAAATGTGCATCTTTAAAAATTATTTCTCTGTTTTTAGCCAGGTTGGGAGATTCCTCCCCATCCAGTCCTTTCCTCTTCTGCTCAGTTTGTGCTGCAAATGCAGAGCACGGTTTTCTGGGTTCTGCAGCTCACACTGGACCCCAGAATCTTGCCATGAGGCTCAGGGTGCTATGGAAATGACAGAGGTTGCCCGGGTTGTCTGGAGGGCCAGGAACTTCCTTTTGGAGGGACTTTACCTGCAGGGGGCCGGATGAGGACGGAGCAGTGGGACAGAGGGGTCCCTGGGGCGGACACCACATGGCTGGGGACTCCATGCATGGTTTGTTGAGGGAGGATGTGAGGGAGGGGAGTGGGAAACTGATAGCAGAGGGAATGAGTTCATCCGGACCAAGGGTCAGAGAATGTTCATCCTAACGTGATCTGGGAGGTTCTGGAAGCCACACAGGCCCAGAAGTGGTCGCAGCATCCTCTAATTAGTGGTCATCCTCAGTGGGTTTCTGGGGAGCCCCTATCTGCTGAGTTTGAGCTTCAGAGCCTTCCTCAAGGATCCAGCTAGGCCCCCAAAGTTCTCATAGCCTGAAGGCCTTTAGTCTAAAGTACATAAGCGTTCTTTCCACATTTTAGACTTTAAATAATAACCTCTCCTGTAAGTGTGTGGATATTTTCACCAAGGTTTTTTGTTTTATCTGTTTTGTTTTTGTTTTTTGTTTTTTAATTTAAAATGTCATTTTTGGTCACCCACGTTTTCAGCTGTCGTATCTGAAAAGCCTGCTGGCCTTTTCTCTTATGGGTGCTGATTTTGACTTGCTGAGAAATACTTGCCCTCCCCACAGTCTGGAAAAATATTTTCCTGTTTCTGTTTGAGTGGACACACATCTTATTGGAAGCCCTTTGTTTGAACTTGGAGTTTATTTTGTGCGTTTTATGAAGTTTAGCTCTAAGTTTGTCTTTTCCCTGCTGGCTGGTGGACCTTTTATTGAACAATACATTTGCCGTCTCCTGGTTGCCAACACCACCTCCATCATGTGCTGAAGCGTCACGTGTGTGTGAGTTTGCCCTGGACTGCGGCCTCTTTCCCTGGTGCATTTGCCCACTCCTGTGCAATAGCAGACATTTTTGCGATTATGGTTTTACAGGTTGTTTTGTTATGTGCGAGGACACATTTCTCTTCACTACCATTATAAACATAGCTTTGTGTGCATCTTTTCTCTAATACATTCATTACTGACTCCCAACTTGGCATCCATTGCTCTCTTTCCTCTCCCTTCCACAAGCCAGTTTCCCCTGTCAGTCACACACACTGTGCCCCTCAGGACACGTTGATACACCCATCTCGGGGTCGGACTTTTCTTGGCACCCACACCTGAGATTCACTGATGGCCTCGGATGAGTCCGGAAGATTGGTTAGGCCTAAGGCTGTCGCCTCTTCTGGCCAAACATGGGTGGGAGGAAGCATTCCGGGAGCAACCCCAAGGACAGAGACTCACTGTCCATGGGAGAGAGACACCCACCTGCAAGGAAGTTAGGGCATCGACATCAGTTTTGTACTCTAGGAAACCAGTGCCAGGGTGAAAATGATCTACAGGAAAATACAATACAGAGACTCAAAAGTCAGGCTACCAGTATAAAGCAGTTCCCTCACTGGGCTTTCAGATAAATCCCTGAGCTGCTTTAGATCCTGTGTGCTTTTTAGCCAAAACACCTTGACATTAGTCTGTATTCTTTGCAGAACAAGTGGTTCAAGTCTCATAGAAATTCCTTTGGGATTTTGACTGGGGTGACACTGAATTCATAAGTAAGTCTGAAGAGAAGTTGCAGGTTTATCACAATACTTTTCCCTCTAAGATCAAAATATATCTGCAAGATATTTGCAGTCTGCTTTGTATGTCACACACCTCCATTTCAGGGGGGCTCCTTCTGTTCTTTTCCTGTCATGGTGGTTGTGACATTTTTCTCTCTAGCTCCCATTTTGTGGTCTGAATTTTGAACTTACAAGTCCAATGATGAATTGTAATCTCAGCTGTGATGTCTACTGCACATCGTGAACCCAACAGATCTGAGAAGTGTGTGGATATCTTACAAGAAGTGACCACGGTTCATCTCCACAGAAGTTAATTCCTTCTGCCTTCCTTGATCAGAGACCTTGGTGGGGTGCTGTCAGATTGCAGATCTCAAAGCCCATTCTGCGCGGATTGGAGGTCTGCCATCCCCGGGTCCACACGCTGAAACCCGACTCCTCAGGGCCATGGCACTGGGAGGCACGGCCTTCGTCAGGTGATTGGGTCACAGTTGGAGCCCGTACAATGGGGTTCATGCTATCCCTAGAGAGGCGCCAGAGGGATCTCTGCTTCCTTTAGCCGTGGAAGGGCACAGGGAGGTAACACTTACTGTATTAGTTAATAACTAAGTCTTGATATGCTGCTGGCTTTTATGCAATACACTTATTTTGAACACTTTCATCAGTACAGACCGGGGGCCCTGTTCTTCAAAAGACCAACCGTTTGTCTCCCCATCGATGCCTCCCTGTGACTGAGGCTTTTGCAGCTTGAACAAGCCTGCTCCACAGTATCCTTTCTAATGTCTCCATATATTAAATCCTGCTCTCTGCTCTGATGCTGGCTCATTACACCGTGCAGGGGTATTCTGGGGTCTCGTTTGTTGCTGTGTTCCCCAGGAAAGAATTCAAGCACACATCTATTTAGAACACTAAGTCCACTGGAGAGGCATCAATTGCCATTTGCACCAAATTCTTGCTGTTCTGTTTTCTTCTTTACATTTTAATTATTCGTGCTTTTTTATGATGCCTGTAGCTTTAGAAAAGGTCTTAAAACACACTGTATGAGAGCAGTTATGCAGATCTAGTACATTCCCTTTCCCTACAGGGTGCAAACGTGTGCTTCTGTAAATGGTAAGGCAGCCATATGCATTTAACATGCACACACCTCACTCTTGCTCTGCCACAAAATATGTCCATATCCTCTCAGAGAAAGTGCAGGCTGAAATATGCCATCCCTCTCTGTATGTGCATACACACACACACACACACACACACGCACGCACACACACATCCACAAACGTCAACATAATAAGACAGTTACATGCAAAATCTAATAAGTGACAGAAACATTTTTCATAATCCTCTCTCTGAAATACAATCATTCTTAACTTTCAGTTGAATTAGTCCTTGTTTGTAGCAAGTGCTTATTTGTGATACATTTTTCATCAGACAGTATTTTCAAATTGCATCCTTGTTTTATAAAGTTTTTATTTATTTATTTTTAGTTTCATTTTGCAATTGGTATACGCTTCTGATATATAATAATCGCCTTCGTGCTGGGCATGGTGGCGCACGCCTTTAATCCCAGCACTCGGGAGGCTGAGGTAGGCGGAGCGTTGTGAGTTCGAGGCCGGCTTGGGCTACAACGCGAGCGCAAGGCCGGCCTGAGCTACATAGTGCGACCCTGCCTCAAAAAACCAGGGCTGGGAGTTTGGCTCAGTGCCTTAAGCGACTGCCCTGGCAGGAGCGAGGTTGCGAGATCAATCCCTGGTGCTGGAAAAAAAAAAAAATAATAATCGCCTTCGTTTTGGAGATTGGTCCATACGCACATCACATCTTAAACATTTTTACTTCCCTGTTTCCTCCCTACCCTCCTGTCTTTCCCTACCCCCAAACCCCCTTTGTGGAAAATATATTTTAATTTTTAGCTAACAAATGAGAATTGGATATATTTATGGGTGCAGTGTGATGTTCTGAGACCCTTATGCATTGAGGAATGATGGAGTCGGCTATTCCACGTATCTGTCTCCTCCTCTGTTCTTCTCCTGGAGCATTGCCTTGAGCCTTTTCACTGCGGCTGCTCAGCTGTGTTTGGTCACCGTGGCTTCAGTGTACGTGAGCGATCCTGAGACAGAGCCAGGCCGGAGGCTTTCCCTGAAAAAGGCCAAAAGCCTCTCTCTCATGCAGGTGGAGTGTGTATCTTCAGTCTTGAACTTGGGCTGGCTGGTGATTGCTTTGGCATAGAAAATCAGGCTGGAATGAAATTTTTCAAGAGCCTCCTTCTCAGATGCCCGCGCTAAGCTGTTGGAGGATGAAGACCACGTGGAGAGGAACCCCAGCCCTGTTGGCCTGGCCAACTAACAAACCAAATGGGATAAGAAAAACACCAGGGAGCCACATCCTTGGCCCACTACTGCCAAACTGAACCCAACTGTGAGCCTGCGAATAAGTAGTTACTGCTTCAAACCATTAATTTTGGGGGTGGTCTGTTACGTTACAAAAACCGATACATCGCCTATATAATTGCCTTAACTAGTCAATTTTTTGTGTATTCAGATTGTTTTTATCCTTTTGTCAACATGTAATAGCCATCAGTGAAAAGACCCAGCTTTCATGAGGAGGCCTGTGGTAGTAAACTTAGGTGATGAAACCAGCGTCACGTGTTTGTGGACATCCTCGTGTCTAAGGCCCTAAGCAGGTCAGTCTGATGAGCTGAAGTCTCATCTTCTCACCTGGTCCAACACGAACGGCGCCGAGGCTGCCCTGGTTCCTTTAGTACCCTTCTCTAGAGACCTGATTCCTATAAAATATTTTCTAGCTCCAATATTTTCCTTTGTATTTATCACCTCAAAAATTCTGTGATTCCAATGGCAAGTTGCCACTCTGTGTGTTTTGCAATGTTTATTTACTTTTTTTATAAAGTTAACACTTTTGATCTTAGTTGGAAAAATATTTTAGAAAAATGTGAAGTCAACTCACCCACATACTTAGCTCGAGGGGCTTCTCAGTGCACTCGCAGAAAAGGAAGAGGGGGCCGACCCTCCCTGACCTGAGCGCCCGTCTTGCTGGGCCGCAGGAAGACCTGGCACAGTGACCCAGAGCGGCAGGAGAAAGGGGCCAGCAGGGAGAAGAGCAAGGGGCTAATGAGACACAAAACACACCTGGGAATCATGGCCAACAGAGGCAAAGCTGCTGCTTGAAAAAGAATAATGAGATTGATAAACTCATGGCAAAACTAGAGAGTAAAATAAGGAAAAATCGAGAAGAAAAGAGAAAAGTCAAAGATCGGAGACCCATCTCAAAAATAAGGGCAATTCACTACAGATTGATAAATATACAAAAAGGGTCACAGAGGGGTATTATGAATATCCTTATTAAATTTAAAATTTGGACAAAATGGATACATCCATAAAACATAGAAATTATCAAAACTTGTAAAGCAAGTTTCAGGCTCAAATGGCATTACCAGTAAATTCTAGTAAATATCCAAGGAAGACATAATGTCAATTTTATAAACAATCTTACATTCTCTTCAAAGTTGAAAAAGCATGCATTTTATTTACAGTATATGTAGAGTTTTCAAAGTTTTCATTTTGTATGTGTACTTTTAACTATAAACAATTATTTTTTAAAGCACATGTATATGTGTGTATGTATAGATATGTGTATCACATACATTGCTATGTATTTTATACTAGAGGTCTTGACCTGTGCAGTGAAGAAAAATACGAAACTTTCAAAGAAAGTAATAAGAGGGAATATTGTCACATGACATAAACGTATAGAAAATATAACAGGATCTATAACCAAATAATTACGGTTAGAAAATATGTTTGACATTTTTGATGGACACATGTCCATAAACAATATAGTCTTTTCATATATGAGAAATAAACAGAACAGAAAATTACAGAAATGTATGTAAAGTAGCATAAAAATGGCAAGTGCCTAACTAAAATTTTACATTGTGAGGTAGTGTCAGGACCCTGAGATCCTGCCGCTTCCAAGCAAAGTGTGTCCTGGTGCTCAGTCTCTTATCTGCAAAATAGAGGCACTGACTGTGCCGCCTCAGAGGGCCCCGGGGCAGAGCTGCGCTGGAAAGGATTTAAAGGACTCATGATAGTCCTGGACACTGCCGGTGTGTGGTGAGTGGTCTGGTGGAGGGAGGGTGGGAAGGCTCTGCTTTGTGTCAGGTCATCAGGTGGCATTTCCACCCTGGGGAGGATGTGTGAGGACGACACAGCATTTAGGAAGAGATTTCCATCTCTTAATACAGAGCCAGAGGGCGCCATCTTTGAGAATTCGTCTTAGTGCTATCGGAGGTCTTTGACTCGGGCAAGTTCCCTTCAGTTCAGTGTCCGTAAAGAATGACTTTCCACGCTCAGGAAGATCTTGCATGTGACTAGGTTTGTCACTGTATGGTCTGTCTCCCATTGTCCCCTTTAATTGCCAGACTCTCCCACCCCTTTCTTTGAATGTCTCTACCTCTCTAGGTGTTAATTTGCCTTATGCTATATTATACAGATCTAAGACATCTAAATACCCTAGAACTTTCACAAAAATTGCTATAAACCAAGGGCTTAAACAATAGAAAATCATTCTCTTGCAGTTCTGGAGGCCAGAAGTACAGAATCAAGAAGCCAGAAGGGCAGAACCCCCTGCGCAGGCTCTGCACAAACCTTCCCAGCCCTCCCAGGGTCGGCTGGCTGCCGGCATTCTTGGCTTGTGACAGCATGCCTCCAATCTCTGCGTGTGTCTTGGAATTTGGACGCATCCTTTTGGGGACACCACTGACCTGAGCACGTGGGAACAGGCTGGGTGGGGGCTGTGCTCTCAGCTCTTCCAGTGGTCGCGCAGTTCATGTGGGTCCGAGCTGGGTGAGGCTCTCCACTGGAGGCAGGTGGGCAGCAGTGAGGAAAGCCCGAGACGAGGCCTGGTACGAGCGTCTCCTAGACACGGCTTTACTCCCATTGGGCCTTTGACCGAATTAGGAAAGCAGTCATATCGTGTGCTTTCCCATGTCGTGCACTTTCCTCTCACTATGACGCTCTGAAACCCTTTCCACAGCCCCCAGTCTCCAGTAAACTCAGGGTCCCATGCAGATTTATAGCCACGCGGCCTCCCCACCCTTTCTCCTTGACGGTCTATTGGGAGGGCTGCGGCCTGGGGTCCTGAAAGTTGCCACTGGTGGAAAGGTTCCCACCAGCCAGGAACCCATGGGCTGGGATCTACAGGATGGTGGCTAGAAGCCAGGAGCAGCACTGCAAGTTCCACCAAGCACATCACCCACCCAGGGTGGGGAGGTCAGACATCTGGACATAAGCTCACCTGCAAGGACAAGCCGCCAGGGCCATCTGGATGGTCAGAGGCTGCAGCAGGTGCAGGTCCTATGCTTTCTAGAACATGGGAGGAATCGAAGACCCAAAAACCCAGCATCATCAGGGTATCACTGGATCTACTTCTGATGACAAGGATGAATGTTTTCCACGTTTTTATTAGGGGGGAGTATGATGGGAATGACATATAAATGTGAGGCAGTTTTATATTGTAGGAATGATTTGTTGTAATGATCACTAACTTATTCATTTGGAGTCTTTCTTGAAATCCTTTCAAGTATATTTTAAAAACATGAAGTTGAATCCGTTGGCCTACGCGGCAGTCTCAAAGCCCGTTACCAGATGGCCTGATCTGACTTTGCCTCGATGTCTCCCCTACTTCCCAGCTCGTGAGTTCTCAGTCCACAGCTCTGCCTTTTTAAATAGTTTACATTTCCTGTATGCATCGTGGGGCCTTATCCCGCTGAAGTTCGGTGCGTTCTTCGCTTCTGCTGACATCCCTGTCCTTGCCTTTTGTATGACAAGGCATGGGATGGGTGGGACACCTGAGCTTTGGTTCTGCTGCTTGAAAAAGCAGCATGCTGGGTGGTCTATCTATGCTTCATCAGATTTGACAGTTCTTCATTCACCTTTAAACATCCCAGCTCCGCCCAGAGCCCACAAAACTGGTGATAAATATAGAACAGAATCGGCCTTTTCTATAAAAGTAATGACTTTAGTCTGCTGGGAAATATTCTGAAGGTTAATATCCAAGAGCGCAAGAGAGAAAATGAACAAAGAATTGCTTCCAGTCAGCTCAAATACATAATGATTTTGTGATGTTTCCTAATTACATTTTTTATTGAAAAATATATCTAGATGTTCACATCTCCAAGGGCACAGCCACAAAGAATTACATGGTCTGGAATCTTCCAGGTTGAGAATTTGGTCATTCTTTTAAAAATTCATTTCTTTCTTCAATTCCTTTTAGAAATTTAACTTTGTGAATGAACAGAATGGGATAATAATAGAGTTTGCAATAAATATTGATGAAATCTTTTCTTTTGAATTACCTTTTTGATGAATAATTCCTATCAAGAGTTATTCTAAATTAACAGAGATTCACATTAACATAATACATGCTTAGACATCTTCACGTTAGAAAATGACTGTATAAAAGCAGATGAGTCAAAACAGCCTGTGAAGAAGGCAGTCGAGGCTTTCCCTTGCCTGAATTTTGTTCTGATACAAAAAGAATAAATACCATGTACTTCAAAAATCTGCAGTATTATATAGCTTTTTTTTGATATCAGAGAATTTGCTTTCAACAAATTTTTTGGATAAGTGGCTAAAAATGACTTCTTTCTAACCATCCTGACCTAGTTGTGCTTAGCTGTTCTTTCCAGAAAAGCAAGGGGGAGAAAAGAAGTAAAACAAAGCTTCCATCTAAACCTCAGAAAAATAATTTGAGCAAATGACTATCCCCAAAACAAAATCCCATACTCTGTATCGTTGTTTCATGCCTTGCTACTCTTTTAACAGTTATGATATAAATAAAATTATTTATCACATTATTAAAATTATTACTTTAGTTATTAAAGTTATTTTTACATTGTTATTATCTCTAATTTTGAGACTGGAGGGGTGCAAAGTTATTTCTCCAAGGAAATTCTTTTTACCAGTTAGTTGTTGGAGAATTATTTGTTCAAAATGAGGAAGTGTTGATAATTGGAGTTGATGAGGTCAGCCATATTTTCTTTCTTTTTCAAAAAACACATTTATATAAAAATAATTTTCTAGCACTATACTCTAAATTTAACTGCTAGTGATTATTTTCTTTCTTTTCTATATGATTAAGTTTATTGGTGCATTTTAGATACATATAATGATCATATTCATCACATTCAGGGAATTTGTACCTGTACATGATATATTTTTGTGTCTCTATTTTTCCCAATCCCTTCTCCTCCCTTCAGCTTCTCTCTCCCCTTCTTATTTACAAAGATTTGTTTCCACTTTGTACTTCTTTATCATTTTCCCCCTTTTCCCTTCCCTCCTTTTCCTCTTCCTCCTCCCTAGTTCCTCTTTCCTTTTGAACAATTTCTTCCTATTTCACAATATCTATTGTACATTTTGGTTCTTATTTACTCTTTCAGTTTCTCACACCAGGGAGACAATGAAATGTTTGCACATATGAGTCTGATTTATTTCACTTCTGAGTCTCAAGTTGCATCCATTTACCTAGAAATGCCTCAAATTTATTCTTCTTTATGACTGAGTAGTACTCCGTTATAAAAAAAATCTTCTTTTTCTTTTTTAATGTTAGCATTGTCTGCGTAGCAGGGGAGGTCCAGGCCGATAGTGAGTATTCAGCAAATGTAGGTTTTTGTGCAAAACGTGAAGGATGTGAAATAAAACAGGGATTATTTACAACTCATTCAACAATATATTCAGTGTCACCCAATGGGTTAATGAGAAAGAGCCAAGTGCTAACGAAGGGCGGTCACCTCCGTAGTTCTGAGATTTATTTAACTGGAAGTGACAGCTACAAGATATTTCTACTGGTTACCTTCTTGGCTGAAAAACTGTTCCCAATCAAAACACAAAACACTGTCAGCAGGGCTGCTTTTGGACAGTCATTATTTAAGTAACATAACTACCTGTTGAGTAATTGAAGCCAAACTCATCAATGCACAATGAAACATGAAGAAATTGTGAGGTTCCTTCATTAGTCATGAAATCCTAGGCTACGTCCTTGAACAAGCAGAATCTGTTTAACCAGGTGGGCACTGATGGACTGGAGATAATTTTTATTCCTTTTCTGTTCTGAACAATGTTCCCTTGTGCAACCTCAGACTGCTGACCTTTCCAGCGACCATGTCTGTCGTCAAAGTGACCCTCCCATAAGAAAACTGCAAGTCGACTTATCTTTAGAGAACATTGACACGTGACTCTGCTACTCCTCTCACACTCTTTAGAGAAGTGCTGTTGAAAAATCCTTCCATCAGTAAACACGGACTTTCCCATAATTCTGTTAATATTTATCAAATTTTTCAAAATAACTCAATTGTCTGATAATTGAAAATGGTGTCTCCAGGTATTTTTTTTTTTTGTGTGTGTAATTTTTAGTAAAAAAGGTTGTTTCTTTTTATATATTTGAAAACATTTCTCTGCATATTTTGTCCATTTTTCTTATTTTTTTTTTTGCCTTTGCTTATTTGCAAACACTTTGTTTTAAAGGTTAGGCTCTTTCTCTGTGATATTTGCTGTGTTTTCCTAATTAATTACTTCATGTTTACTGTATTTCTAGTATTGTTATGTAGCAAATTTAAATGTTTTTATTAAGGTTCTTTTTTTTTTTTTTTGTCTTTTTGAGACAGGGTCTCACTATGCAGTTCACACTGGCCTTCGGCTCACTTTGTTGCCCAGGCTGGTCTCAAACTCACAACGATCCTCTTGCCTCAGCCTCCCAAGTGCTGGGATTATAGGCATGCACCACCACGCCAGGCTCATAAAGATTTAATATGACATTTGTCAGTATTGAGTTTAATTTTAATTGTGAAGTTTCTTCCACTCTCAAGGTAGTACAATTTCCATATTCTCAGAAGTTTCAAAAGTTTAGTTTTTAAAAGTTCCTTCGTAATTCACCTGGGCTTTATTTTAATGGAGGTGATAATATGGATCCAAATTTATTATTTTTCTAAGGTTCTAGTTAGATAATGCATATCCAGTTAGATAGTAGATGCACAGTCGTACATATGCGTTTGTTTGTATTTGCTTGCATTACACGAATCAGTGGTAGGATTGCTGCTAAGTCCCAACCCCAGCCACCAAGCATTTGTTTCATTCTTTTGGAAATCGATATTCACAAGAGACAAAGCTCCCAAAGGGCTCCACAAGGCACAGATGTCGTCCTCAAGCGGAGGCAGCATTTTGCAGAGGCTCACAGGTTTCCGGAGCAGATTTTTGCATTGTTGAGAAGGCCCCTCCCCCAATTCTATAGGTAGCATATTTTCCATTTCATCATTTACTATTTCCATATTTTTCTTCTAAAATTCATCTGGGTTTTATTTTTGTATAAACACTACAACAGCAATGCCGATAACAGTATTTCCCTGAGATTCCCCGCATGGACTGGGTTCCGGACGCTGCAGTCCAGTGGAGACCTGGGCGTCCCTTTGCCGCAGAAGGGCAGGTCTCCCCCACTGAGCACTCCTCACCTTGAGGAAGGACCAGGTTGGGCCTTGGAGCCAGAGTCGGTGAAGAAGAAAATCACTTTGCAGGAGGACACAAAAGAGGGAAGGATCAGGAGACCCCGGCGTTCAAAGTCGAGGAAAACGAGTCAGTGAGAAATGACAGAGTTTTGCCTCCGTGGTTCCATCCAGAAGAGCGGGACTGCAGCCGCAGGCACAGGGAAGGCGGCAGACCCCAGGGCCAGGGGCCCCTGCCTCCTAGCGCAGGCACTGCTCCCTCAAACCCCAGCTCACTGGGGAGGGGTGTAGTCACACGGGAGTCACAGGTGGCCAGACTTGGTGATGCACCCCGAAACCCCAGCTGTGTGGGAAAGTGAGACGGCAGGACTTCAAGTTTGTGCCCAATGAAGGAGACAATTAAGCAGATGACTGAGACTGTGTCTTAAAATAATGAATAAAAAATGGCTGAGGATGTGGTTCTATAGGAAGGCCCTGGAACCAATCCTCACTACTTCCAAAAAAACGAAACAAAAAAACCTTTGTTGCACATGTATGCAGTGCAGACAGGGCCACCAGGGACTGGCGTCTGCCAGTGCACCTGGGAACGTAGGCTGCCCAAGGAAACCTGTCAGGACAACTGGACACTGGTCACACAGCCACCCACCAGTGTCACCCCAGAACAGGAGAACTAGCTGATGACCCTCTGGTGTGGAATCAGGTAAAACCCTGTTACAAGGCGCGTGTGACTCGGAATCCAGGGTGGCTTGAAAGACGGCTGATGGAGTGGCTGTCAGCAGGGCCGTGAGCTTCACTGGCTCTGTGCCCCTGAACGGTGCAAGGGGGAAATGAAGCATGATGGGATTTTCAGCTGCTTTGCCAAAGGCTGCCACAGGGAATAAGGAAATGATGGACGAGACCACTGCACCTTCCCTTCTTTGCCACATAGCGCTGGTTCTTCTATTTCTCTCAGCTCCACTGAGGCATCTCGACCGGGTTACAGGGTGCAAAGCTCCAGTCTGCTGATGTGTAAGAATAAAGGCATTCTCTTCAAAGCCAGGCCACCTGTTTTCCTTGAAAAAAAAAAAAGCTTTCTTCCTGAACCTTCTGAATCGTGTCCCACTAGGATGTGACTATAGATGTCAGGGTAGTTGTTTATGGTGAGCAGGGCGAGCGTGCCGGAGCCCGGGACCTCTCACGCGGCTACTTCCTGCACCGCCGCATCGCTGAGGTCCGCACAACCGAGATCCGAGCAGCCTCGGAGGTGCTGCCCAACTGGGAGACAGGGTTTTGTTTTTCCTATCGGGCTGTATCTCAGCAAGACAGTGACAGGAGAGCAACCTGCCACCCCCACAGCCCAGAGGGCCCCGGAACACAGAGCCCAGCTTCAGGTCAGCAGCTCTGAAACCCCCAAACCCACAGTGCTACTATCATTCTGATTCTCTGTTCTTTCCTGTTTTCACCCTGTTTTATTTGTCTTAGAAAAATTGCACTGGACCAGTTAGACAGGCAAACAAAACTGTATTCAAGATTCTTGCAAGTGGAGAACCCAACTCCATGGAAGCCAAGTTCTTGGGTGAGAAGCTAGAAAATACCAAGGATGTGAAGTGAGGTAGACAAATGACCTGAATGATGCCAAGAAGGCGTCTCTAGAATATGTTCCAATGACGTTCTTCTCTTTTCTTAAAATTTCCTTTATTAGTATCTGTGTATCGTACATAATATTACATTCATTGTGGGGAGTTGGTGCATGTACGTAACACATCTTTATTCCTTTTTCTTCCCCTTCCTTTTATTCCCATTCCCTTCCCTCCCTCCCCTCTCCACCCATCCTTTGATCCCCTTCTTTTTTTGGTCCGCGTTTGCAGCACATAATGTTTCCATTCCTTGTGTGGAGTTAGTACATGTGCAAAACACCTCCTAATCCTTCTTTATCCCTTATCCCATCCCTCCTTCCCTCCTGCCTCTGTTGAGCCCCATCCTGTTTGAAAACAATTGGTCTCTCTACTTCCTATTATTTATCTTTCATTTTTTTCTCTATCATTATTCTGGGTTTCTCACATAAGAGAAGCCATGTGATGTTTCAGCTCATGTGTCTGATTTGTTTCACTTCACTTTTTATTTTCCTCGAAGAAGCTGTCAATACATGCATACTTGCTATTATTTCCTTGCTATCAGAACACGGAGTCTGTCGGTGTATGTATAGTGAAGGAAGGAAGGAAGGAGCGAGTTCAGGAATGAAAGTGTGGCACATGCCCATGACCACAGGTGTCATGAGCCACAGACACTGCAGCCCCAGGTCTTCTCTGTCCCACAGCCACCTGGCTGCTGTCCCTGACTGTGGCTCTAGAGTGGCCCCCTCCACTGCCTAGAACAGACCAGGAGCATAGGGCAGAATTCACCTCTCTCCTCCCAGGCTGGCATCAACATTGATTTTTTTTTTCCTGTTTAGCTACTTATTTTGCAAATCTTAGGGAGCTGAGTTTGTGGGCTGGGTCTCTAGGATGAGGTCCAGGGTCTGGCTCAACTAATGTAAGAAGAGACGGCCTGTCTGTGAAAGGGGACTTGGCTAAGAGTGCAGGCCTAAGCCAATCTTCCTGAAGAACAGGGCCCTTGCTGAGCTGCCAGACCCATTACAGCAGGGGCCGTGGGCAGCCAAGGCTCTAGAGATGGGGATCAGCCATGGCAGGCTTGGGACACATCGCTCCCCGAGACAGTGAGGAGGTGACTGCCCCACTGCATGTGCGCAGGTTAGGATTAGACCTGTAAGGAAGACTATGTGCAGGACAGTATGGCAGAGCTGGGACCAGAAAGTGGGTCTTTCTGTTTCTGGAGCTTGGACCACAAACTAATTCAACTCAACCTTGACCCTATTTCCTTCCTTTTGCACAGAGGTCAGAGATCCCTTCCTGCCATTCTCTCCCATAAACAGCTTGAGAAAGAAATGGATCTTGAAGCAATGCTGGTCTAAGCAGCAAGATTCCTGGAATCCACTCAGCCCAATTCTGCCATCCTCCAAGCCACATGGAGCTAATGCTTGGAGAAGGAGGAGCCAGGAATGTTTCCGTAGCTTCTGAGTGCGCAAGGAAACACAGAGTCATCGAGGTTGCAGTTGAAAGCACTTGAAGTGATATTTATAAAAGAAATCAAAATAGCCTGCTTTCTATGAAACTATTTTTCAATCCATAAGACAGGATTCCACCTGTCATATTCCCTTTAATAGACTGATCATCTGCTTCCTTTCAAATCATTTCAACAGGCACAGAAATATTGCATTTAAGAGCCAGAAGTGAGTGATATTACACAGATTCCACAATTATTTTAGAGTTTGAGCAGTGAATGGACTTCAAATATCCATCAATACCCAGAAAATACATGCACTTATGCCAGTGTGGTGTGAGTGTGTGTGTGTGTGTGTGTGTCCCTAGTATGGAAATGTCACACTGATGTGCTTTTCTGGAAAAGATTTGTATTAAACTTAAGTTTCAACCACAGGTCTTGGTGTCAAAGGGAATAAGTAGGTGAATCAGTAAATTGATAAGAGATAGATTAAGCAGTGTGGGAGAAAGCTCTTCCAACAGCAGAAGGCCAATATAGATCCATAAATGTAGAAGAAATTGCAGAAGAGTATCACTGCACAAACATCATGCTACTAATTGATGCTTACATGACTCATCAAAGAGAGCAGATAAGCTGAATGGGGAAAGAGGATAAACACCCAGTTTTAAGGTTTCTCCACACAGCTGACTTGTTTTTTATGCAAAGAGAAAATGATCAGGACAGTGAGTATACAGTGGACCTTTTTCAAGAAAATAGTTACAGTGAAGAACAGGAAGAATAGTCTCACATCTCTCTGTCCTGATGCAGAAGAAAGACACAATTTACCCCCATGGTCTCATCACCCAAAAGTCCATCCAAGTCTGAGCACAAAAAATGCCAGATTGATTCAAATCAAGGAATATTCTACAAACCCCAGCTCTAAACTCTTCAAAAAGGTCAATGTCTCTGGTGGCTTTCAGCAGAGAAAACAGGACTGAAGCTAAAGTCACACTTGTAAAGGCATCTAAACTACTTTACAGTATGCTATGAGGAAGCTACCTTGCAGTGATACCTGCACAAATTGAGTCAGGTACATCATCAGGGTAGTAACACAGTACACTTCCTTTTAAGCAGTATTTATAGTATAGTGCTCAGGGTGCAGACTCTGGAGCCAGAAAAGGTTTGTATCTACAGTGCCAATCACCAACTCTCCCCACTTCTGTGAACTTGAGCACCTCACACTAAATTGTATGATACGTTCACACCTTAAAGTGATGGCATTCTCCATTAATAATCTATAAAACCAGTGGCTGGCAATTAGTGATCATATTTATGAATTTACCTAAACCTACCATATCTCAACATTGGACCATGATACAAGAGAAGACAATTAAATGAAATTCAGTTGCAGGAAAAATTTGGCAAAGAAAATATTGTTAGGACTTCTGCAGTTAACGTCTTTCAGGGTCCTATTCCATTTCACCCAGAGATCTATACAATTTCAATTACACATTTATAGTGTTATCAAACACAGATGAGAATATTTTTTCTGTCTTGAATTTTGGCTATCACCTTGAAACTGAGTAAAGGTAATGTTATTCCACATTCTAAAAAGAGACACTGAATAGTGCCCCAAAGAAAGTGGCCAGAGATGGCCAAACTGTTCTCATGATCATAGCCCTAATACTAACCCGGGAGAAGAACAAGGGCTCAGTGGAAGAAAGGAGCGCAGAACTGCAGCCACTTCCCTAATCTTCCAAGGCTCCTCTTCTTCCTCCCCCTCTCCCCACCTAACCATGGGGGGAAATGCAGGGCTGGGGGAGGGAAGGTGCTACAGAGGTGGTCTACTTACTTTCTCAATGCCCAAACACAATACTCGATGCCCACAGTGTAAAGGAGAAAGGATTTACTTCGACTCAAAGTTTTCAGAGGTTTCAGCCTGTAGTTAACTGGCTCCAAGGCTGGATGGCATGGCAGAGGGGCGTGGCAGAGGGGCGGGGCGGAAGGGCGTCACAGACCGGCATGGTGGAGGAGCGTGGCAGAGGAGAAACAGCGGATGTACCATCTGCTCCAAGAATGAAAGCAAAAGTAAAATGAACAGCCAATGCCAGACTCCACAGTACAGGCCTCCCTACACACTGAATTTCTTTTTCTGCATGTGGTTTATACTGATGGTGTTTACCGTGGTGCTTTGACATGTGCACATACTTTGGAATGCTACCCCGAGGCAGTTAACATGTCCATGACCTCACCTGCTTATGTTCCGTGGTGATGGCACGGCAGAGGCATGGGGAACAGATACAGCACACTTTATTAGCTGGCAGACAGTGATCAGCGAGCAAGCCAGGGCATCGACCACGAGGCTTTGTTCTCAGGGGTTTTACACACACAGCAAGTTCCCTGGTTACCACAATGATATCATTTCCCTTGGAATTTGCAAGAAGTCACAAGATCCTTTCCATACATCGAGTCTGTTTGTCACACAGGGTGTAGTCAGGGGTCAACTTGACCACTGTTTGCTATAACTGTTTGTTTCTCCCTTTGTGGGTTTAAGGGGTAAGCTCATCTAAAGGTGAACTAAAACTGAAAAGGGGTCCTAAAACAAAACGGAGTCACTTTTACCATGTCAGTGAGAACTCACAAAATCTACTCCCGTAGCAATTTTCAAACATATGGCATTAATAACTCAGGTCAATATGTTGTACAACACATCTCCTGAATTTATTCTCTCTAAACAGATTTTGTATCCTTAGAGCATTTGGTCTTTGATGTCCCATTGTACCACCTCTGATAATTTTCATTCCCTTCTTCGCTTCTGTGAGTTTGCATTTTTTAGATTCCATGCATAAGTGAGATGATCATATGGCACCTGTCTTGCTGTATCTGGCTTACTTCACTTAACATAATGTCCTCCAGGCTGATGAGTATTGCTGCAAGTGACAAGGTTTATTTTTTAGCTTATTATATTTTTATGCCATGTGTTATATCTTACATTCTTAGGATTCAAATGAACCATAAGTCCTTTAAGGAAGCAGGTGTCTTATTTATTCTTGCACATCATATAGAGCTAAGAACAATAAATGCTCAATCACTGAACTGATGGATAGTTACAAGGGAGCAGTAGATTATGATTTGCCAGTCGGGGAGTTAACTTTCAGAAAGAGTTGACTCACTCTTTCTAAATCAGTCCTACCTATGCTTTTCATGAAATAGACTAAACTGCTTGCAAATACCTGATGAGATGGTATTTTAAAAGCACTGTACACCAGTGTCTTTGTCTCTTTCCTGCTTGCTGGGGTAAAATACACAACACCCAGGACTTGAAGGAGGGAGGTTTACTGTTTTCAGCCCATAGCTGGCTGGCTCCGAGGCGGGACAGCACGGCCAGATACAAAGCTGTTCATGTCCTGGCAGCCAGGAAGCAGCACGTGAAGGAGGAGCAGGCAGGAAGATGGACCAGGGACCCCTTCTTCCAACCAGGCACCACCTCCCAATGCCAAGCCAGCTGTCACAACCTCCATAAGCCAGTCACCTCTCCCAAGTTCCTGCCACTGGGTATATGGGGTTTTGCAGGGGGACATCCAGGTGTAAACCATGACAACCGGTCAAAAATAACTCTTAGATATTTTTCTCTGGACTCCAGTTGCCTTCTAAGTTGGTAGTACATTAGGAATCTGAAAAGAATGTGAGTGTAATTCCTTAAGGTTATTTTTATCCTAAACATTTAAGAAAATGCAAATCTGAACTGTGCAGTTTGCTAATCAGTATCTACTCGTGGTGCTGCATGAAACCGCTTAAATTTATTTTATTTATATTTATTTGGTTTGTTTTTTTTGTCAGTACCGGGGATCAAACTCACAACCTTGTGCCTGCCAAGGAGGTGCTGAAACCACTGAGCCAAACTCCCAGCCCTATTTTTTTCAAGGCAGGGTCATACTATGTAGCTCAGGCTGGCCTTGCTCACGTTGTAGCCTAAGCTGGCCTCGAACTCACAACATTCCACCTACTTCAGCCTCCTGAGTGCTGGGGTTAAAGGCATGCACCACCACGCCCGGCTGATACCTCTTAATTTTAAAGGGCCTCAGAGGGATTAGGCAGATATTTTCAACATACCTGGCAAATAAATAACACCATAAACTAATTTTAGGATGTTTGTTGATAAGAAATTGGACTTATCACTTGATTACATGACTACACAGCTCCTAGATTGTTCTAAAAAGAATCTGTTAAGGTAAATGGTCAGAAAGATGCTTTTGTTAGATGAGCTCTATGCTTTCACTTAGACTCAAGGACTGGCTAGATATTTCTATAAAATGGGGTGATTTCCAATGCCTTTTTATTGGCCATCAGAAACTTCCCCAGTTATCCTTTGGCAAGTTGCTCATTTTCTGTAATGGTATAGATGAATTTACTGACACAGGCTGGTGTTTATACAGAGGTTTCAAAATATCTGACACTTTTGTAAGCATCTACGTCAATTCACGCGTTTAACTCTCAGAAGGACCCTCTGGTATAGGCAGGACCGTTTCTCATACTTTAGGAAACAACCTAGAGAGACTTAGTCATCTGTCTCAAGCATGAGAGGAGGGGCAGGATGTTGCACACATGAAAAGCATTTTCAACTATGAAAATACTTCATCGACCCATGTACTGGAAAAAAGAGAAAGATGGTGAACGCGAGTGGGAAGGAAAGGCAAATAGTAACGGAGTGCAGGCTGCTGGTCTTGCGTTGTCTTTGCCTCTTTCCGTACTCAGCCTCCCGTGAGGGAAGCACCATCATTTAAAAGCAGGACTAAACACAGACCCAGAGAGACTGAGGTCCCCCAGCCGCTGCGCGACCCAGTGGAAATGACAATGGCCTTTCTCTCGTTTCCACCGCTCCGTGCGTATTACACGCCATGCGGAATCATCTGCCGGGTTGATACATAGTCTGAAATACTGCTTCAGGAATAGAGCTGCTCACTCGCGCAGCCCGCTCCTTTTCGTCTGGAAAACCATTCCGGTGACGGTCTACAGGCCCTTAAGGGTTGCGGTTCGCGTCCTCCGCGGGCCGTATCCATTCTGGAAATAGTTCCCGAGTACATCCCGAGTGCGCTGTGCTGGGCTTTGGGTTCCTGCGGTGAGCAAGAAGCCCAAGGTCTGCCTGGGTTAAGCAATCGGAGATTAATGTCAGCTTTCGGTGACAGTGGTCCATGCAGGGTCTTTCACGGCCTCTGCCCCTGCACACGGACGCACCATTGAGAAAGACCCGTCTTCTCTGGCTTGATCCGGTGTGGGCAGGAGTTTTCTTATCATCCATTCCTTCGCTGTGGATTACAGAGAAAGCTGTCACCTTAGCGGTCTGATTTTACACAAGGTAATAAAAGCTACTCCCAAGTCCTCGATCTCTCTCTCTCTCTCTCTCTCTCTCTCTCTCTCTCTCTCTCTCTCTCTCTCTCTCTCCCTCTCTCTTTCTCCTAAGAAGAATAGTGGCAAAGATCAGACTGTTAACTTAATTCTACTACATTATATGCCTGACTGTTAAAATATAAGTTCTGGTGTGATTAGCACACTAACTTACCAATACTTCAGCATGAAGATTTTCCCCAGAAACTTCAGTCTATGACAAGTGTCAAAAAAGCCAGACCATGTTGGTTGCTTCAGAACAAAGAAAGGCATTGATAAGGAGGAAAAAGAAAAAGAAAGGAGGTTTAATCACATGCTGTGGTTGACTTCTTTCTCAACCATGGCAGAGGGGAAGAAATTGGAACTGAGGAAGTTCACGAGCTCCCCCGTCTTTTTCCCCCTCTGCCACCCCACACTGTTCAGTGCATGGCAGGGGGCTGGAGCTGTCCCTCGTGGGTCTGTCTTGTTTCTCTCAATTTACCAGCACAGCGACACCTGGAGACATATCAGTATAGGAATCTCCTCATTCTGCTTCTATTTATTATTTGGGTAAAATACTAATTTTGTTGATTTTCTTTTATATTTTTATAGCACTTAAAGTAAAAAGAAAAAGTGGTTGGACACCAAGCGAGGCAGCACACCCAGATGTGACAATGACTGATCTCTGCAGCAGGTAAAGACATACCTAATTATCCTCGATCAAACCAAACAGCAACGACACCCGGGCACAGAGACCTTCATCCATGGGATGGTTGAAAATTTCAGCAGATTTCAAGCAAAGAGAAATGGAGCACATCACAAAGGTAACCCCATAGACCTTTCCTTTGAAAACATCCGTCCCATTAAAGTGGAATACATCCATATTTCTGTATATTGTAATAGGGGAAGATGCCCTTGCAGATGGTATGTCTATTGGTCTAAAGGTGTTTACTACAGAGAGTGTTTGTCTTTGAAGTCACTTAGCTCTTTGGATCTTAGGATTTGGTAAAGCAGGAAAATGATTCCTATCCCTTGGGGGTACCTTTTCCAGGTGTGCACCTAAGAATGCATTATTGACAAATTATTATGCATGTGGAGGTAATATTATCTGTAATTGTCACCATAATCACTTATTTTCATCCCTATTGATAATTTATGGAAGATGAAAGATGGGGAACTGTAAGTACTCCATGCACTCTCCCCTGAATTCATGAGACGTGGTCTTTTTCAGATTAGAGACAGTCATAGAAAGTGAAGATTTCCTGGACTCTGAACTGGACCGCCTCCTCTTCAGACAAGCTTAAGCAGAATCATCTCCCAGTTGCCCATGGGGCGGGAGCTGCTTTCAAATGTGACAGGTTTATCCCAGCTGGTTACTGCAGAATATTTGTTCCAGCACTTACACATCCACAATAGTCTCCCGAAAGCCTAGAGATTTATTTCCTCTTGAAAGTCAGAGGATCTGCCCACAGGAAGATTTCACACTCCCACAGGGTCAGCAGTGACTCAAGCAAAGCAGTCATTGCCTTTAACTTCAATTCACAGTGGTTCCAACTTTCCCACTGTTCCCTTAGGGGCCAGTTCTTACTGCAGGAATGTAAACTTGTGACCTTTTCTGTTGTGACTGAATTTCAAGTTCAAAAAACTTTAATCTAATGTATTCAAGGTTTGGTCAAGGAGAAGGTTTCTTTACTGCAGTATCCAAAGATCCTACCAAAAAAAACTTGCCTGTCTGGTAGCATATCATGAGAAATATTGACTGAACTATCTTTAAAACATCGATCTGTGTATTCTGTCCCAAGAACACATGTCTGATAGGGAGTAAGGGTGAAAATGTTTGGTGAACTGGAAGCCAAGGTGAATGAGTAGTTAAAGCATCTTAAGACACACTGTGGACGTCTGAAGGGCCATCTTCCTCTGGACATTCCAAACACTTGCTCAAGGAGCAGATTCCAAGTTTGCTCAGTACCAGGCTCCATGGAGGTGGCTCAAGAAAGGTGGTGATGCCCTTGTTCTCCTTGGCACAATCGCCAGCACCTCTGCGCTCACACAAGCCATCCATTCCAACAGGGTGTCTGTGTGTGAGCAGCAGGGGGCACTTGAATGTAGCCTCGTCCACCAGACGCCCTTCTCGACATGGGTGGAGACACTGCATCCCTTGGACACTGATTATCGGTACCACAAGATGGGTCACACCATCACGTCCCAGCTCTGTGTCCTGAGAACACGCCCTCGGGCTCCTGATGGAGGGGTGATGGAGTGGTGGCAACATCAACTCCACATGGACATTATCTCCCCTGGACAGCTTGGCTCACACTCAGAATACCACTTACAGGAATATCGTTTCAGAGAGTGACTGTTTTCTGAACTTACTACAGCTTAAGGCTATGTACAAATCATAGCATGTTTGTGTAGAGAACATGCAGAAATAGGGTTCTTTCAATGGGGAGAAGCTGCTTTCTCTCAGGTGGAAGGGCCAGTTTGGCGTATTTTCCACAACTTGGTATACATTTGCGTTATTGATAATATTGTGGGATCATGAAATTAGTGCCTGTTTCTGACAAGCATAATGGGGAAATTCTGAACCTTAGCACATTGATATGTGTGTCTACATGGATGCATATTTCTCTACTTAATGAGAAAACTGTGTCCTTTGTGTGCTCTTATGCAAGGTGGCTGGCAGCAGTTGTGACAACCAATACACTGATTTTTTTCAACATTTTTGAGGCTTTGGAGAGAACAGTATAACCTTTAGAAAAGAAAATAATACAAGTCTGAGTGGAAACAAGACTGACACTGTCATCTTCCAGATTCCAAAACCTTCTATTTCTGATTTCCACTGTAGAGATTTAAATTGTACTTCTTCTAATTCTCTTACATATCCTTCTCTTCCAAAATGTGCTTTTGGCTCTATTTCTGTGTCAGGGAGTTGTCTCCATGGAGGAACACTTTGGAAAGACATGTCTTTGGGTTGTCTAAAAAATGTTCTTAGAATTTTAAAATTGAGAAATGATTCATGGAATTATGACCACAAGAAAATAGAACCACAGATGCTGCTTCAGCATGATTTCCTGTAAAACTACAACATATTAAATCTCTTAACTGTTTTCATAATTCTTATTCTGTTTATTATAAATTAATTCAACTTCTTATCCCAAAATTAATGGAATTCAAATAAACTTTGAAGTTTTGCATTATGATTTCAATTACATAAATATTTTTGTCAGCCTCAAATCCATTAAAAATAAATATGGCACTGTTATAGAATTATTCCTACATATTTCACTTTGGGATTCTTTTCTAATGAAAGTATTTCATGGTCCACCGTTTAGTAAGAGACACTACTAAAACTTTGAAAACATGGAAAAATATTCAGTGTCCTTAACCATTGAGAAGTGAAAATCAAAACAACACTGAAATTCCGCTTTACTCCAATAAAAATGGCCATTATCAAGGACTCAATAAAAAATGCTGGTGAGGTTGTATGGAAAAAGAATTCTTTTTATATTGTTGGTGGGAATATAAACCAGTACAACCATTTTGAAAATCAGTATGGAGATTCTTCAAAATACTAAAAATAGAAATTCCATCTGACAACTCTACCTCTTCTGGGTATATCCCCAGAAGAGCTCAAGTTATCCCAGGACAGCTATGTACGCACGCCCATATTTATAGCAGCACAACCCACAAGAGCTAAGATCATGGAAGCAGCCTCGTGTCCATCAGCAGATGAATGGATAAAGAAAATGCAGTGCTTACACATGATGCAGTACTGTTAGATCACAAGGAAGGATAATTTTAAGTCACTTGTAGGGAAATAGATTTTGAGACTATACTACTAAGTGAAGTAAGTCGGTCACAAAATGTTAATATCACATGATCTCTTAAATAAAAAACTTCAAAATATAAACAATGTAAAGAGCAAATTAAAGGGCCATGTTCAGAAGCAGGGAGGGGATCTCAGTGCAGAAGAGAAGGAGATCTGGAGAGGAATGGAGAAGGGTTGGCAGGGGGTATGGGAGTAGAAACGATTAAGTTGCAATAAGCATATGTATCCAACCCCAAAGCTCGATGTAACCAGTGGATATCACAAATATGTACTCATTGAAAAGGTTTGTAGAGTGTTGTAAAAGAATGAAAGGAAATGAAAGGAAAGTTTGTGATTGGAAATATTTTTTACCCAATGAAAAATAAAATGATAAATGAGTGAAAAGAAGCTGCTCCCTAAAAGGTTACCGAGGCAGGCCCGGTGTGAGCTGTGTGTGGGAAGGGTGCGAGGGCGGGGGATACCGTGAATGAAATGAAGCTGCTTCCCTTAGCTAAGCATCGTGTCACCAATGGAAGCTGGATACCTGGCAGAAAAGCACAAAAAATATCCCACTCTGCGTTCTCTGGTTTCCTCCTGGCGCTTTGCTTGTTTTATTTAAGATCATTTGCTTTCTTTTCAATTCCCTAAGGAGCAGAGATAAGGAGGCAGCGGTTTGAGGAGCCATTCTGTCTCTGTTATGCTCCTCTGTGCCAGACGTATATTTTTCTTGAGGATATCTTTGATATTTTTGCTAAAATTCCAAAGGATTCAGAGAAAACAAATCTATATTTTAAATAAACATTCTGAAAATTGTCTTTGCAGGGAAGAGTCAGAGTTTAAGTAAATGACCCACGTTGTGGTTAGAAAATCCACTGTACTTGTCCTCTCCGTGTATCTGCACATAGGGATTCTTCTAAACTAGTTGAGAGAGCAACAAGTCTTGTGGAAGCTGCTGCTCAAGCCACAGATTTAACAAACCAGTGCCTGGAATAATCAGAGGGACCCAGTGCTTTGGCTTTTTGGAAAGAGTCTTGTTAGAACTCCCAGTGTAGCTATTTTATTACATGATCCGCGTCCGCACAGCGAGCTACAGACAGAATAGTGTCGTGCTGTGTACGGATAGCTAGGCCTGAAATAGCATGTGGTGAGGGTGAGGAATTCAGTTAGTAGGTTGAACCACATGAAATTGCTGCTATTTGCATGTGTTGCCCACTATTGCTGTGATTTTATGTAGTTCAGTTTAATGTACAAAATACATGACTCTGAGTTCATGTGAATCCATTTCTAAATTGATGTAACCAGTAGCTTCTAAAAGGAAAGAAAATGATAAAGTATTGGGAATACTGAGATTCACGTGGGTCTATTAGTGAGGTGAGATATCTTGTTTGTTTGTTTGTTTGTTTTTTGTAGCTAAAGGAGAAGTTCTCCCTGGAAGGGACGGTGTCACAAGCTCTCCTCGATTGTCCTGCTACCCTCACCTGCTGAGGAATGTCTGAATGTCTGTGCTGGTCGCTAAGAGATCAGTCCTGGGACACAGCTCCGAATGCACTTAACTACAGGAATAGTGTGCAGAGAGCAGATTGCAACACTGCCCGGTGTCCCTGCGGCCAGGACATACTGGGACTCTGGCTGGAGCAGCTTTGGGCCACTGGGCTCTGAGTGACAGATTCAAGAGTCATTCATTACAAAGCAAAGGAGAGAACCTTCTCACTGGGTTTCAGGTGACACACGTTACACAGAGCTGAAAATAGGCTCATATCGACAATGGCTGGCCGGCCCACTGGACCACCATCCTCTTCCTCATAGGATGAATCTTGAGGAATGAAGACAAGATTCTCCAGTGGAAACAAGGGTTTGGAGATGCGGCGATTCAGGCAGGAGTTGGGATCCAGCAATCTGGGAAGGAGGCGTCTGAGCTGTCTTTCTGATGTGGATGTTTTCACTGCTTTCCCTCATTTTCTCTTCTCTTTTAATCCCTCATCTTCTTTATATGCACTAAAAAATGTGGACAATTTTATACATAGATAATTTAGAATTTCTTTTGGAATGAACATAATTAGAAATGCTGATTTTAACACCAAGAGAATAGTTGATGATTATCATAAAGGCACTTATTTTACCATTCTTGATAGTTTGGAATCTGGAATAAGAATGATCTGCATATTATTTGTAACTCTGCCACTTACAAATGGGAACCAACAAAAGTTGCTCATCTTCTTTAAATCTTGATTCTTCTGATTTATACAATGAAAATGAATTATGTATCTCCAAGACCAATGCAATAAATGCTCATGCATTGCTAGTGGAGGTTTTAAACAATATAGCACTTTGGAAAGGAATTTTGTCGTACCTTAAACATAAATTTACCACATAAGAAGTCCTTTTAGTCCAAGAGCTGTGAAGACACGTCCACACAATGCTAACGTACATAGAAATACTCATCACAACACGGAAAATGTGGCACAACCCAGGTGCCCATCAACTGGTGAATGGACAGGTAAGTGTGATTAACCCACACAATAAAATAACATTCAGTACAAAATATTAATGCATGCTAAAACATAGGTATGTTTCAAAAAGAAACCAGATGCAAAAGACCACATATTGCATTATTATATTTAAACAAAATTTCAAGAAAAGATAAATCCATAGAGATGAGTACATGGTTGATTGTTTGAAGTTGGTAGTGTAAGTGGAGATTAGCTATAAAAAGTTAGGAAAGATCTTATTTATTTATTGGCTTTTTTGAGGCAGCGTCTCCCTATGCAGTCCAGGTTCTCCTAGAAATTGTGTTATCCTCCTGCCTCAGCCTCCTGAGCTCTGGGATTACAGGTGTGCACCACCATGACCTTTCATAAGCAATCTTATTAAAGTGATGGTATTCTTCTATACCTAATTATTGATACTGCTTGCATACATCGGTAATTTTATAAAAAGTATCTGAGCTTAAAACAGATGAATCTATGGTGTGCAAGTTATACCTCAATAAAGCTTTTCTGAAGAGTCCAACCAATCATTTGAAAATTCATTAAATCTTATGAGCAATTCAATAAGATTAGTTCAAAGACTGATATATAAAATCAATCATTTTGAAATAAACTAGTAATAATCAAGTAGAATATTTAATGGAAAAAGGTCCCAGTCTCAGGAACAGCAAATATTGAAAAATGCTGCTATTCCAGAGAGATAATGCAATGAAACACTTGTATAATGAAGCGATTAGAAACCTGGATTCCGCATCATTCGGCCTGTGCTGACAGCCTACCTAAAACCTTGGGCAGGAAGATTAACTGCTCTGTGCCTCAGTTTCCTCACCCGTGGGCAGGGATCACAGCTGTACCTGTCCCATAAAGCCATTTTGAAGATTAAATGATGTAATGAATTGCAAAGTGCAAAGAACAATGCCCACCATGCAGTTTGTGATCATAGTGTTATTAAATGCTAGTATTCATGTGCTTATAGAAACAAGAAGATCCACCATAGCATTCTTTGTAGAAGCAAAAATTAGAAATAACCTACTGTTCACTAATTGTAGATGACTACATACAGCCAGTATTATCAGTGCTATACAATAAAGAATGATTTAGATACTTACGTTTTAACCTAAAAAAGAAATCGAGACATATTGTTAAATGAAAGCATCAAGTTACAAAACAATAAAAATAGAATAAATTCATTAAGGTTTGAAATATGTTGGATACATCCATAAGTTATTAAGAAGTTAGCTTCTTAGAGATAAATGCCCATCCGGAGTGAGTGTAGGGTTGGTTTGGTGGCCATGAATTCCTTCAGTTAGTTCCCTGTCACGGAAGTCCGGAGTGTGTGTGTGGTACACATGGGGTAAGAGAGTACTCAGCATTTTATTTGTCATAGTTTAAAACTTCGATAAGGCCACATTTGCCTATTTGCATGAGGATGAAAGTGAAAAGGAAAATAAATGGGGCGCTTTCTCCACCTCTCAAAGTGGAGCACAGTGAGCTGCTGCCATTGTAAGGAAGGAGCTTCGCAGAGACCAAGAGCGTGAGCGCCACACATTGGCCGTGGTCCGTAGGCGATGGCTTTGTGAGTGTTTAAAGACCCTTGCTAAACCCTTCCAAGCACTGACCAAGAGTCCTTCCCAAACAGCAAAGTCTTGCCTCAGGTCACCTTGAACGCCATGAAGGACAGAAGTAAAGGTTTGCAAAAACAACTGGGACCGTCAATTGCAGAGCACGGTTGCTAAATCCCTCTATTTTCCTAGATCTCACAGAATCATTCCTTCTGGAGTGTGCTGTGAGGGTGACCTTCACTCAGAGACTGAAAATTGACATGAGAGAACATTTCACCAACCACCTCCTTGTTGCTCAGTGTCGCCCAGAGTTAAAAGTGGGTTTTCTCACTCATCTCTTGGGCGGTGTTGATGAGGAAATCCTATGAGGAACTCTCGGCTTCTATTGCTCTGGCTGAGGTCTAATTTGAAATGTTCTGAGTGGTAGAACTTCTAGCCATCCCCCTGGAAGACTTTCTGCTAATCAAACATTTCCTATTACAGGAAACATTTCCTGACAGTCCATCTAAAATTTTATCTTTCTCGTGGCATTATAAAATTTAGTTAATTGAATTTTGCTATTAGCGGATCAGAAACAATATTCATCTTATTGCCCATTTTCTTGTTGTTTTGCTAGGATTGTGTGGATATACAGCAACTGGGAAATGAGTTGATTGTCATTTTCTTTTATTTCCTTCTTCTGTTCCACAGGTGGAGGAAGTCAGATCCACAGAAAACAGCATAGTATAATCACGCATCAGTGCATCACGATCACTGTCAATGTTTATGCCTGAACAGGGAGAATGTTTGCCTAGTAAGTTTGACTTTCATCTTAAGGGGTGAGAAATTTGGTTATCTACTTCTGTTTGTTGCCTGGTTCTGCTTGTTATTAGTACCACTGTAGGGCAAGAAGGAGAGAGAGAGGAGAGACAGAGACAGAGACAGAGACAGAGACAGAGACAGAATCACTGTAACAAGTTTAAAATGGTAACAGCTTCATTTTTTGTTTTTTGCACACAATACTATTCTAACTTGCTAGGGCGCAAGTGAAACATAAGCTTAGAAAATGCAGAGGTCTATGCCTTCTTGTTAACCGGATGGGAAGGGAAAAAACAATTCCACCGGCCATGAGTCACAGGAGCTGCCTCTGTGGCAGGTGCCTTGGGCAATTATTTTCTAGCGAGTGCTTGATAAAAGCAGGAGATGGAAAAATCAATACTTGGGGCCAACACTGGTCACCGCCCACTAAGGCAGCAAGTTAGGGCAAGCACGGGCAGAACGAGCACGTAAAGCAAGCCCCACATCATGGACTGCTCCTCTCTGGAGGCACCAAGTCCCTGTGGCCTTGGCTACCCCAGAGCTGGAGAATCCTAATTTAGTGCACTTCTCAGCATACTTCACTTGACAAAAAGTCACACCGAAAAATCGTAAAACTTAAAGGTACCTGGGAGGCCACAGCTCCTCCGCTGTTTTATCACTCCCTGCCACCACTTTCCCTCTGCACACCTTTTCTTGAAACATGGATCATTAAAACACATGATCTTGTTTTAAAGTATCCATAGTAGGATTCAGTGTGAATACATTAATTTAAGCCTACTTATACCTTTGAATTTTAAGATCTGAATTCATTTAATAAAAACTGACTGGAGTGCACTTTAATATGTTCTGCCTTTATCACATGGAGTCATGTCATGTTGTCACAAATTAAGAGAAGGGGAAGGGCTGGGTTCACTGCGCGTGACAGTTCTCCAGTGGGCAGAAGGTTGTCCGCAGCTGATTCTGTGACAGGAAGTGGCAAGGCTGTGATCGCGGTGTCTCTGGCCATGGTTAATACAAACAGAGCAAAACAAAGCACAAGTGCCCTGGACCGTGGCGATGACAGGGAGTGGCATGCTGCGGGACTCGGAGCGCTGCATCGGTGGCCTGGTCTCCTGGGGACCGGTTCTTGGACACAAAGGTTGGCGTGTTCTGCATTTCTCTTTGTAGTTAGCGTTAAAGGCAATTACAAAGTTATTACATCTAGAGAGCTTAAGTGAACAACCCTTCCTATTCACTGTCTTCTGCCGGCATATTGAAAGGCAAAGATAATTCCATTTAAATTAACTTATCTCTGAGCAGTGTTGCTTTCTTTGGTAGCCAGACATCCTGTACCATGAGCTGTTTAGGTTTCAGGACACTTTGATATAAGGAAAAGGCTGAATCATCCCTCCGGATGAAGAAGTCCATGGGCGAAATGGGGGAGACTGAGCTCCCTGGAGTCTTGCTCTAGGATCCCACATAACAAGGTGCACTTTACTTGCTTACCTGTAATAGACCTTCAGGAATCCCGAGAGGTGGGACTCCAGCTGGGGCAGGGCTGGGGGCTGTACCGGTGCACTCCTGTGGGAGGGCCACTTAACTTCAGGCCATGCATTCATCTTGGGGCCCCCAGAGGATTCTGCAGAGTGCCAAAACCTGAAGAAGATTCACCAGCATCCTCGGAGGGGCCACAGCCGCAGGTTTGGGGAAGCCACCCTTCCACGGTTCTCAGGTGAATGGCAGCTGCGTGGTGTTCCAGCACCTGACTCCTGTCTCTCCCAGTCTCATTCATCTCCCTGGGAACAGCTCCCTGGAGTCTTGCAATAAAGAATATTCAGTAAATCATACAGTACCTTGCCGGGACGATGTTTCTAAATTCTATTTTTTTTTTCCTTCTTTCAAGAGTTTTGCTCTGAAGTCTCTGGATTTCTGCTTTCTTAGTGATACTGTTAATAGAACAGCAGTGTCATGGCCCGTGATGACAAAGGAAAACTATAAATGGAGAAGGTAGAGTTCAAGCAAATTTACTTAAAAGACATAAAGGCAAGGTAGCAAAAAGATTTAACAGCAAAGAAATAGAGCTCTTACTAGCTGGGAGGAGCTCTGAGTGGGAGACTCACAAAGACTCTTTCTCTAAGGGTTCTTAGGGGATTCAGAAGGGAGTGTGGGAAAGCACTATGAACACTACCGCACAGCGATGACATCCTTTTCAGGGTCTGATCTGTGCAGCATTGTCAGGCCCACGGTCACAGGGTAGTGGCCTCCCAGACAGCTGTAGGGCACCTGGCAGATGTTTTTGCAATAGCCCTGGGGCACGATGACTCAGCAGACACCATTTTGGGGCCATGGTCCTTACTGGCTAATTGAACCCTGTGTCCTGTCTCAGTACTTCCTGTCTCAATACCATACCCAGGGAAATGTTCTCTAAAGTCATCTTGGTCAACTTCACTTCTAGTGTTTATAGAAGGAAAAATGAGGCTAAGATACACTTTGACCATATCTTATGAGGATTAGGTTGCCACTCTTAAAAGAAAAACAGCAAAGCAAGACACCAAAAATGAACAACACTATGCCTTATAAAAATCAGTCAGAATCTTTGCTTTTCTAGTTTTGGAAAATCTAACACTGTAGACTTTCTTTTCCTTCCACAGTTTTCTTCTGAATCTTGTATCCTTCTTTCCGCTCTGAGCCTCCATGTGGCTTTAAGAGCCAAACACACCCATAAAAGTCCAGCAGACATCTCAAACAAGTTCTCCACCTTAGCCACGGCAGTGACAAGGACGCTGCACGAATGCTACGGATAAGCCTAACCATGGATCCCTCCAACACTGGAAGACCTAACCCAAAAACAAACTTTGTTCAGGAGGAACATGAAATTCACCCAGAGCAAACAACATCAGCTCTTTCACTGGTGAAATGAAAGGATCCGTGGTAAATCAAATCACTGCTTGTTATAGAGATTGCCTGTCTGCGTGGTGGAAGGCTGGGCTGTCGCCCTCTGCAAGGTTAATTGCCTTCACAGCAATCTCTCTGGCGTTGGGTTTCCTGTTTGTCTCATTAAGGAGTAAACCGCACCATGGCTTCTTTTCAGAGGGGCTATCTCCTTTCACCACTAATTTTCAAGATTTGGGAAAAGGTCAACTGAGCTTATCTACTACTTATAAAAAACATTTGAAGGGTTATCTTTTCTAAATCACAGTGCACAGTAATTATAAAATAGCTGCCTCCATTAAGTAACCTTTCTCAAGGAATTTGCATTTCATTGATAACATTAATATACTCCTGACATGTTTATTAATGCTTTACACATTAGAAAGTGTGTCTGCATGTGACCTTATTCATTTTCAAAGTGGTGTTGTGAGACTAGTAGCATTATTTTTTATTATAGGTGGCAAAATTGTAGTTTAAGCAATATACATACTTGGATCACAAACCACAGTCAATAGGATAAGCCAAATTTCCCATTTTATCACATTACCTCTTCTTAGTTCCTAGGCTGAAGGACAGGTAGTTCAAGACGAGACTAGTGACAGACACAGAGGAACAGATGGGCTCCTGTCATTGTGTCTGCAGCAGTTTAATCCCTTTTTTCCCTTTCCTGAGTGGTACAAACTGTATCATACTTGACCCATTGAGAATTCATAGCTCAGATTGATGACTGCATGTTATATAGAGAACCCCAGGGGACTGTTTCCACCTTCAATAATTTTATGGCATGCACGATCGATCAAGGAACAATACAGTCAGTACTCAAGGGAGCTCCTTGGCCCTGCTGTCTCTTTGCCTAGTGGCTAAAAGTGCTTTTGAGTAGTATTCTTCTTCCTACAGAGCTGCATATGTCAGAGCACAAGATGTGCTGATTGGTCCCAGGATTGTCAAACCGGGAAATAGCTCATCCTTTCCTAGTGCCATCATCAGACAACACAGTTGGTGCCCTGTAGTCCTAGTCCTCATTAAATGTTGGCCTAATCCAAGTGGTGAAAACCAAACCATCTATCATTATGTCTCTGGCATTCACTCTCCCAATTCTTCTCCGGTAAGAAGACCCTTCCTTTTAGGTAGGTGTCATAGTTACTTTTTTCATTGCTGGAACAAAATACCAACACCCACAGGTTATAGGAAGAAAGCTTTATTTTAGCTCCAAGTTTGTAGAGGTTTCAGCCCACAATCTGCTGGCTTCAAAGCAGGGCAGTGTGGCAGACGGGCCTCATAAAAGAGAAACAGCCCATGGCAGAGCAGGCAAGAGTCAGCAAACCAGCAGCAGTGAGCCTGCCTTTCCCTTTTATCCCAACGGGGCTATCAGCCTTTTGGGTGGTGCCACCACAGTCAAGATGGGGCTTCTGTCTTCATTAAATCCATTCACATGGAGAACTATACGAATTCCGATCAGTGATCTGATTTTGTACTATACGCCCTTAAATTCAGGATGTCAAACCCTAGATCCTGCAAGTTCTGAAAAGCCCTAAACTATGAGCATATAAGGATTTGGGGAAAACATTTAAATACAAGCCATAAGAGCTGGGGGAATTGGGCTTTTAGGAGAAAGCCTGTATTTCCTAGTAGCCCTTGCAGCTGGGTTTGCCCATGTGGCTAGGCTGACCAATAGATAGTTTGTCAAAGATCAGGTGGGTCTCTTGCCCTGTGTCCTCTGGCCAGAATATGTGTGCAATAGCTGGAGTACCAGAGGCGTGGTGAAGTAAACACACAGAGGGGACCTGGGGTTCTCACAGTTGTGGCACACAGTCCAAGACTGCTATACCCAGCCTTCTCTTAAACCCAAAAGAAGCAAACTTCAATTCCCCCATTCACAGTCAAAACTAATTCCAACAAATACAAATGGATTAGCATGTATTTAACTGCCAGGGATACCACTACATAACGGGATACCATAACGCATTCATAATGTTGTCTAAGAGCTGGGTTAACAAAATATTTTACTTTACTGATGTATTCTTAGTTTTATGTTCACTGCAAACAAATTACATTGTATGTTGCTCCTGCTGGCCGTGTTGATTTGTCCCAGGAAACCCAATCCCGTCTCCACCCCCTTCAGATGGAAACTGTGCGTCTCGTTCCTCACTGTCCTTCAGTGTCTTCAGTAGGTGGTGACTTGCGGGGAGGACTACAGAGCACAGAGAGGAAGCATCTGGCTATCATAGAAACCTTCTAAATCGAGCTTCTGCATCATAGCTTTATTGATTAATTTGAAGCAAATTCTCACCCAGCCAGCCCTCCTCCTCCTCCTCAAAGGCAGGGCAGAGCGCTAGGTCAAAGAGACAGAGTAATTATTTTTCCATTAATCTAATATGCTTTCTGAGCAAACTGATTCCTGCCCACGCTTTCAAGTACCACCCTGCCCCAGAGACCCATGTTCCTCTGTCTGTCAGCCTTTTCTTCCATGATGCTTTCTTGCTCTACCAAACTGTGTCAAAATTCATTTCATTTTCTTTTTATTTATGAAAAACATCTAAAGTAAATAAGCTTGTGGCTACCCATATCCCTCATGATATTTCTTCCCCTGTCTCATGGGTTTCCTTGCCATCGTGGTCTCTTTGCTGGGGTTTGATGCTTTCTTCTTGGCCATGTCTTCCATTGTGTCTTGGACACCCAAGAGATTTCCGAAGCTCAGCATTTTTCCTTTTAAAGCTCTCATCTGTACCCTTTCTCTGTGCCTGTTCCATTTCCTGCGCTGATGACTGCCCTGTCAGCCCGGAGTCTGGGAGTGGCCCAGGGCTGCACTCCACATGTAATGGTCCACTGACTAATCAATCCTGACTCACACAACTTGGCTTCTATGTTTTTGGCCACTATGTCATTTTGTTTCTTATAACCTATTGCCTGAATTTTTATCAAGAGCTTTCAAACTCTGGTTTCAGTCAGGATGCGTGGAGTCATCCTGTGCCCTGCAATCAGAGTCCTGACTACCGTGGAAACCCAAGCAGACAGAACTCATCCGTTAGCCCCCAGGCTGAGCAATTCCTAACTGAGGACCTGGCCCTTGCTGTGTCCTGTTGCCTCTGCTATCAGCCTTCCCAGACTACTCCGTGCTTCTGATTTAACAGCAGTGTCCAGTCCATAGCAGTTTGGAGCAGGGGGTTGGGGTTCAGGTCATCTGCTCCTATATGCGTTCATTTTCATCTAGATACTTGAAAATGCAGGGAAGTGCACAGTCTGGGACCCTTCCTCAACCTCGACCAAATCTTATTGAATGTCTCAGAGCAGAGTGTGAGCTGGGGGAGGCAGTCTTTTGCTTCTACTTCCAGTGGCAAGTACGGAACTTCTCACCAGGTAGCTCTCAGAGGGTGCTCGCTTATGTGAATACACAAACTTCCCCTCGCACTGTCCACGGCCCTTGGCGGAGAGTCAAGGCTATCAGGATAGAAACACTCTTTCGTCTCTGTTCCCCAACTACGGAGAAAGGACGAGCACAGTAGATGCACCCATCACTGATAGTAGTTTCTCTTTTTAAACACATTGTGGCCACCGGTTCTGTTATTTACTTACGGATTTCTAAAACATGAAACAAAGCAAAAACTCCACTATCTTCTTTTGTGTCTTTTTAAATTTAGTTATATTCGTTTCTAGTTTTGCATAATGGTGTTTCACAGGTGATTAAAAGTCAGTGAAGATTAAATATTTAAGAGTTTATCTTGTAGGAGGCAAACAATGCTTGGCATGGACAAAATTATTTGTAATGGTTGATCAAATTCCCATGATCAAAAGAAAACTGAGAGTATGACTAATCTCTATTGGAAAAAAGGTTAAGGGGAAGAAAAGGAATTGATATTAGCAGGATGCCTTCTATATATCAGACACCTTGTAGAAGTTCACGTTGTCAGATTAAAAGTCACAGATGACCTGGTAAGGAGTTAAGATTATCATAGTTTGACAACTGAACACAATGAAGTCCAGAGACGTATGCATCTGTGGAAACAAAGCGATACTTTATCCTGTATTTCAGACCACAAATACTGTCATGGTAACCTGTGGGAATTTCTAACATCAAAACAATAATACACGTGCTAGGTGGAAAATGTTCAAGAACATTTCTTTAATCCTGCAAGCTAATTCACTTGTTTGCATTTAATCATAGACCTTTTTAAAAATAGACCTTCTAGTTCAAAATAATTTTAGAGTTGGTATGGTGGCACATGCCTGTAATTCCAGCACTCAGGAGGTTGATGCAGGAGGGTCACCATGAGTCTGAAGCCAGACTGGGCTACATACTGAGTTCTAGGCCAATCTAAACTACATAGCAAGATCCTGTCTCAAAAAACCAAACCAAACCAACCAAACACACGAACGACCAAAATAACCCTTAAAGTTTACCAAACACTTGTGAAAGTACAGGAAACTTTCATATACCCTAAACTTAATTTCCTAGGTAATGACCAAAGAAACAATACTGATATAGTATCATCCACTAAAGTCTATAGTTCATTCTAATTTCTTCAGTTTCTGTCTGACGTTTTAGGACTTGTTTCGGGGACCACCTTGCACTTAGTCACCGTGTGGCTTGGTGTGCAGTTTTTTTTTTTTTTTAGACTTTCCTTGTTTTGATGACCTTGACAATATGGGTCAGGTATTTTGTAGCTTGTCCCTCAGTTTGTATTTGTCTGATATTTGTCTTCTGAAAAGCTTTCCCATCAAGGAGACATACGATGAGGCTGAGACACGGTATGAGTTTCTTTGGCTTCCCTGTGTGCAGGCTGTGACCCACTTCACAGTAAATGTGTCCAGGAAGCCATGCGAATCACAGATGAGAGATCTGTCACGGGGCAGGGGCTCCTCATCGGAGACCTCCTGCAGGTCACACTGGAGCCAGCGGCTCAGCACGTTGGCGGCTGAGCCCTGGTGGAACCCACGGGCGACACTGCATGTGCAGACCCTATGTCAGTGTGTGCTCCTCTGCCGTTGGTCCAGAGAGGCACCTGGGCTTCTAACACCTTTGAATGTTCCCCTTTACAACAATACCCCTCTAATTCAATCGTACTTTAATAGGCAATTACTGAGTGAGAAAAACTCTTTTAATGTTCAGTTGCTCCCAGTCTTAAGCTCTTCATAATCTTTAAGCACTGACAAAGCAGTTTGATTACATGTCTCCAGAGATGAGTGTTGGTGAGGATGAGGCTGAAATAAATATGAAGTGCTCTTGGTCATAAACTTTATATCCTGCTGATCCAGGAGGTTTGTAGGCCCCGCGGATTAACTGAGAACTCAGAGAAAAAATTAAGTAGACAGGTGTCACACGTGCTAAAGAAATAAAAGCTAACCTGCGGTGTGGCAGAAAGCTGGCTTTTAATCAGTGCCTGCTGAATTGAACTGGACTATGAAGGAGAAGAGCCAACTTCAATAATATTGATAACAGCAATAATGAATAACGAAGGTGCTTTAAACACGACTCAAAATGTACCGTAAGTCAGGCTCCACCAACTGCTTTCTAAATGGGGTTTTATTTAATATTTATAAAAAGCTCCCCTCTAGAAACCAATCCCCTTCCCCCTAAAATATTCATGAGAACCACGTCAGTGCCAGATACTGCTTTTACTTTTACTTCAAGACAATGGAGGAAGGGGAGGGACATGCTTCAGGTAATCGGGTTGGCAAGTAGAGAGGGTACGTGAGCCACGTGCCTGATGAGAGAGAAAGGGGATAAGACAAGGGCAAGAGGGAGCTCTTGGGCAACACACAGGTGCTCCACCCTGCACTGAATCTACAGAGCAAGACCTTAGACTCAGTGGCTCTAGAGTGAACCGCGGTACCAGCAGCACAACGCGAACGCTGGATAGACTGGCCCTGCACGGAGCAGGCTTCTCTCTCAGGCCCTGGATGACTGGCTGGATGCAGCGTTTTGGCACTGAACTGTTTTCAGTTGGTGAGGGAAAAGCAAAACTGCTTTTAATGTTCCATCGTTAGCTGCAGATCTCGCCTCTGAACTGTTTTAAACTCTGATGTAAGATGGTCAGCACCAGTAGGTCAGCCCCAGAGTCTGTAGCATCACAATCCTTTGTGTCTGAGACTACAAATCCAATCCAGATTTGCTCGTTAAACTGATAATTGTATTTGCCATTTCCTGATTGCTTAGGGAAAAAAATCTTGGCTGGTTTCTACATTCCATCAGTGTTGGCAGATGTTATTAAGCGCACCATGCAGTCTTGCATGGAAGACATGTGGTTGTAATTCTTACTTCCAGTAAGGTTGTCAAACAAGGGCTTTACACTGGGTAGGGAGTGAAGGCAGGCCTCACTCATCACCCCCAGAGGAGTCAGCGGTTACATAACTGGTCTCCATACGTGCACATTTCTAGTTGTCCCTGAGAATGCTTGGAAAGATTGTGCAGATTTTAATGGCCAGTGCAATAGTTTTTAATAAGTTTCGAGAAAAAGCTCTTTGTTTAATATTGAAGTGTGTTAGAAACTTGGCACCACCACAAGAAGGAAATGGGCTCTCAGGAGTTTCGGGAGAGCGATTCGGTGTCAAATAATCACTCCAAAAATGTCAAAATGGCTTTTTAAAAAATACAGTGCCAAGAGGGACTACCCTCTAAAACCTTCTTATAAAGCTTCGTCCTGACCATCTGATGAGTGTTGCATACATTTCACTTAGTTATGTTTCCTGGGAAGCAGCTGGAATTTGAAACTTCTTCCTTGGAGGCACTACCAGCTCTTGGTGTACCTTAGGGCTCTCTGTATGGTCAGATTTTTCTCCAGATATTACTATTGTTAAGAGAAAAGTATCATGCTTAGTTTTACAACTGGGGGTCTATTAAAACTGAACACAAACATCATTTCTTGAAACATAGAGTGAGTAGTTCAGTTTTCTCTCACAACACCCCATTGTCCAGAGCGGTCCCACCGAAGGTGAATGGTGGTGTGACACTGCAATTTCAGAAATGCGTTCCTTTCGTTTTTGCAGCTGCCCACATACTTGAACGTGCACACACACTGAACTCAGCTTCTATGACATGGTATCAAATCCAGCAGTCACACTGAATGTGCACACACACTGAACTCAGCTTCTATGAAACGGTATCAAATCCAGCAGTCACACTGAATTTAATTGCACACATTTCCCTTCTGATAAGCTTCTAAGTATAATCAGAAGGCAGACTGGAGAGAAAAAAATAGGAAATCAAGCTTACTTTGCATTCTCACTCCCATCATCAGGATAGTTCATAATCCTCTTTACAATTTCTGCCAAAGATGATAAATCTAGATTCTTAAGATTCCCTTTCTTACAAATTTCATGCATAATCTTTATTTTATTCTGTATCGGTCTAAGTCTAAACCTCTTTGCCAGTTTTCATTAAAAATCTGGTTACACCCTTGATTTCATTAGTTTAGCAGACTTTGCTAAAAGCTTTTGCATGGGACAAAGATGACAGTGCAGTGGTGGTGGCGTCCACAGCTCTGCTGGCGGCCACTTCCTTCTCATTCCCGTTCCCCTACTCCTGGTTCTTTTCTGCAGGATGGCCACGGGCATCCCTTTCTCCCTCCTCAGTTATCCAGAATCGGCGTCCCATCCCCAAGGGGCACATAGCAGCTCATCACAGTGGTCTGAAGGAGGAAGACGCTTCCATCCACTTACACTCCTTGGTGAGACGTTGGGAGTTATGCCCTCTTTCCCTGTGTTAGTTTCCAGGGCTCTATGGCTATGTGCTGCAGACCAGGTGGCTTTAATAAAGCACACTCACTCCTCACCATTCTGGAGGCTGGACTCTGAGGTCAGGATATTATCAGGGTTGGTTCCTCCTGAGCCTCTCTCCTTGGCTTGTAGGTGGTCCTCTGCTCCCTGCGTCTGTCGATGTTCTTTCCTCTGTGAGTGTGTGCCCTAATCTCCTCTTCCTACAGGGACATCAGTCACACTGAATTAGGGCCCATCACAATTATTTCATTTCTATTTGGTTGACAGTTTAAAACACACCTTCTGAGTACAACCACACACTGAGGTATTGGAGCAGAAGGTGTCAACATGTGACCTTGGGACACATGATTCAATCCGTAACATTTTCAAACATTAAGGATCTCATGTATTTGAAGGTCTTACATGGTCTGTCTGAGTCACCCCGGTGTCTTCCATGTTTCCCAGGGTTCCTGGAATGTGGTAGCTGCTGAATAAAAATGGCTTTGCCGTTGGAGCCAGTGAAGTTGCAATACCGCCACTGAGTTTTCCAAAAGTTCTTGCATGATGCTCCTAACTGTGTTTTGGGAGTAAGTGGGGGTGGAATGCAAATTGACAATATATATGCAACGCTGGACCACATAAAGTGATATTAATTCATTGCTTTTGCTTTATCTTCCAAAGGTGGAGTCAAGCTGCACATATCACTCACCTCAGCCTCCCCAGGCCATGCGTCTCCTGACGCTAGCGTGGAGGTGCTGTGTTCTCCTAGCATCCAGTTCCAGAAGATGAATGTCACAAAATCCACTGGACATTCACTTAAATAAACAAAAATTCTGAGAACATAGTGGTTTTTTTTATATATATTTGGGCATTTTATGAAGTTAAGAACCTTCTTTTTTTAATAGTCTTTGATAAAAATTCTTTCTATTCAAAAGTTCTGAGTTGCTTACAGATGGGGCTGGATCCAATGTTGTGTCATTAATTATTTAGTTTCAACAGGTCTAAGAACTTGATGATGTTTCTTTTACCCATCTGTGAATCCCTTTTTGATGACCAGTCTACATTAGCACTTCTTGGAAAATTCTGTTAGTGTTAAATGCTCAGACCAAAAAATGAGCAAAGTAGAATACCTATTTCAGAATGATGAGTTTTGAGAGAAAGTATGCGATGCGCAGAGAAATAAAATATCTTTTCTCTTATTACAGTGTTTCAGAATTTTCTTTGAATTTCAGCTGCTGTCTATCACTGTAGCAGCTAGGTTTACTGAAGAGTCATATCACCTAACACTGGAGTCTTCGATCATTATTCAAACATGCTTGTCTTCAGGGCTTTGGACTTCCCAATTATTTAGGAACCTAGCATGAACTGTGAAGTTACCCTGGCACTAAGCATAAAGCTCTGGGTCATAATAATAATGATAATAATAATAACATTAAGATTTTAGATATTAACAGAGTGTTTAAAAATGAAGGTAAGGGATCAGATTACCACTGGGCATTTTTGTTAATGAAAAAAAAACTATGATGGTGGCCTAGCACCAGCCAACCCCAGAGGGAAGAATACCATGCAGCATTCCAAAAGCAGGGCAGCTTAGACCAAAGCACTTGCTCATACTCGGTTCAGGCCTCACTTGCCTTGGTGGGTTGTGTCTGTGACATCGGTATTTAGGGGAGAAGCTAGGATTCCGTGGCCACACCTGCCTTCCTAGTCTCCAGTCTGCACCCACACACGAAGCTCACAGGGAGGTGTCTGGGTACAGGGCTCCTCCTGCTATCGCTGTCAGCAGTTGAAGGCCATTCAAAAACAGGACTGCCACACCTTTAGATTCTGCGGTCACAATGCCGGTATTGTCACCTTCATGCACCACCATCCAGTGAATGTCCCTTCCCACGTGGATAGACAGAGCCCTCCTTCTGGGGGCGTTGGTGGGAGGTCCCGCAGCGTGCAAATGGGGGGACTGCGGTTCGCTGTAGGAAAGCCCCTCTGACTGTGGACAAAGCACTGAGCACATTAGCAGCTGGGGGAAATCTGGGGGAAAAACCCTGAAAGCTATGGCAATGAAGTAAAATAATCTTTAAAGGAAAGGGAGACCTGAAATACACATATAGTGGAGTTGACTTTTCTGCTCTTCTTGGACTATGGGAATCTGAACTCCTGAAATAGCATCAGAGGTGCTTTCAGTCCAAAGCTCACCAGGCAGTGAGCATTTCAGGCTGTGTGGTCCATGAATATCCTCTTCGGATGAGACCATTTGAAAATGTAAAAGCCATTCTTGCCTTGTGAGTTACACAAAAACTGCAAGTGAACCACAGATTACTGGTCCATTGCTACTTTCTTAGTGTAAATGTTATTATCTCTTAAAAGATAAAAGGAACTCAACAGAAACTTAGCTATGGGTGAATTTAATTTTATAATAACATGACCTAACAAAGTCATAAAGCACCTTGGATTTGACTCCCATTATTAACAACTTAACCTAAGTATTTGTGAAGATGGGAAGATGGAATGGGGAGAGTGAAGCTCTGGGGTCTTAGGAAAAGGTTTGGTTTTCTTGGACTTTATGGTTTCATTGTTGGTGTATAAAGTGGACGAAGAAATCCTGCAGATGTCAGGTACCCAGGTGCCATTGTTCCTTCATCTTCTCTGTTCAATAGTGTATAACCCTGTTCTCAGCAAGCACTGGTGGTTAAAATAATTGCCTTCTTGTAGCAATGAAGAAACACTGTTTTGAATGAGTGTGTAAAAGGGGGAATACTGAATTTTTTCTTCTTATAATGGTGAGGCTGATAGCTCACTTGGGCACATCACCTATAAGGATTCCAGAACATCTCTTAACAAATAGACAGATATACACATGACTATTTTGGAAACAGGCACACTAGATGTTTGCCAATAGCATTCTGAAAATTCCCTAAGGAGACTTGAAGGCATTTCAGCATCTGTATGTCACCATTTCCTCAGAGATCGTTTTGTCCTATGGACACATGCCTTGTCAGAGCGGAAGCAGAAGTCCCTCGGTTAGGGACTTGTGTAGTGACTTTGCGGCAAAAGGGATAAATCGGATAAGGATTGTAGTACTCTGGAAAGTCATCAGAATTGGGATAGATTTTGAGACTCACTGATACAGCTTGCTAATGCATTGGCCATAGAAATTAAAAGAAAGAACTAAGATTGTATCCTAGGATTTTAGTCTGGGAAATTGGGTGAAGTATAATTTCACGAACTAAAATGTAAGCATGCAGAGAAAAATTTAAAGATTCTGTGTTGTACAGCACACATTTGACCCATCCAGATAGGAATATCTACAAGGAAACACTTTCCCCTATGTTGGGGAGCTCAGGGGAACGACTAGAGACGAGGATACGCACATCGGAGTTTCTCACTTTTAGAAGGACTGCAAGGGCTGGACGTGGTTATAGACAGAAATGGAGAGAATGTAGGTACAGAACGGGGAGTTCAGAAGCCTGGCCCTCCACCATGAAGGCTGGAAGGACTGAGGAGCAGTCAAGGCACAAAGAACCAACTCTGGAGGTGGAGAGACCCAGGAGCTGAGGGAGGCAGAAAAGGACAAGGGAAGGGAGCCTCTCCAAAGGTCCAGTGCTGAGGGGACTCAGAAAAGAAGGAACGAAGGGTTGGGGATATAGCTCAGAGGCATAAGCACCCACCTAGCAAGAACAGGGTCGCAAAGTCCTGAGTTCGATTCCTGGTACCAAAAAAAAAAAAAAAAGCAAGAAGGAGCGCGCACTGACATGACAAAGGGGCACACCTCAGCCAGCGTCACCCCCAGAGCGCTCTGTGGAGCGAGATCCCCTGGACTCACACTTGTCTAAAGCAGTCACCCTGAGGTGCCCTGGGCGGAGGGGCTTCAGCGCGGGTCAGAGTGTGTCCGAGACTCTCGCTCCGCACTGCACGGCGCCTGCTCTGGATGTCTTAGCAGTGCCTGTGCCCACATAAATATTCAGAATCCCAGCTCCCCCAAGACTCACTAAATCGGAGCCCAGATTTCAACCAGGTATCTAGGCGACTCATGAACAGAGACAACAAGCGACTCTCCATTATAGCAAAGGCAGATGTGAAGTAAAATATTACTGTTTTTTTTTTTTTTAAAGACAGGGCCTAATACAACATATTTGCATGCTGATTAAAATAATATTTAAAGATGCAACTTTCCTGATGACGGAGAGCAGTAATAGGAAAGACAGCAACCTAAAGAAGGCAAAGGTAGGTGGGGTTCAGGATAAAAAGGAGAGAGAGCCCACGTAGAACAGGAGGAAAGCGGGACAGAGGGCAGGCCTGGGTGCAGAGACGGCTCATTGGCGATGGGAGATGGAGTTACCCTCCTTCTCCTGTTTTCTCAAAAAGAACTAGGAGCATCGGCTGAGAATAAGAGGGAAAGCTGACATTAAGAAAAATTAAATTTGGTTCAGCTTTCCTGTAAAAAGAAATATGGAAGATTATTGGGCAGTGTTAAGAATTTATTTAAAATTCATGATCATAAATTTTTTAAAAGACTAGTCAGAATAATTGCATACTTTTATCAGCTCACATTAAGCTGTTCAGGCACAGGCACAAAATAGGCGAAGAATTAGATTTGAATAGTGGTAGGTCTCTGCCAAGCAAGCATAGATGTAATGAGTAAGGAGGAGCCATCGGAGAGCTCCCGGGAGGAGAGCAAAGGCGGGCCAGCCCTAGAAAGGGTCAGGCTAGGGCGCAACAGTCTCTGTGTGGGCAGAGACTGTAGGACTGGGGTCCAGGGGAGGACGGGAAGATTTAACAGAAATACTGGATGCTCATATCAATTTGAATTTCAGAATAAAAATGGCTAATATTTTACTGTACTGTGGCCCATGGATCACAGGGATATATTTATTCTAAAAAAAAAAAAAAAAAACAGAAAATATTCATCTAAAAAACAAGATTACCTTGACATCCTTTACGTAATAGTACCACCTCCCCCAAGAAAAGTGAGCTGTAAAACTTGGGGATCATTATCTGAGAAGTGAAGGCCTCAGAGTAAGAGGGAGGCAGTTGCCATGGGAAGCCTACAGGTTGACCACAACCACAGGGGTTTTCTTAAGAAGGCTGCAAGGAACAGCCCAGGGACTGAGAGGTTCAGACCTTGAGCAGATCGCCTTGAGCATACGAGCTTTGTGAAGAAGCAAAACAAGATGCTGACCAGGAACCAGGGAGTCTAACATATTGGGGCAGAGACTGGACACTTGGCATACAAATGCAACAGGGTGTGCAGGCTCCAAAGAGAGGTAGCCGTTGGTAGTGTGGCGACCCTCACCCACTGGAGTCTGGGATTTTAAGAAAGGAGGACAAAGAAGAAGACAAAGTTGGCTAGATGCAACCAGGAACAAGGAGGATCCCTGGCCTCCATCTGGATATTCGTGAGACTGGAGAAAAACTGAGGGTACAGCTTCGAAGAAGAATCGGGTCCCTTGAGGAAAGGCGGGTTTCGCTTAATCATGGCACTGCAGTTGAGAGAAGCCTTTAAAGGTGCAGACGACCCTGCGGCTCATGCCCCATGAAGCACACGGCAGAGTCTGGGAAGGTGGGAGCCCCAGGGATATTCAGTACCACATGGGGATGACGGCCGGGCAGTGCTGATGGAGGACTAGCTTCTCAACCTCAGCCAGTGAGGAGGGCTCCAAGGCTGGGGGCTGCTCGCAGAGATCACGTCATGGGAGACAGGCTGTCAGTCATCTTATGGGTCGACCTCAAGGTGGTTTGTGATGGTCGGCATGCGGGCACTCACCTCCACCTGTCTGAGATGGGGCTCCCAACCACCTCTGCATGTCCAGGAGTGGGGGTACAACCAGCTCGCCTCTGCGTGTCCAGATTTACCCACACCGGGCTCTGTGTTGACTCTTACCCTGCAGGCGGAGAGGGTGGAATGAATCCACAGTAGGGTCAGACTCTGATCCTCTCTAGGAGCTGTGGGGTGAGGGTCCTTGTGGGCCCCATCTATACGCAGCCTCCCCCCAACCCACACAACCTCCACCCTAAGAAAGTGTCCTACAAGTTATACACAGCAGCACCCTTCCCACCTAGGTTAGCTGATCAGAAGGCACAGGAACCAGAACTTTATAAGGGAAAACCAGGTCATTTGCAGGAGTAAATGCCTGAACAGAGTAGGGCGGGAAAGGAGAATGAGAAATGCAAATGACCCAAGCTAGGATCCTCGCCCCAGCCCCAGCTTAGGTGGCCCTGGGAATACAGGTTCCCGTGTGCAGGTAAGCAGGGTTTGATCTCACCCCTCCTTGGCCCCCTTTCCTGTTCTGCTGAACACACCCAGGCCTGACAAATCCCCGAGGAGCCTGTGGGCTTCCTGTTCCAGATGAGATTTCTGGGACTGAGTGTCTCTTCTTAACAAACACAGTCATTTGATCCTCACTCACTGCGTGGAACTGCTATTTCTTAGACAAAATAAATCACTTAAAATTGGCTTTGACCAGTAAGCTGGAACCAAGCAGCGCTTTTTCCTTCTTTCCCCCTTTTGGAGCTTAAATGTACCATAATTAAGGCTATTACCAACCACTCGAGTTGGGAGTGGGGGACACACTTAACCAGCAGTGGTGGTGGAAGGGGCTGAAATTTCAGAATTGCACCACCACCAGCAGACAAAGCTTAGGAAATAGTTGCTATTCTCAAGGATGTTTTTGCTAATAATGTTCTTTTGAACATAGGAAAGGTTTTCCTTTAGGACTTGTACCTGGTCTTCGCTGATTTTAGAAATGATGACTAAAAGCAGCTTCCAAAATTGACTTTTCTGTTTCACTCAGTTTTGTAGAGAAACCATCTGCAGTTGTGTGTGCAGTTTACATTTTATTTTGTTTTGTTTTTGAAGTACTGAGGATTGAACCCAGGACCTCACACTTACCAGGCAAGCAGTCTCCCATGGAGCTGGATGCTCAGCCTGAATTTGCATTTTTAATGGTAAATATGTTGAAGACTGGGCCTTTGATCACCAGGGTTTAGGTTCTTCTGTGGATGCGTTGCCTTCCTGTTATCCCCGTCCAGGGTTGAATAATATTTATGTAAGTCTCAGTGGGACATGGTTAATTTATACCACTCAGTCTCCTCTGTGTGCCAGGAGTTGTGGAGATCCAGAGCCCTGATTCTTGGTGTTCAGAGATCACGAGAAAGGAATCACAGACACAAAGGGGCAAAGAACAAAAGCCGTGACGGGGCCACCAGACGTCTGAGTACTTGGAGGAATGATTTACCTTCGCACTCTTGCCATCACCTACTAAAAATAAAGAGACCATGAAATGTCTCTTTCCTCTTCAGGAATAGGCCCAAGGTTTTCAGCTTTGAAATGAAATCTTATCTATATGACTGCATTCTGGTTTTGTCAGGCAACTGAAGGAAAAAATTCTTCCATCCACACATAAGCACTTCCCCGCAAAGTATCTGAGTGGATTTTGTAAAGGGCATCATGCATTAGAAAAGGCAGCCAAGGGGAACTTCCCCATCTGATGTGTGATACACAGACACTGATGCCTAGTGAGCACATGATTGAATCACAGAGCTGGCTGGGTGAGCAGCAGAAGGTGCATTAACAATTACACATTATTTTCTGTATGATGGAAAAGGTGGTAATAAATGAGTTGCTTTGATGTGTAACGTATCCTGTTTTACCCTACAGAATCTGATGGAAAACTGTGTTCGTGTTTGGGTCATCTGTGGTGCAGACCACCAGCGGGGTGGAATACTGAAGGCACCCTGCGGATTATGACAGGCAAGCTTTGGCTTCTGTTGATATGTGACCACGTGGTTCCACGTTCAGTGTACGCCAACTTTCATCAGATCAATCGGTCGCTTCGTACAGAAGGCAGACACAGCTCCCATGCAGGATTCAGTGTGGGGCACAAGCTTCAGATCGGTCACCTCCTGACCCAGAGGAACACGGCTGCTCCCCATGACCTGGCTCCAAAGAGCACGTGCACCCACACCGCCCCCGCCAAGAAACACGCACGTCTGTCATCCTCTACCCTGGAAGAATGCTCGTCTTCGTGGTCTTCCGTCCTGAGTGGGATGAAGGCTGGGCGGTGCGTCATCACCTAAGACGTCAGCACCTGTGCGGTCTTCACCGTTTTCTGTTCTTTTGTCAGACTTCCTCACTTTTAAGTTCCGGGGGCTGCCATAACAAATGACCAGAAGCTCAGTGGCTTAAAACAACAGAAATTTATTCTCTCCCAGTCATTCTGAAGCTTAGAGTCCAAACCTGAGCCGTCCGCAAAGCCGCGGTGTCCCGGAAGCTCCGGGGGACAGCCCCTTCCCGCCGTTTCCCAGCTCTGTTCCCCACGGTCCCTCACCTTCCCGGGCTTGCAGCGGCACCGCTCCAGCCCCCGCCCATCTTCACACACCGCAGGCTCCCTGTTCGTGTCTGTGTGTCCTTCCTCCTGTGTAGAAGGACCCCATTCATCAGGTTTAGAACCTAATCTAAGCAGTAGGACCTCTTCTTAATGATACAAAACTCAGTTTCCAAGGGAGGTCGCATTCCGAAGTCCCGGGTTGCTGTGAATTTGCTCAAGACGCTATTTAATCCACCCTAACAAATTCCAGTTGCTAAAATTTCTGAGGAAAGACATAGGTTTGCTCTTCCTTAAGATTCTCAAAGTTTTGACATCTTTTAAACACCCACTAAAATGTTCATTCATTTTGTTTTCCTGCGTAATTTAAGAAATATGCAATTTGACATGTTCATCATCTTTGCAGACGACCTACTCTTGCGTTTTGATGGTACGAAAGGTACAGAACGTTCTGTCTCACCTGCCCGTGGTGCTTTGGGAGCCCCGACAGGTGGTTTTCCAGCACGGTGGCATCATCAGGGCACAAACCTGCGGAAGGACTTTGAGAGACTTCAGGACCTGTGACCAGCTGTCACTTTCAGGATATGGCTTGGCTTGAAACTGTGTTCTGGGAACAAAGCAAAAAGTCCAAAGTTTTTCCCTTCCTTCTCTAACTCTAAATTGTTACTCTCTAAAAATAGGATTTTGAGCTAGGCGAGGTGGTACACGTCTGTAATCTCGACACTGGAGAGGCTGAGGCCAGCCTGGGCTCCATAGTGAGTCCAAGGCCAGCCTGAACTGCATCATGAGACCCTGTCCTGACAAAGAACAAAACAGAAGAAAAAGAAGCAACATAAAAAGAATTCAGTAGTTAAACCAATATTTCAGGAACTGAGCAAGATTTAGTGTTATTATTAATTTTGTAAGTGTAACAATGCCTAATGAAAAACACATTGCCAGAGCTACAGAATTTTAAGAGAAGGATCTCAGTTATTTACTTCAATTGTCTTCTTTTATAAATGAGAAAACTGGTATCTTGGCTGTTAAGTGAGTACTTTCATGAGGTTGCACAACTGGTTACGTAGTTGCACAAACCACATTAATATTAAGCGTTCCAGTTCGGAGCTCCTGGGGCTTCCTCCGAGCCTGTAGCAGACCTCATGGAATCCTTCACACGGGTGCCATGGATGAAGAAGAGTTTTTTCCCCCTAAATTTCTCAATCTTTCCCTAGCACTAACTTATCTAGAATTCTTACAGGAAACTATTTCTTTCCTTTGAACTCACGACCTTCACATTGAGCTACAACCCCAAACTTTTCTAAATTTTTTGTTTTGAAACAAAGTTCCTAAATAGCTACATCCCCCTGACTGGACTTGAATTCACAGCTTTTCACCTCAGCCTCCCTGAGTGCTAGGGTTAAAAACGTGCACCATTCTGCTCTGCCCAGCTTACAGGAAACAATTTCTTAAGTTGTACTTAAATTATAAGTCCCTTATTAAATTACAGCTTTTCTGGGAGGTTTTGTGTTAAACAGAATATTCATTCAGAGATTTTCACACGAAATGTATCTGTGAATTAAGTTCATCCAATTCTTGATTTTTCCTGTTTATTACAATCTTCCTATCCATTTGAAAACCTAGAAAACAATAATGGGATAGAATCGCAGTTTATTTCCTTTGGATGTGGAAGAAATCAACCATAAAATAATGCATCTAACTCTGAAACGGATACTGTCCTTAGGCATACTGACCAAGTGTCTTTCTTTCCTAAGTGCTTGTGGCAGCTTCACTTTTAATAGATATATATATAAAAGAGTTTCAGAAGCCATTTGGAGTCTTCAATAATCATTCTTGAGTAGCTATGGCACAAATCAATATAGTGCCATAAAGAGAAACTTGTTACCATATTGAAGTACTTCTAGCACACCTGCTAAAGGATGGGCCTTCCCTCATTTATTGGATAAACGAAGATGAGCAAGATCTAGAATTATTGCTCCAATATTCCTAGTCATGGTGTTATGAGCTAAGTGTTGTGTCCCCTCCAATTCATACACTGACGCTGTGACCCCATGTGACAGTATGGAGGAGGGGCACTTTGGGAGGTGCTGAGCTGGGATAAAGGCAGGAGAGTAGGGGTCCTGTCAAGGGATGTGTCCTTGTGAGAAGAGGAAGAGGAAGAGGAAAATGAGACTAGTGAGTCACTTTCGTGGAGAACAGGCCACATGGGAGCACAGCAAGGAAGTGAAAATCTGCAAGCTAGGAAGAGGGTCTTCAGGAAATGAACCGATCAGCCCCTTGATATTGGGTTTTATGAATTTCAGAAACGAGGGAAATAAATGTATGATATGGAAAGCCACCTACTGTACTGTATTTTGTCGTGGCGACCCAAGCTGACTAACATCAGTTTATAAACCCGTCATTAAGATACCATACACTGAGTTCAGCAAGGAACACAAGAATAATTACAAGAGAGAAGGAAGTTGGGGAAGTTTTTGCACATAAACTGACTTTGGTTCTCTCTATGGAAAGGGCACAGAGAATATACTACATGAGATGGGCTCAAAATATATGGTGAATGTAAGAAGTTTACAGCAGTAAAAGACACATTGCCGTGAATCCCCCTCAGAATGTCGTCCCTCGCTTCACACACGTATCCCACTGCTCTTCCGCTTTTTGAAGCAGTTCTGGAGTTCTTTTTCCTAAGTATCCTATAAACGGTGATGAACAGTGGCTGCTGCTGCCAAGAGACATCCCGGGGAAAGGCAGGCTCGTAAAACCTGATGGTGAGTCCTCATCTACCTTATTTACCGGATCTGGCACCACGAGGCTTTTGGCTTTCCCTCAAAAGCAAAATTACCACAAGAGGGAAACGTTTTGAATCAGTTAAAGACACAGGCAGTGAGGACAGCACAACTAAAGGCGCTCATGAAAGAGGACTTCCAGGACTGCTCCAGAATATAGCAAAACAGTAAGATGAATGTCTTTGAAGTGGGGGAAGTATTTTGAGGGGGATTCATGGCAATGTGTCTTTACTGTACTTTTTAATTTAAACGTTCACAGTATGTACCGATAATACCTGGTATTTTTTTAGGAAGCAAGGAAATAAATGTCGCATTTGGAAAGGAGCAGCAGACCGAGTCTCCTGAAGGCATTGTCTGCCAGTAGCTTGTTTATTTACCATTGAAAAGGTTTCTTTTTTGCTTCTTTCCCGGGGTGGGCATGAGCAGGCACAAGCCATTGCTGCCATAATGAATCATTTGGTACTAAGATTTGGAACTTCATCGGTTTCAAAGAAGTCATTGCCCCACTCTATCTACCACCAGCCAGGAAAGGGGGTTCACTGCTTGAGCCTTTATTTAGGGCCATGTGCATGCTGGGGGCCCATGGGAAGCCAATCTGTAGAGAGCTGAGTAAGGACATGGGGGAGGGCATGGACTGACCGAGGTCCCTGGGCCAGCATCTGTCCCTGGACTCAGGAGCTGGACGCCTGCCCGGCCTGGTGCGACTGGGAGCGAGGATTTTTCTTAATCTCCCTCCCAGGTTAATTTAGACATCAAGACCCAAATCCTAAAGAGCGGCTTAAAGTTAAACTAAAATGAATTGTTAATAGTCAAAGGAACTACTTTCAAATTTACCAGTTACTAGTTTTCTATTGCTATGCCTCTAGATTACCAACCAATCCACAGCCAGCAATAGCACACATTTATTACACTTTTGCTTTTACAGCATTTGTTAAAGACAACTGAAAAATTACCTGATATCTTGTTGTAAAGCATGGATGACATCCAAGCTTATGTCAACATCAATAAAATTCTACTCTCCACTGCAGTGATATTGCTGGCAATGAGAACTATCACCACACTGCAGAATCATCATACTTCAAGTCAGAAACTTCCCTTGTTTCAGGGTGCTTTTGAATAAAAGCATTTATATGAAGGGATTTAAAGCCAATGCATACATGAGAAATTACTGAAAATGTTCACTAACATTTAGTTGCCACTGTGACCAGTGTCACCATCGCAGCCATCACCACCATCACCACCGATGTTGTCATCATCTCCATCATCGTGGTCACCCCCATCTGAAAATGGAGTCTAACTCCAGCTCTCTCTCTGCCTGCAAGGGTGCTGCTCCTTTTCCTCCAGGGCTTCCCATCCTCTCACTTCTCCTGTTCGGTTCTACACAATTCTCACCTCTCTGGAAGCTCAACCTCGGACCTTCAACCAATACCTCTGTTATCGCTCTCAAGGGTGGGCATGAAGCAAACTTGCTTTGGCTTTGTCCTCGCCTCTCTCTCCTCATTCTCCCTCCACAATTTTGGATTTTCTAGAACATATTCTCAAGCAGTATATATTCCAAACCCACTGCTTTTTTACTTATCACTAAGACACATGAATAAGAACGTATTTCTGCTTAATATTAGTCCTAAAAATAAAATTTTGAGTCCAGGCCCATGGACCTCTTTTTATTATGAAAGATAGGATATGTCATAAGTGGCCCAATGGAAAAGAGGGGGACCCTTCCTGAAGTTCCTGAAGCCTTGCAGGGAGGACACAGAGCCTTCTCTATCACCCACAACTGTGGTCAGCCCATGTGGGGACATGGGGGAGGGTGAGTTTTGAATAGAAACCTTTGTATGAAGAGATTCAAAGCCAACAGACTGTTTCAGGACTCATGGAGCTAGAGGAGGGGTCAAAGGCTTACACTCCTTTCCCCATCCAAGTCCATCTCTGGCTGAGGAGATGGTATCAAAAGACTTGCTTTGTAAAGGTTAGAGGTAGGGCGGAAAGGGGAGGCAGATGTCGCATCCCCTCTTGGTCTGCTTATTTAAGATACAAGGTTGACAGACAATGACAGGGAAGGGGAAGGTGGCAGAGCAGCAGGCTGCCCTCCTACCATTTTTGGCATCAGGACATCTGGGTTTCCCTCAGGACAACTGGCCCCTGTGGGAAGTGCACCGGCTTAGACTGTCATTCCACATGACGGTGGCATTCACAGGAGGCCAGAGGAGCCAGAGCTGAGGTTCCTGGAAGTGCCATCTCCCAGGCCAGGGAAACATGCAATGAGACTTCTCAGAGCAACCCTGGAAACCAACACCACTGCGGAACCAGCTCGCGCACTTGCTGATGCTGGCCGTGAAGATGGCCTCATGCGTCCGTGTGGACAGGCGAAGCCAAGGACACGGAGAAGGGCACCGCCTCGCCGTCGGCCTGCGGCCCCTTCCATCCTTAGTCCCCAGCCTGGGAAAGGATGTTCACCTCGTCCCGCACAGTTTGCCATCAGGAATACAGGCTTAAAGCCCAAGCATGGGTTTCCAGGCTGCGTTTATGGTACTTAATCCTGCAAAGAGCAGATAATCCTGAGAGACCAGGCAGGGACTCTTCCCGGTTCACAGACCCTTGTTACGGCCCCAGTGCCAAGCCTCAGCGTTCTCCCCTCTGTCCAAAGCCTCCCAACCAGCCCGCACTCCTCATGCTTACTCAGCCCCTGGTGTAATTCAATCAGAAAAATCTCCAGAGGGGTCGGCAGCCAAGGGCAGGGTCTGAGGAGTGAATCGGAGGCTGGGGACGTCTCTGGCAGTGGCCAGAGAGACTCATTAAGCTTTCCACATTGCCTGTGCCTCAAGGAAGAGGTGTCCTCATTTCAGACTGTGTTCTATTTTCTTGGTTAAATCACCCAGGGAACTGTGATAGTCTCTTGTCCACTAACCAGCTCTTGAATAAACTACCTGTAAATTATTCTTTTTAACACCATCATTTTTGTTCAGGAATAGCAGTTTCACTAAAATAACCCTCTGCAGTTGAGCACTTAAATATCCTCTCTTCCGCTAAAGTTCCTGCAAGAGAAAGTGAGGAGAAGAAGTGGGAAACCTTTCCCCGTCTAACCATGCCCAGAAGGAAAGATCAAAGCGAAGGTCACAGCCACGAGAGCCCCCAGTCTGCGAGAGGCCCCCAGGAGGAAGCAGTCAGGACGGTGTGTTCACAACTGGGCCTCCGTCGTTTGCACACTTTGCCTCTAGGAGAAGGACATGGAATTGCTGTGGAAGATGACAGACCTCCCTGACAGACTCAGAGATGAGCCAGGACATCTACCACCCTGCTTTGGAATCCTCTGCTCTCCAGCACACCGTTCCTCCACATTTCCAGGGTGTCACCGGCTTCTCGCACTGGTCTCTTCTCTGCCTCTGATCCGGCACTCTGCTTACAAAGGCCTCTGAGTCAAGGTCTTCCTTTCCACCTCTGTGCCCGGGTCTGAGTGGTTTTCTTCTCCTTCCTCACCTCACAACCTCAGAGTCCTGAATCTACTCTCAGCTCCTCCAGTAGCTCCCACTCTCCACCGATGAGGTGGCGACCTCCCTCCATGCCCAACACCGTGCCTGTCCCCTTATAGACTCACAGCCTCACTGAGCTAAGAACTCCTCATAGGCTGAGCCAGTGTCTCCCCTTGCCTGCTCCAGCGCCTGCAGCGTCTCTGACACATGGCCAGCACCTGATTCTACAAGTAGAGAAGCAGAGGGAAGGATGAGAAAAGCACCCTTGGAATATAAGGGTAAAACTCATTTCTACTCATGACGGCTTTGCCAGGAAAGTAAGAGAGAAAAGCCAGCAAGTCCCAGATGAACAAGGAAACCATGGCTGACGTATTTGTTCTCACCCTTTCAAGGGCTTGCCTCTGCTCATCCCTACCAAATTGAACAGAAATCACAGAGAGGGTGCTGTAGGATGCAGGGACAACACAGTCCTTCTTGGGCAGGTCCTGGACCACTGGTATAACTCACAACAAAGTTCAGAAACCTTTTAAACCAGGGTGACCTGGAAAGACCTGCACTTCCGGGAGCAGGTCCGGTTCCTCCACCTTACAGCCACATGTGCTGCTGAACCCAGGTGTCCTTTCCTAAGTATAGAGCTTTTATATAAATAACACTCAGCAGGCTGCTCCATTTGAGTTATTATGCTGCAATTTTTAAACTGACTCTAGGAGTCTGATAAAAACACAGTTTATAACAGTTGAATGGAAATGCAAAAATCAAACAGAGACTCTCATACTGAAATATTGACAAGCAATTTTCCTGTCCACATGTCATCCTAGAAAAAGGATGGAGGAGGTTCAAGGCTATCATTCCACCATCTCACTTGTCAGGGTACTGGTGTCATGGTGCCCTTGTGAATGGTGGCCACTGATCAAGCCCCGTCGAGTGTCCCTGTGGGTATTAATGACCATCTAACAACATGCAGGTCTGGAATTGCAAAAAGATCACTATTAGAGCAAAACCGGCCTCCTGAAAATCAGCTTTCATGGAGCAGAAAGTGGTCATATCCTTTATATAGGAAGTTGAATAATTTAATAGGGAACAACCTGTTTCCACTCTTAGATTTTGGTTCTGTTGTTTTTTTTTCCCTTGGCATCAGAGATAGATTAAAACAGAAAGAACTAACTTTGACTATCTGCATTAAAACATTCTCAAAAACTAATATAGGGTCTCAAATGACTTATTACTGTCAATCAGACAGGGGTAGGCCCACAAGGGAGTCAGTGCAGAGGAGGAAAACGTATTACAACTGTGGCCAGAGGTGCAGTCATTGAAGGCCAGGCCTCAAGATAAAAAGAGAATGACCAGGCCTGCATGCCTCCCAAGGGATAAGCAATAAGCTATCGGTATCACCTGGCCCAATAAAGTTTAGATAAACATCAGTCACTCAGGTGGGTGACCAGGACCTCCTGACTCATCTCTTCCAAAAAAGATCCTTGCTATATCCACATACACTTGCTACATGACCTGCTTCCCCATTGGATCAGCATTACCTAAGCAGCTATACTTGTATCTTATTGGTTGAACATAGTTTCATCATGCATTATACCTACTGCATGATTTTGTACCCACCTTGTGATTTTGCTCTATAAAACTTCCTTTGGGCAGTGAACTCATTGGCAACCCATTTAAGTCCCCCCACTTCTCTCCCAATAGTTTTTCCTACTCTTAATTTTTGCTATTCCTTAGAAATCATTCTTCCATTTTGGGGAACATAAACTTTGCATATCTGACACCTACCATGTTGGGAGTTACAATATTTCCCTATATCACATGGAGATCCTATATCAAATGTGATGTGGGAGTGGCTCGCAGTAGCTGGGCATCGGGACAGCAGGAACCCACCCGAGCCTTCATCCACTCGGCAGAGGAACGGCAAGGTGCAGACAGGAGCTCCAAAGCAGCAACAGGTGCGCATTTAGCACTTTTTTTAAAAGTTTTTTTCTCTTTTTTTTAGAAGTAGCCCAATTCAGTATACTGGCACATGAAAAGCCAGATTTGCATGTTTTGTAGGAGGTCAAAAGTGAATCATCAAGTGACTTGCGCAGATGATAATGTTGGCCACATGAGCCAAAATTCCAAACAGCGAAATGGAGCAAGAATGCAATGATAAGGGCACAGAGAACGAAGACATCCCTGATGGAGATGACAAAGTAGATAGCAATGCCGGTGCATTTTTGTCTAGTCAGAATGGGTACAAAATGGTCACAAAACCAAATGGAACAATCCATTGTGAGAACTAGGTTCAAAAATGTCATAAGGAGCTTGGCAGGGCTGAAGCCCATTGGATGGAATGCCAGCACTGCTGTTCAGTGTTGGAAAGTGTAACAGACAAAATCCCACAAGATCTTGTGAAATACACAAATGATGAAATACAGGTAGAATGTTCTGTATGCACCAATAGCCATACTCAAAGATAAGTTTCTTGTGACACTTCACTAGCTGAACTAAAAGCATTCAGATCTTCTGTACTTATCAGGGCTTTCTCATTATAATTGCAGGAATGTAAAAGACTTACAGGTATGGCCTTGCAGTTTGTAGAATAATGATGACACTGAGGAGATTTGATTTCCTTCAAAATTGCCTGAGGTTTGTTGACAAAATCACCTGCCAAAGAAGAAAATGAACTGATTATCTGGCTGCTACCTGCTCATAGTTTGGGAGTTCTGTTCCAAAAGGTCAAACAATTTACAGCCCATCTGAATGCATAACCATCTAGGAACACCTTGCAGTGTGTCCTGGTCACTGTGGGTTTGGGCTCTGTATTAGGGGGGTGTGGCATTTACAGTTGAAAGGAAGGGGAAGGGAGTGACTTCAGCTCCTTTGTTTCTGACTGTCCTAAAACTGCCACAAAATTGAAACCTGAGATGGTGACTTTTTACAACAAAACCAGAGATGGAGTAGATAAGTCACGCAGTGACTGCAGTGTCACTCAAAACATGAGGCATTGGCCGATGGTTGTATTTTACTCAATCTTAAACATGTGCAGCATGGTTTACAAAGAAAATAACAAGTGTAAAATATCATGGAGAAATTTTCTTAGAGGACTGGGACTGAAACTCATAAGATATCATTTGCAATACACACACACACACACAAACTGGAGCACACAGGTGAGCTGACAGGTGAACAGGCAGGTGCAGCACCACAAAGACCGTCTATGACAACAGGAGAACAAAGATGTCAACTGTGCTCTACAAAAAAAGGACAGGAAAAACATAAGTGCTCTACTTGTAAGCAATACTTGTGAACAGAACATGCATTTGTCATGGGTGAAGACTGCCTTGGGTGTGGCAAATGAAACAAAGTTTATTTCTGTGGTAGACCTTTGTTTCTATCTACACTTAGTTCTCACAGGTTTTTATTCCTGATGTTATCTTTTAGGTTTTGCAAGGAAGTAAACAGCTGATGTGAAAATATTGATGTTTATTCCTAAATGTGCAATACATATTAAGAATTTAATATTTTGTTTTATTGATATGTTATGTTCCTGTTAATGACATATTGCATAATATAAGACCCTCCTGACAAAACAGCAAGACCAGTGAAATGTCAAGTATATCTTATGAAAAGTTTGGGAAAGCAAAATACATGTGCTGTCAGAGTAAGTAATATGCATGTAGGGAACGTGCTATTGTCATGTGTGCAGACTACCTTAGGTGTGATAATTAAAGTAAAAATTATTTTTTTGTAGAGTTCTATAGGTATTTTCACTGCAGTTCATATAGGAATTTATTTTTTTTAGACTTTGTACACCAAAAAACAGTTGATATAGAAAATTTTAATACTTTTTATAAACTCAATAAATGTTAAAAATTCAGTACTTCATTTTTTGATATTTTTTCCTATTAAGTACTAATTTTTTAACATAATAAAACTCATAAAATTAAAATTATTAATCCATCAATAGAAATATTCTAAAAAAATTAATGTGGGTATTATACACCCAGAACAATGTGCCTTTATGATAAAATTGGCATTCCATCCTGGAATTTGTTAAAGTTTGTTTATGGTCTGAAGTATTTGTTCTATCTCTCTCTCTCCAACACCATCCACTGTTCTGTAGTTTACATCATATGAAATCAATATTAGCCACCCCAACTTTCTTATGATCACTGCTTGAATAGTGTAACTTTTTCCATTTCTTACTTTCCACTAACCGATGTGTATATTTAGTGGTTTTCTTGTAGACAGTAAATAAGTGTTTTGTTTTTATCCATTATAATAGTGTTCCTATGTTGGTTTATATCCAATAAAGAGTATTTTGATGTTCTTTAGATATTGTATCTCACATATAATTACGGATATTTTTAGATTAAATCATACCATATTGTTAAGTTTTTTTTTTTTAACTGCTTCTCAGCCTCTTGGCTAAGACCATATCATTAAGGGTTTTTTTTTGTACATCTTTGCAAGTTATGAAGTGATATTTCTTTTTTTAGTGCATGTTTGTAAGTACATAATAATTACAATTATGGTGGGAAGTTGGTACATGTACATAACACATCTTAATTCTTTCTTTTTTTCATATCCTCCCCCTCCCTTCTCCTTCCAACTCTTGATTCTCTTTGCATTTACAAAAGTTCCATTTTCATCATTTTTCCTTCAGTTTTTTTCTTTTTCCATCCTCTTTCTGTACCTTTCCTCCATCTCTTATTTCCCCATTGATTTGAAAAAGATCACCCTACTTGCTATTTATCTATCTTCTATTTTGGTCTCTCTTCACATAATTATTCTTTAGATTGTTAAGTACTTTTTACTTGTTCATCTTTGCTTTGATTACTTTTTCAGTTTTTCCTGCTTTTTTCTCTTAGGCTAATTTAGTAACTTTTAAGATTCTACTTTTATTTCTACTTCTCAGTTATTATTTGCACATATTTTTAAGTTTCTATTTTAAAATGTGGATTTTTACTTGAGTCTGTATTTGATTAATATTTTATGTCTTTATGCAGAATATAAAATTCTTATCACTTTCTTCCCCACAATCCTTCCCCCTTTATCGTTTATGATATTGTTGCCATTTACTTTCAAATATAAATATGTCTCTCAGTGTTAACTTTTCATACTTATCATTCAGAGGATTAAAAATAAAAAGGAAATAAAATAAAATATATTTTGTATCCCTTCCTTTCTTATATTTTCCACATTCTCTTTCCTTGGGAAGATTCTGGTTTCTGTCCAGTCTCGCTCTTCAGCCCTCCGAGTCTCCCTCGCGTTTGTTGTTGAGTAGGTTTGATGTGATGAGTTATCTCAGCTTGTGTTTGTCTGGCAAAGTGTTCATTCGTCTTGTATTCTTGGTGGATATTTTCAAAGGTACCGAACTCTGCATTTACAGGCTACTTTCTTTCAGAACTTTGAAGTTGTTAACACATCTTACTTAAGAATTTTGTGGGAATTCCCATATTTGTCCCTCTTTAATTTTTAATGTATTTTTTATCCCCCTGTGGCTGATTTCGTAATTTTCTCTGTGTCTTTTGTTTCCAAAAGTCAGAATAAAACATGCCTGTGTTGTTTTTACTTAGTGTTTATCCTACTGAATATTTCTGAGCTTCTCAGTTTTGTTTTGGTTTCTGCATATCTTGCAGGAAAATCATCGGTCATTATTCTCTTCCATACTCTTCTTATTCTGAAACCTAAATGATGCAGACATCCAGCCACTTGATTTTTTATAGGTTTTGACTGCTTCATTCTTTTTATTTTCAGTCTTTTTTCTGTATGTTTCACTTGGGTTATTTTAATGGACATAATGCTGAGTGTATGAGTCTTTTTCCTTGGCTGTGTTAGGGGCCCAGTGAAAGCATACTGAATCTTAGCACACTCTTTCTTATTTGTAGGATTTCTATTTAAGCTTTTTTCTTAAGGTCTCTATATTTCCACTGAGAATACACATCTAACCTTTCATATTATATACCTTTTCTGTTACAGACTTCAACTTACTAATAATAGCTATTTTAAATTCTTAGATAGTTACAGTATGTGTATCATATCAGAGTCTGTTTTGTTGTTTATCTCTTGAGCATTTTCTTTCTTCTTTTCATTTTTCTTTCTCTTTTCTCGTTTTTCTTTTTCTTTCCCTCTTTCTTTCTTTCTTACGTTCTTTCTTTCTTTCTTTCATTTTTACTTTACTATTTTGTATTGAAAGACTTCAACTGTACTGTAGAAATGAATAAACAGTTTTGCCATCTTTTGCTCAGGCTCTCCTGGAAAATCTAGTCCAGGGATCCGGAAGCTGTTTTGTAAAGGATCAGTCAGTATGCTAGGCCGTGTGGGCCGTGACATCTCTGAGGCTCTGCCTCGTCTCCTGAATGCAACCTTAGACAAAACGGAAAAGCGGGCGTGGTTGTGTTTGAATACAATTTTATCTCCCAGCGAGAGACCTGGGTGATGACTTTGAACCTCGTCAGTAGTTGAGCTGGGCTTGAGCTTTCCCGTTGCCGCAGTTACTTTGGAACCCGGCACGCTTCGCCCAGCACCACCCTGCGTCCCGCATGGGTGCAGCTCTCCTACACATTTCTTCTCTGTGGCTGTCCCGCCTCCCATTTAAAACTTTCCAGACCCCGGTCCTCAAAGACAGTGCTGCTGCCTCACACTTCCAGCGCCGCTCAGCCCGACTCGCAGCAGCGCTTCCCGCTCTGCATGGGGAGAGGGAGCTCTCTGTGCGCCTCAACCCTTCGTCCTAGACTTTCGTGTCTCGAGGGGGCTCAGGGCCTCCACAAGCGTCTTCGCTCCTTCCCGTGCCGGGGCTCGGAGTCTGATTTGCAGGGCTCCTGGCCTGTTGACTCCTTCCCCAGATGCAGGACAGCTTCGCTGCTTACTATAACACCCAGAAAATGGAGCCATCATCGACCTGGGAAATGGGGGCGATGAATTCAGATGATTTGTCACGCCCCGCCCAGGGCAGCTGCCCTTCAGTGTCTGGAGGAGTCTGTGATGCCAGGCCGGCAGGAAAGCGCAGCCCCACCCGCTACCCGTGACGCCGGGGCGGCAGCACGGGCTCCTGGGAGCCTGCACCGGGCTTTGGCCAGCTCGTCCGCCCACTGCCCCGGCAGGATCCTGCGCGCTGAGCCCCAGCGGGGGAGGGGTGCGGGGACCCGCTCTTCCTCTGCACACCGGTCTACACCGAGTTTGGGATTATCTGGTTATTGTGTGACCAGTTCAGACACATTGGAGGCAGGCAGGAAGGTGCCCGCATCTTTCCTGTTGTAATAATGTGCGGAATTCTTACTCCAGATCCTTCTTCTGGGTAGAAACCAAAACTTCCAAACTCTTAATGCTTCATATTTATAGCTGGATCTTTTATCTAGGTGGAATTTTGTTATTGTTACGGTGTGCAGTGAAGATTTAATTTTATCTTTTCTCCTTATGCCTAAGGTTTTTATTTTTTTACTTGGCATAATTTAAACTGTGTCTCGGTTTTTTCTAATAGTTTCTGTGATTATAGTCTTCTTTTTAATGATTTAAAGTCCACATACTTTAAAGGTGTTTGAAGTTTGTAATTTATAACTTGAAGTTCCCTTGGCAGCAGTACACCTAAGCTTATTTTCTGCTGGACTTTCACAGAGGATTACTCTATGTTTGCTTTTTTTAGTTTGCAAGTAGTGATCGTTTTTGTACATGCCAGTGCCACTGAGCCTCCATGGGTGAAATACCCCTCTATTTAATTTTAGCTTTTCATTTAATTCTTCCAGATGGCTCAGTCATACCATTGGCCCAGGGCCAATTTTTATATTAATCCCTCTAATTCTATTTCTCCTCACCTCCTGGGTAGTGCAAATTTGGACTCCACTCAGAGGAGATTGTGGCCTGGAGTTTTAATTCTTCCAAAGACAGATTCTCAGAAGAGAGACGGAGCTGAGTGCTCCCCACTCCGGGAGGGCAGAACATGCCGGTATCTCTTGCTTTGGATTTGGTTGGCTCTGGAACCTGTCTGCTCCTATAACCCCCCAGGCAGCTGCTGGGCCAGCTCAGGACTGTGGTGCTGGCTCTCAGCCTCAGTGTTTCCGGGCCCGGCTGCTCACACTTCTTCCTTAACACCTCAACCTTAGCTGGGTGTGGTGGTGCACTCCTGCAATCCCAGCACTCAGGAGGCTGAGGCAGGAGGATCACTGAGAGTTTGAGACCAGCCTGGGCTACGAAGTGAGCCCAAAACCAGCCTGAATTACACGGCAAGATCCTGTCTTAAAAAGACAAAATCATAAATAAATAAAAATAAAAATAAAAACCTCAGCCTCGCTGTGCAAAACAGAGAAGCACACAGGCATTACCTCAATAAGGTTTTTATTTTAAGGGACATCTTTAAAATGCTCAGTCCCTGCTGGGCAAGGCCTGGGTGCTGTCCACTGACCTCGGTCCTTACTGTGTCCTGCTCACTGCTCCAGCTCTGAATCCCAGACACGTGAGCTCTCTTGTGGCCCACACGCCACAGGCCCCAGCTCCCTTCTGCTTCTGCCTGGATGGGTGAGAGATTTGGTCTCATTCGTCTGAAGTGTTCTCTTTGATAAACCCTGCCCACCCTTGGTGCAATGCCTTCTTCCTAATCTCTTCCTCCCACGAGAGTGAGAATGAAGATCTCACAAGGGTACAAAGCGAGGCTTCCCAAAGCAACGCCTGCCCAGGGCAAGGCTTTCTGCAGCCACTGTCTTTCCTTGAGCTCTGTCCCTCCCCGTGCCATCGCCCAGCTGCACTCCTGTGTGAGAGTGTCCGGGCCTGGAGGGTGCAGGCCTCACTGCGGGACCTGGGCATGGGACTATGGAGCTGGGAGGTCTAGGAGCCCATCTGCCCGCTTTGAGCTCACGGGAAGACCTCACACAGTGCCTCAATACCTCCGGGCCCTTTTCCCTCTGGGCACCAGACACTCACCAGGTCTCCTGAAGTGCATGGCAGAGACTCACAAAGAGAGGACCTGATGGATATGCATGCTCATTAATCAGCTTGCCAGCTCAAAGCTCGCCTTTTCTCAAGAGTTGTGTAATTTTAAGTCATGTAAGAAAATTTTCCTCTTTCTTCCATTGTGCTGATGTAACTGTGGGCTCTCCATAGCTAAACAGCTGGAGTGAGAAGCATCACTTCCCCAGAGCCGCCAGGACACTGAGTTTCACACCTCTCAGGCACATGGGACTCAGGGAAAGTAGGTCCAGAGCTGCCGTCTTCGAGATCACAGCCTCTCCCCAAGAGGAAGAACATGAAAGGCGGGGTCTCAGCCGTCTCCAGGAGGCCTCACTCCTAACTCTGCTCTCCTCATCCACAGACCCACCCCAGTGTCCTGTGCCGACAGTGCAGAGAGGACCTGGACGCCACCCCAGACTGGAGCTGAGACACCAGGGCCACATTGGCCTCACGCGCACTTACAGCCTCGGGCCAAGGTGACCGCTCCTGTGCAGCCTCTGCCCCACAGCGTGAGGCCTAGCGGAGTTGGACATCATGGTGGGTGAGGACCATCCCTGGGCAGAAGGCAAAGTTCCCACGGGCCTGTGGGCGTCAGCAGACAGCGAAAGCGGCAGGCACCACAGAGGGATCAGGAAATATCCAAAGAGGCAGGGAAAATGAAGAGCTTCACAGCTAATGTGGGCCTAGGCCAGCAGTTTTCAAAGGCGGAGTCTCAGATTCCGAGGCAGTGAGTGGAGAACGCCAAGGAAAACCGCCTGTGGGTTTGCAGTTGGCTAAGATTCCAGGTTAGCAAACCTGAGTCATTGGTAAGAAAGCGGAAGGATCTTGAGACCATCATGTTAAGTGAGATAAATCAGACACGCAGTCTTAAATATTGCATGAGGAACCTAGGGTAAAAATGAAGAGCAAAATAAAAGGTGATAGGAAGTGGGGAGCTGTATCTTTCTCAAAGGGGAAGGACGCCAAGAGATGGAAGGGGAGAAGGGAAGGAAGAGATAAATGATTAACAAAAGGAATTGGGATGTGTTATGCACATGTACCAGCTCTACACAGGGAAGGTACACACCATCTACTGCAACCACGTACAAAACAGTAAAGGGATTAAATGATGAGTGGAGAGGGTGGGGAGGGAAGGGAAAGGAGATGCAAAAGGAGTGACCATGTGTTGTGTACCTGGACCAACTCCACTCTAGGGATTCAGGCCTTACGTACTGCACACGTGTACTAATACACTAAAATTTCAAAAACAGGATTCTATCTTAGGAGGCCCCTTGGGGGGAGGGATGCTCTTGATGTGACATGACATGTCATTTTGATTTGAATATGGCAAAGCTGGACATTGAGTGTCCAAACGGCATGGCAGTTCCTCGGTGAAATAATGCAATCTGCAGCGGTAGCTGCAGGGGCGGGGCTTTGGTCTCTGATGTGACTTTGAAGCAGCTTTGAGCAGCTGGTTTCAGGGTGGTGAACACACGGTCTCAGGCAGCTGAGCGCACTGGGTGGGGACTGTCCAGCTTCGCACATGTGCAGGCAGGACCCGTGGCAGGGGACACAGGGAACAGCAAGTGCTCAGGTCTGACAGGGCCACCCTGACGACCTCACCGCTTCTCAGTCGTTTCTGCAAAGCCCTGCCATAAAGAAGGCCATGTACCAGGGCTTAGGATTTCAACGTACGAATTCTGCGGGAACTAAACGTCACCCACAACACCATTTCTGTCTGTTTGCATCATTCTGCTTATACACATTATTTATAACACAGCCAAACGCCACTCTATCACAAAGAAGGGTAACTTTCCCCTCAAGTTAATAGATGCTCAGCTTGATTCATTTGCTTGTTTTCCTGGGTAGCTGTGCCTTTCTCTTCTAAGTCCCTAAAAGACTGTGCTCTCCATGCAGTGAAACTCTCAGGGGATCATTCAGCTTCGTTTGTCCCCAGGTTGGGGAAGCAGTTCTGTCTGCTGCGTCCGCCCTGTGCTCCTTGGCCACTGGGTTCCCCTCCCAGCATCAAGGCCGAGCTCCCTGGGCCAACTTCCTGAGAATTCTCTCTACCAATTTCCTCGTTGGAATTAGTGCTTCCTAGATGCCACCTCTTGCTCTCTCCCACCTTCTCTTTAGTGGAGCACATCTTTGATTAACATGTTACATGTTCAAGGCGAGTTAACATGTCAGACACCCAAAGCTTCTCATCTGCCAATATTCAGGTGTTTCTTTCCCTCATACTCACAGTGGTCTCCGAGTGTGTCCGAGTGAATGCTGCCTCCTCCGAGTCCCCGCACATGTTCCTTTCGAGCTGACAGCCGTCCGGCGGATGAGAGAGAAGCCAATTGCACTAGCTTTTCCAGGTTGCACCTATGAAGAGAAGAACCTGCTTGCCTCCTTCCCTGGCCTGAAGTAAGGCTGTGAGTGTGTGCTGGCGCACTGCTGGGACCCTCCGGTGGAAGCTATGTGGGGAGAAAGAGCAGAGGTTGGACCAACAGGAACTTTGAATTCCTCACTGCTACAGAGGCTCCACACCTGTTTAGGAATAGAAAATAATTGCTAATTTGGGGTCTTTGTAACAGCATGAAGCTGAACTCCAGCCAATAAGCACACAATAAATAACCAAGCAGCACGGATGAACATTCTGTGGCCAGGTTTGTACTGAAGCCGAGTTTCCACTGCTAGTGCTGGAGGCACACTCCCGACTCAGACGTCTACTGCAGCCAGGAGATCTTAGAGTCTTTTGGAAGAGTAGTTTTGAAGTTTGTGAACACAGGTAGAGCAAGGCTTGGATGAGCCCAGCCCCTACCCAGGCCACGAGGGGAGGCAGTTTTCTCAGCACCTCTGTGCCTCAGTTTCTCCTCTCTCCATGACCATAGGATGGTTCCACTATGGACTCTGACTTTCAAACAGCTCCCTTCTTTGTTTTTATGTCTCCCTTTCCTGTCCTGTGCTGTGATTCCAGCCAGCAGTGCCCGAAGCTGCTGATGCCTCTGAAGCCTGGTCTTAAGGCTGGCATCTTTCTCACTGGACTCTTAGCGTGGCCTGCTTTGTTAAGACAGGATCCCTTCTGCAGGGCGGGTGGAGGGGGTGATGTGGGTGTGGGATTCTCCCCCTCAACATCAAGTCTACCCCTGCATCAGCGCATGCACACACAACCTGAATGAGTGTAGAGATGCCCAACTGCTTTGAAACTCATCTCATTTGGTACTTGATGTATTTTGTCACAAAACTTTGTCCCAATACTCATCCCTTGTTTCATACTCAGGCAAGCTAAAACTTGTTGGTGTCCTTTGCCTTGTGTGTTGCTACCCTTGCCAAGCAAAAGAATTGTGCTCATCGCTTTTGGTACTCACCATGCCTCCTGAAACAAATTAATGAGGAGTACCAAGGCACCACTGTGTGTCTGTGTGTCTGTGTATATTTTATGTTTTGAAAATAGTACAGTTTGAGAAGTAAGTAAATGCAAATGCATATTTTATTGGCTCATATACTACTAGGAATACCTTTTCTTCCCCAAATATTTTAAATTGCAGTTGATTCTGTGATGATACAAAAGAGTAAATAGCAATTATTAGGTAGGCTGCTGTAAAATGTAGGGAATTATATACAAAATATGATACACATGGTAACCCAGGAGTGCCATCTATAGTTTATACTAATAACTCAACGATCTCTAATGTCAAAAATAATAAAAGAAAACTACCATAAACCTTGATTCTTTTGTAATGGAACCAATTTTGCTAGAATAGCTTACTTCTTAAATAAATGATTTGTTAATACACTTTTTAAATTATCATATACGTGTCTTACAAATTTTACTTCCTTATTGGTCGTTATTTTAATTGTATGAATATATGGTATACAATGTGGTAGGTTGACATGTGTATACTATGTGTGATGATCAGTCAGGGTGGTAAGCATTTCCATTCTCTAAACTTTTTAAAATGATATCCTCTCATTTTCAGCCAAATGGATGGAAATGGAGCTTGTGTGTAGTAGCATCAGATGCAGAGGAACAAATACTGCATGCTTTCTCCCACATTGATCTGAATGCAGAGCTGGGAATTCTGGGGGCTGGGAGGCCTGCGAGGGTGGAGGGAGGGTGGATGTGGTTCCCGACACCTAGAATACTTTCCGGGGTTCCACAGCAAGGTGGGTGTGCACAATTCACAGCAATATGTTGTATATTTCTTTAATAATGAGAGGAAAGGGGTTCAAAGGTTGTAAACGTACAGAAATGATAAGGAAATGGAAACATTAACAGCAGATTCGATCAGCATACATTTTATGCATGTATGAAATGTGTGTATCTCAAAACTACGTACTATTTTTACATAATCACCAAATTTTCCTTTTGAAAAGACACCTATGAGCACCGTGATCTTGTCACGTTCCCAGTCTATGAAGCCTCTTCATAGACTTCCTGAATCAATTGGCTGCCAGACGGGAAGTTCACAGACCCAGACATCTGCAGAGAGGAGGAAGGCAAAGGAAATAAAGCACTAGGATATTCTAAAAGAATATTTCTTTGCTTTTATATCAGAATTCTACAAATACAGGGAGAGATTTTTTGAGAAAATTACAAATATTAAAATTATAGGGAATTGTGACATTGACACAAGGTGTTTTCATTGCATCTGTTTTGGTTTTTAAATGTCTGAGTTACAAATAAAAGTTATTTTACTTTCATACAAATTCAAAACATTTTAAAATAGCCTATGCAATATCAAAACCATGTGAAAATACTTAGCAAAACATGATAAAGAATTAACATATTAAATATTTAAAAGTTAGATTTAAAATTCATTTAGAAATCGTTTGTGGTAAGGAGATGCAGAGAATATATAAAGGCAGCAGAAAAATAAAAACACAGTTGCAAAAAGAGAAGAAAATATTTTCTACACTATTTAACAGAAATGCAGTTCAAAATAGCAGTAAAGTAAAAAATTGAAGGCATATTAATATTGATGGATACTTAAGATCCACAGTGCTAGAGTTATAGTGAGAAGATTGTATTTTGGTGGGGAAAATTTCACTTTTTAAGAATATTACTGGGAAATGATGTACCAAGAACGTGTAAAGGTTTTTTTTTTTGAATCACGACTTTCAAATCATGAAGACATAATATGTACGATAAGGAAATAACTCAATTTCTTGGTAAACAGGCTTTTAACAAAATGTAATGTTAGCTATTGTAAATAATCTATTGAACCTGGACAGGAGACTATACCATAAGATAAAATGTGACCATTCAAATAACTTTTGCAAATCCTGTACTTGGAATATCAGAAGAGCTACCACAATAATGTTAAATGGTAAAACAGAACATATAAAATTTATATGCATTTATTTTTTCAAAAGTTTCTTAGAAATTGCTTGAGAAAATGTCACCATAGTAATTGCTTTTGGACATGAGATTTTTCTTTTTAATTTTACCCTTGTATTTTCTGTATATTATAAACTTTTCAAAGGAAGCAAGCTTCGGTTCTGTGATAATAAAAGGAAATTTAAAAATTCGATGTCTGAGTGTCCCATACTGGGAATTCTATTTCAGTTAAAGCATAACAACTCCCCTATGCTCTCCAGACTCACTGCAGCTGTGCGCTGTTTGCTGGCTGTCAAACACACACAGTGACATGTGCGCTCTCCGGAATCACTTCTGCTTGGTGTTAGACATAGAAGCCTTGGTTGGCTGTTTCAAGAGGAAGAGTGGCAGGGGAAATGCCATCTTGTCACATTTTTATAGTACTACATTTTCCCTATCAAAATAGCTTCTCCTAAAGCGAACATGAAAAGGGATTTTCCTTTTAAAATCTGCTGGTGTGTGTGGAAAACCACACCAGAGTCCGGGCTCTCCGTGCTGCCCTCTAGGAGTGCGGGAGAATCAGATTCCGGTTTGCCAGGCAGCAGGGGTCTTGGCTGGAGTGCCAGTCTGGCCGTGGCTCCAGGATGCTGTGTGCACTGCCACATTCCTCTCAGTGTTGTCACCCGTGCCCTTCTGCTTGTGCTCGTTACCAGCACTATGTGTGCAGTTTTTAGATTTTCCTAATTTCACCTAAGATTCTCCTTTTTCCCTAATGTTTCCCTGGTGAAGTGACAAAGACAAAAGCCAAGTCACCAGCAGGCTATGGATGTGCAGTCCCCTGCTGACATCTGCTTAAGCAGAGAGGGGCTGTCTGCTGTCTTTGGGGTGCACTGGTGATCTCAGGAACCTCCACAGACACTTGCACCCATGCAAGCCCAAGCACCTGATAGAAAAGGGCTTAGTATGTGTGTGGACCCTGTGCGATACTTTTACCTGCTCGTTTATTCATGCAGTACCGAGGACAGAACCCAGGGCAAACAAGAGTCACTCTAGCACTGAGCTCCGTTCCCCAACCCCTTCCACATATGTCGAATCATCTCTGGATGACTTCTGTGCCCAGTACAATGTAAAGCTATGTTCTAGAGAAGAAGGACACAAAAGCAGCCTCGGAGCTGTGCAGCACAGACACATTCTTCTCTAAATACTTTCAGCTGAATCTGTAGATGTGGAGCCCACAGAGGCAGAGAGCTGACTGCGTTTGGAAGCAGCAAACCACATACGTCAAGCACATTTTAAAGAAGGGATGAGGAGCGAAGATCCCAGAACGGGTCATTCCAAATCCAGATAGGGAGCGCATCTTTCAGGCATGTGTGAATATGAGTATTTAGCTGCACGAGTGATGGAAAAAATGATATCCAGACAGGACAGAGAGGCAACACGGAGTTTGACAAAATGGGAAACTGCTGCTACCCTTGGTTCTGCAAGAACAAAGACAGATAAATAGGCCTACTGTGTTAAAGGGTCAAAAATCTCAGTATTGTAAAGACATCAATTTTCCTCAAAATGATTATAGATTCTAGGCAATCTTAATTATAGGTTTTAGTACATTTCTTTGTAAATTGAAAAACTGACTCTAAAACTTAGATGCAAATTCAAAGACCTAGAATAGCCAACATATTCTTGGGAAAGAAAAAAGTTGGAAGACTTACAATTGCTGACTTCAAGAATTACGAAAAACCTGTAGTAATCAAGAGAGTGTGGTGCTGGCATAAGGACAGGAAGATCAATGAAGTGAATAAAAAGTCCAGAAACAGACTTTCATTTACATGACCAATTGATTTCTCATGAAGGTGTCAGCAATTTAATAGGGAAATGGATGTTTTCAACAAATGATGTTGGAATAATTGGATACTTGCTGGAAAAAGACACAGATATAATTCCAAGACTTTGCAAAATTCAAAGGGGATCATAATTTTAAAAGGGAAGGCTGGCTTTGGTGGGGTGGGAGGGCAGGGGGCAGTGTCCGGGTTCGTGGGTGGAGCCGCTGGAGGTGGTGGTGGAGACAGCACTGAGAAGTGAAGCGGCAAAATCAAGATCAGACGGGGACTCTCAGGAGCCGGGGCTGTGGGATGCGTCCTCTGTTTTTCATGATGAAACCTGAGCATTTGTGAGATGAAGGAGGGACACAGGGGCAGGAGGAAGATTCCCAGAAACACCCAGAGATCCCGAGCAGAAGGGAGGCAGTGGAATTTCCAGCAACCCTGGACAGCTCGCAAGTGCAAACCGCCACAGCTGCCTGGGAGCCAGCGGAGAAAGAGGAGCGAACAGGAGGAAGGCTGGGGGCAGCTTAGTTCCTGCCACACAGTGGGCTGGGAGGAGCTGGGAAACCCTGGGGATGTCCCCTGGGCGACAGTGTAGCTGTCACTTCCACCACAAGCACCAGTCCCCAACAGCTGCAAATCAGAAGTGGAAAAGGTGTCTTTTCCTAGGACAGACATTCACTGTAGACTGTAGGTTTAATTTGCTTTCCTTTGGATGATATATATATATTTTTTTGTCTTTTTTGAGACTGGGTCTCGCTATACAGTTCAAACTGGCCTTGAACTCACTTTGTAGCTCAGGCTGGCCTCGAACTTGCAATAATCTTTCTGCCTCAGCCTCCCAAGGGTTGGGATTACAGGCATGTACCACCATGCCCAGCTTGGACAACAATATTAAACATCCTTGTTTCTACTTATTCATCATTTGAGTTGGCAAAATATCTTTTTATCTATCTATCTATCTATCTATCTATCTATCATCTATTTATTTATTGCTTGACTCCTTTTTGGATTGTTTTTAAGGTTGTTTTGCCTGTCTCTCACATATTTTAGGCACTAGCTTTCAGTTGCAAATATTTTCTCCTAATTTGTGGTTTGTCTCTTTACTGTCTTCACAAAGTGTTTCACAGATCAAACTTTTCTAACTTTGATGAGATCCAATTAATTTTTCTTTTACAAACTGTGCTTTTGATTTCAACTATAATAACTCTCTGTTTAGACTACATATCCCAAAAATTTCCCTCCTGCTTGTTCAGTAGTCATACAGTATCATATTTTCACTGAAGTCAATGATTCCTTGGAGTTAATTTTTTTTTTTTTTTTTTTTTTGTGGCACCAGGAATCAAATTCAGTGGCTCTTAAGCCACTGAGCCAAACTCCCAGCCCTAGTTTTTTGAGGCAGGGTTGCACTATGTAGCTCAGGCAGGCCTTGCGCTCGCGCTGTAGCCCAAGCCAGCCTCGAACTCACAACGCTCAGCCTACCTCAACCTCCAGAGTGCTGGGATTAAAGGCATGTGCCACCATGCCCAGAATTGATGTCAGGATCGTAACAAATGACAAAATTAATGAGGCACGAGTTGAGGCTGAGGTTCTTTCTCACTTGTGGACGTCCATTTGTCCAGCACTATCTACTAAAAAGATTCAATTCATTAAAAATCAGGTGATTATCCACATACAGAAAATTAAGTCCAGACCCATAGACTAAACCTAAATTAAAATAGATCAAAGTTTTAAAAAATAGATAAAAAAATCTAAATATTGAAACAGAAACACTTTAATCTGCTGGGAGATAAAATAGGTAAAACTCTTGAAGACATAGCCATAGGCAAGGACTTTTTGAGCAGAACCTCAGTTGCACAAGAAATAACATCAATAATCAACAAACAGGATCATAACAAATGATAAGGCTCTTTACAGCAAAGGAAGCAGTGAGGAGACAAATAAACACAATGAGAAAACAATGCTGCCAGGGATACCTAAGACAGAGGGCTGATATCTAGAATATATAAAAAACTAAAAGAAAAATAGACTTCCCCCCAAAAAAGGCCCAATTAAGACTGAGCAAATAAAATGAACAGATATATCTCAAAACAAGTGCAAATGGCCCATAAATACATGAAAAAGTGTAAAACATCTCTGACCATTAGAGAAACAAAAGTTAAAATAACACTGAAATTCCATCTTACTCCATAAAGTATGATTATCAACAAGGAATCAAATAGTAACGAACACTGGTCATGTTGTGGGAGAAAAGAAACATTTCTGTATTGTTGGTGGAAATGCAAACTAGTAAAATATTTGTGGAAATCAGTGTGGAGATTTCTGAAAAACCAAGACTAGAAATTCCTTTTGAGCTAGCTATTCCTCCTCTAGTTATTTTCGCCAAGGGGTAAAGTCGTTATATTACAGTGATCCATGCATACCCACGTTTATAGCAGCACAACACACGACAGCTAAATCTCGGAAGTGGCCTATGTGCCCACTGACTGGTGGATGAAGCAGATGTGGTATTTATATACAATGGAGTACTATCCTGCCACAAAGAAGGATAGACTCGAGTCATTTGTGGGAAAATGGATGCACCTTGAGACCGTAACGTTAAGTGAAATAAGTCAGGCACACAAGCTTAAATATTGCATGGTTTTCTTAGAGGAGAAACCAAAAATATAAAGAAAACCTAAAAAATAAATACTGGAAAATAGGAACAGATATTTTGCAAAAGGGAAGGGGAGCAAGAGAAAGAACAGTTTAGGGAGGCAGGCAGGACGGGGTTAGAAAATAAGACCTGTTATGCATAGGCACCAGCTCCCCACAAGGAATGCAATCATTATGTACTGCAAGCATGTACTAACAAAAATTAAACAGAAAAGAATCAGTATAAAAATCTGGTGATCATGTTGCAGGGGGCTGTGTGTGGGCTCGGCCTCTGATCTACATGTCTGTGGTCTGCGGTGTTTGCGGGAAGCCCTATGTGGGTAGAATAACACTCTCCCTGGTACTTTGGTTTCTTAGCAGTATTTTAGGTGTTCCCCTCTGCCTACGAGTTAGAATAAGCCTATCTGTATCTACAGAGAAAAATCTTATTGGGATTTTCACTTTTGCATTACTTCTACAGATCAATTTGGACAAAATTAAAGTCTTTACTAGGGTGGGTTTTGCATGAATACAATCTGTCTTTCCATTCATTTAGGTCTTCTCTGATTTCTTTCATCGACATTTTACAATCTTCAAAATACAGATCCTGGATGCATTTTGTTAAGAGTGTTATTTGCTCAATTTTTTTTAGTGAAACAAAGGCAGTGAACTTGTTGAAAACGGTCATCAAACTGCCATCACTTTCAAAACTATTAAATCAAAAATAATAGTTTTTGAGCAACAGAGTAAGTATCAGTTCTGTGTTCTGAAAGTTCATGATGATTAGTAACTGGTTTTGTTCCTAGGAAGTGGACTTTATAATTAGGTAATTTTGAACTATAAATTCTGTCTGTCTGTCTGTCTGTCTATGTATGTTTATCTAGCAATCTATCCATCTAGGTACCTGTCAATCATCCCTCACCTATGTATCTTTAACTGAAGCACTTTACGTGTCAGATCTGGCTAACTGCAAGTGTGCTTTGCACTATGCTTACTTCCCCTTTCTAACATCACCCTGCTTACTCCTTCATGCCTCATCTGAATTATTATGCACAGTCTCCAAAAGCATGCACTTAACTGGAAGCTAAGGGGCATTCATCTCCAAACTTTGACAGAGTGACGTTGGCTAAGTCAGTGTTCATGGTCTTTGAGTTCATAGACTTCCTGATCCTTTATATAATGGACTGGGTTTTGAAAAAATGTATTTGGTCAAAATACATTCTGTGTCATGTCGTGTGTCCATGCATGTGTGTTACCAGGTTCAATATTATTATTTCATAATAAATTATTAATTAGTGGCCTCTTTATTCAGACATGACAAACTGCTTTTCTATATTCCTTAAGTACAACTTGTGAACACATATTTTGTGGGCATTTCAAATTTAAGACGGACTTTTCAGGTAGACAGTGAAACTCACCGTGGAGCTGCGTGCCCACTGCCACACGTTTTGGGGTGGAATCAGGAAAGACGCAGAAATAGGAGGGGACTGCTATTTAGGTCAGCCTTGTGGTTCCCCACAGCACCAGTATGACTGCATTAATTTTTATTTTTTTCACTCCCCTTCTCAGCTTAGAAGTACAACCAGCAGAAAACAGTAAATTCCAAGGTGTTGGAGTCAAGCAAAATTGGTGGTAACAAAAGCAATTGGCTACTTAAGGCCTACAAGAATTCACTAGCAGAAATTGTCTATTTTCACTTCGGCATGTGTTTCCTGAGTCCCTGTTATGTGTTAATCACAGGGAATGGAATGGAGAAAGGGAGTGTTCTGTTCTCCTTTACTGAACGACTCCATTCGGGGGGTGGGACAGGTGACAATAACTGAGACTGCCCTGGAGGAAAGGAACCCAGACGCCACGCAAGGTGACAGTGCGGGTCTCCTCTGAGGCACATGGAGCTGGGAACGCTTTGAAATAGTCGATTTTTTGCAGATCTACATTCACCACGGCGGAAGGGGAGGAATGACCCTGGTACGATGGGAGACAGGCGGGCCAGGGCAGCATGGGAGGTTGAGGCCTCATTTGGGGACAGCGAGCCCCACCCGGCCGTGTGCAGGAGGACGGGGAGCCGCCCACACTTGCCTGCTGCCCTCGGCTGCAGCTCCCTGGTACCAGCGCATCTTCAGTTCTGTCCTGGTCGGGACGACAGCCTTCTTTTAAACCCAATGGATGGGTACCATCTCCATCCTTCATCCCATGCGCATCCTGCAACTCTTGCTTCTCTGTGCTCAGCTTTTAATTAAAACTCTTCTGCGCACCTGGGAGTCCCAGGAGTCTGTCTCCAATGAGATCAATTTCTGAGTCCTTGGCCATGCCAAGGGGGATGAGTAAAGAAGACGAATATTTAAATTTAAATACTACAGTGAAAGGAGTATTGCCATTAACTGTCCTGAAATATTCCCCCTTGCTTTGAACATACTTGCTGCATTGTTCTGGCCACTCTCCAAAGCAGTTCTAGGAGTCCTCTTCCATGAGTTTACAAGGTGTGATAAAAAAAAAAATACAGTGAATGCAGCTCCCAAGGGCCAGCAAATGGAACAAACAGGTTTGTAAAAACATTGCAGTACTTCCTCATCCACCTTATGTACCAGATCTGTCACCTGAGACTTTCAGCTCTTCCCCAAGGTCAAAATGACTGTGAAAGGTAAATGCTTTAAATCAACTCAGGGCACTGAGGCACCCAGGACAGTGCAACTAAGACACTCAGGAAAGAGGACCCAGAACTGCTTCAGAAAGCGGCAAGAACGATAGGCTGTTTATTTGATGTGATGGGGAATAGTATTTTGAGAGGGATTCATGGCAATGTGTCTTCCATTGTAATAAATTTCTTAAAATGGAGACACACCGTACACCTTAATCAGCTAAGACTCTCCTGTGTAACATTCTCCACTTGCATGCACCACGTAGGCCACAAAGTTGCTGTTTTGCACTGACTTCATGCTAGTATATTTTGTTAAAGAAAGATTCTTTAGCTAATTACTTAGAAATGCCTGTCTGTGAGTTAGAAAACAACAAAAAGAAAAGTCAGCTAGACACCCTGGTTTATTTCAAGGTTTTTCTTCTTTACTTATAACCATTTCAAATATCTCTTAAAAACTCTTATTGAGAAGTGTACACTCATACACACACACACACACACACACACATACCCCAACACTGCCTCTTCTGTGAACAGGATCTCGGGGAGGTCACTATCCCACAGGAAATCTACTCACGGATTTTCTGGGGGCCAAGTACTCACAGGAGACTTTGTGTCTGCTCCTCCATCAACACAGAGATGGCAAAGCTAGAGAGGTCAAGAAATGTTCCACAGTTCCAAAAGAATACCACTCGACAAGTCCCATCAACGTGAGTACCAGTCATACTATGCTTAGAAATGCACTAAAGATAAGAGTATATATTATAAACGCTCTAACTGAAAATCCAATTATTCATTTCCCAAAATACTGGAGAATGATGAAGCAGGGCCAATGTTGAATGACAACATGCTTTAATAAAATACGAGATTTTTAGTTATCAATTCAAAAGCAATTTGTAGAAACAAAATACATCAATCAGCATGACATGCAGTAGCTGCATTACACTGAATAAAAATAAGGTAGTTTGGTCATTCTATCATGAAATTCGCAAGCACAAAATCATTCCAATATATTTTGTGATGCTTTCCACTGTCTTCAAGGAATATTATATAGTAAGTTAAAATCAGCCAGTATTCATTTGTTTGTTCGGTTACAAGAGACGGCAACTCAAGCAAACAAAGCCAGAAACACAAATAAAACAAAGCCAAAAAGCAGAACAAAGTCAGGTAAAAGCAAAGTCTCGAGCTAGTCTGGGTTGGTTCTGGGGTTCACACCCCATCATCAGAATCTGGTTTTGCTTCTCGCCATCTAAACTCTATATCCTCAGGCCCCAGACATGGGACCCCAGAAAGGACAAGTGTGTGACCTCCTGTCCGACTTGTTTCTTATCATCCCAGCAGCAAAACAAAGCAGTTTGCCTTCAAGAATGCTCCACAGAAGCCGACTCCACATGACCATAGAGTGCCTCCTGGTTGCACACTTTGTGACCAGCGCTTTACGTCAACAAGGTGACACCTGCCCAGTGCACTGGCACATCCACTGTTCCCAGCCCTGGAGTCCTCCAGCATAACCAGCGAGCCCAGAGGCAGCCTCTCGGGGGCCGATGCACACTGGAGATGTGTCCCAGGGCGTCTTCCAGAAGAGACGCTGGGCGAACGTAAGCTGGGGCTGCAGAGAAGGCCCCCGCCCTCTCCCACATGCCTCCACAGCTAAGGCTGTGCTCTGCTTTCTGCCGCAGGCGATGTAGCCTTGAGATTCGAAGTTCTTGCAGCATCACGGGTCTGCATGTATGATGCATGTGCACAAACACACAGGATTTCAAGGATATTCAAAGCAAATTCATCTGCAAAGCTCTATTTTAAAGGGCAGTTAAGGCAGTCTGCTAACTGTTTTTATAGCTACAGTGATTCTTGACAGCATAGATATTTCTACTGGGTCATGATAAAAATATTATCTTCCATCCCTATCCTACCTTAACTAAAAATTGCTTATGATGTAGGTTAATTGCTATATGAACCCATATTATCAGAAGGAGGAAAGAAAAGAAGGAAAGAAGCTAGGAAGGAAGGAAGAAATAAAGGAAGGAAGGAAAAAAGGTAGGGAGGGAGGCAGGGAGGGAGGAAAAAAGGAAAGAGGAGACCAACGCCTCCTTGCTCAGGACATTTTCCGTATGATCGGAGGAGAAAAGTCTGGAAGGTCCTGGGAAAAGCTGAACAAACACGGAGACTGGCTGCCTCTGTGAAGTGAGGTTTCACAACATAATGGCACTGACTTTTGCTGCAAAGTTTTGACTGTGTTTCTAAAAGCACATGGTTGAAAGGACATAATACGGTCATAGTTTAATTCAGTAAAAGCGTAATGTCATTGTTTTAGTAATTTCTGCTGTATTCACATTGTATTATCTTAAATCCCATAGAACAAGATAAAATAAATTCCCAATAAACTTCATATGGTAGAATGGAAGAGGAGGGATGCTATTTGAAATGTTGTAAATAAAAATTTCTACAATCTAGTTCAAGGATTGGCCTTGGAAACTACATAAACACAAAATTAAAGAACAACCAGGATAGGAGAAAGGAGAAACGGAAGAAAGGAAAAGATTGTATGTGTGTAGGCATATACATATAACTGCATGTATGTGTAAATGTGCAAGATAGGTAATTAGACTACCAATTCTGTTAGTTCATCAAAAAAATAGTTTGTGTTGTCATTATTTGATTGTCCGATCATTTTTTATGCCTAGATCTTGTAACTTGAACAACTACTTTGAAGATAACAATATGCAATATGCTAACTAGCACTGATTTCTTACCGCTTTTTTGAAATTGTGTTATTTCTACCCTTTCTTATGTTTTCCTTTTAAAAAAAAAGAACACCCTCTGTCCTGCAGCAAGCATGGAATGTAGCCATTTCCGAGGTGCTCTGGGTATTTGAGTTTCCAGAAGCAATAACGGCTCTCCAGGGTGATGTGCTGAGAATGGGATTTTGAGGCCACTGGGAATGGATTCCCTGTGAGCAGAGGTCAGCAGTCGGCAGCATCATCAGAGTCTGGAGGAAAAGCAGGGCAACGTATTGTGGAAAACCTACTGGGAGAGGCTGGCGTGATTGTGCGTAGCCTGCAGACAGATGGGCTCCCTCATCCATTCCATTTCCTTCTCCTGGGCAGAGGGCTACTCCACACTGCTTATGGCTGAGAGGGCCTCTGTATGACTGGTTTCTGGCCAGCAGAACTCAATGGAAGTAACAAGCTAATTGTTAGTTTGACCCAATGTCTCATTTCCCAGCAATCCTGTTTCTCTCTTTCTATACCCAGAAGTCAAGGAATCCAAAACTACCAAGGAGTAGGAGAAGCCCACTACCTGGATGACAATTTGACAAAACTGCATGGCCCTCACCAAATCATAGTAGGAGCAAAATTGTGTTATGCTGCAGATTTTTCTGAGTTTGTTACTGTGACTTTGCGGATGCCACCATTACCAATGCAATTGTATTTTGATAGTGCAGGTTCTACAGTGTGATATTGTGCCCTGGTATTTAATGTACTAGAGCATTGTATGCTGCATTTCACTGTGGCATTAGGTCCTAGCGCCACATTGTGTTACCATGCTGAAATACTGTATTATGGTGCATGGTGCTGTTTGCATCGTAATCTTACGAAAAGGTTTTATGGTAGATGCAGTGGTGCAGTCTTTACTAACTCTGCTTTGTCCTTCTAGAAGATAGTTTTAAAATGCCTGAAGAATTCTTTCTTAAAAAACCATTGAAAGAAAAAAAATGTATGTCATTAGTAGGCTCATCAATAATCCTCATGCATTTGTGATTTTGATATTTACTGATTTTTTATCACGTGTATATTGAGGTAATATAACATTAAAACCAACCCAACAACAAGACACATTTCTTGCCCGTAAGAAATTTATGCACCTGGCAAAGGTGGCAGCTACATAAGGTTATCATTCCAAGGCAGTAAAATGGCAGGAATACCCATTAAGAGTTTAGGAGACTCAGTGAAGTAGCAATTTAGCCAGCAGAGTTGGGAGGATGAAAATGAAGAGTTTTTTCAAAGGTACATCTTGGAGTTAAAAGAATTAGTATTGTTTAATGTCATCCATACTACCCAAAGTAACCTACAGATTCGGTGAGAACCTATTCAAAACAGCAATGGTATCCTCCACAGTACTTACTGTGAAAAGTCCTAAAATTTATATGTAGCATCAAAAGAGCCCCAAATAGCCAAGGTAATCTTAAACAAAGCTGACTTCAAAGTCACTACCAAGCCATGGTAATCAATCAACATAGAATAGCACTAGCGTGTAAACAGACACACAGATGACCAGAGGACAGCACTCAGAAACAGCCCTGCGCCTCTCCAGCTGATTGACCCTGGGCAGACACGCCAAGCACATGCACTGCAGAGAGCACAGCCCCTTCCAAACCGTGCTGGGAGCACTGGACACCCACACGCAGAAAACGGAAACTTGATGCCCACCTCAAAACGAATTCAAAATAAATACATAAAAATAAATTAAAATAATATAATACATGTGTGCAAAAATACATGCAAAATGGAGCAAAGACCTAAATATAAGACCTGAAACTCTGAAACTACTAGAGGAAAACATGAAGGAAATAAATCAAGAATTTGGTGTAGCCACTGATTTTTTGCTGAGACCTCAGTACAATGAGCAACAAAAGTGAAGAAAGCCACATGGGGTTAGATAAAACTAAGAAGCTTTTGGGACTGTAAAAGAAGCAGCCAATAGTGTGAAGAGACGACATATAGAATGAGAGAAAATGTTTTCAAACCATTCATCTGACAAAGACTGATATCCAGAATACATAAGGAATTTTAAAAACTCAGTCGCAACAAACCAAACAATCTAATTTAAAACTCGGCAAATGTTATGAATAAATTCTTCTCAAAAGATGAAATTCAAATAACAAATTCACAAAAATATGCTCAATTTCATTAGCCATTGGGGAAATGCAAGTGAAAATCTTAATGAACTATCATCTCACCCTGGTTAGAATGGCTTTTAGCAAAATGTCCAAAGCAGCAAATGCTGGGGAGGATGTAGAGAAAAGGGAATTGTTATGCACTACTAGTAGGAAAGTAAACTAGTACAGACACTATGGAGAACAGTAAGGAGGCCCTTGAAAAACTAAAAATAGCATGACACTCCATTTCCACTCCTGGGTGTACATTAAAGGAAATGAAACCAGCACGTTAAAGAGACACACACACTTATAAGTTTATTTCAGCGTTATCCTCAATAATTAAGACATGGAATCAACCTAGGAGCCCCTCCACAAATGCTCAGGTAAAGAAAATGTGACTTATATACACACAGCAGAATATTATACAGCCATAAAATGATATCAGTTGTGGCAAAAGAGATGCCACAGAAGATCATTAGTTTAAGCAAATCAAAGCAGACAGACAAGCACCTCAAGCTTCTTCTCATGTGGATTTTAAAAATAAATGTTTATCAAAATGTGTAACTGTGATTATTAGAAACTGAAGGTGGGGAAGGATGGATAAAAAGGGTTGGGTAGTGTGTATCAAAATGGAATTAGAGAAAAGTGATAAGTTCCAGTGTTTTACAACAATTTGATTGACAACAGTTACAACAATCTGTTACCTATTTAAAATAGAAGATAGGAGCTCACAATTTCCAAACACAAGGTAATAAGGAGATAAAAAGGCAGATGATCTGGTTTGATCAGCATACACTGCATACATGCCCTGAAATACCACACTTTGCCTTGTAAGTATGTGCAATTATCATATGCTAATGTAAATTTAAATGTTTAAGGAAGTGGAAATGTTAACTGTCCTGATTTGATCACTGTACAGTCTATGTATTGAATTATCATTCTGTACCCCCAAAATAGGTACAATTAAATTGAATTTAAAAAAAAGAGTTAACTGTGGGGGTTACAGATTCACTGCAATCTCTACGAAAATACTAGTGCAGTCACGGGGGGTTTTGGGCCGAGCAGCCGGAGGAACCACATTGGTTGGGTACCGAGTGGAATGTCTGGGGACACTGGGTAGTAAGGCTGCCAGGTTCAGTTTCCCGGAAGAGAGCGGCATGCTGGAGCCAGGTCAATGGGAGGATGTGAGGCGTTTGATTGCTTTTGTCTTAGAAGCAAAATGGGATCACTGAAGAAAGGTTTTATCGGTTTTTTTCTCACAGCCATAGCTGAATATTGCGCTTTGGTAGATTGTGCTATCTTGCAGTAGGAAAGAACTAAGAGGATGAGCCCATCGGCAAGGAGCCCAGAGCCAGGCTGAGCTTCCCGAGGCGAGGCCGACTGCAGCTGGGGGAGGAGGAAAGAGGTTAAGTGTTTCTCAGGGTTCTTTGGTACAGAACTTCAGTTTTTTCCTGGATATAGAGAAATACTGACTCCTTGCACAGAATTTGGAAGACGATTAAAATGACTACCAGGGTAATTATCAGTAAACCACCGCTGAGATTTGGAACTGTGTCCTTCACACTTACTGAGTACAGAGAGCAGCCCTGGGGTGTGGGGATTGCAATAACCTTCCTGACAAACCCAAACCAGTAGCTGCAGTCTGTTACCAAGCTTCCTTAGCTCCGTCACACTTGAGCCTTAATAACCTCCCAGCAGCAGGCAGGCAGTACCCTAGTGCTTCGGCAAAACCTGCATTTTCACCGATGGCCTCTAATTGTAAGCCAAGTAGAGGGCTCGTCCATGAAGTACTTTCTGTGGAGGTATAAAATGCAAACTCCTTGACTGTGTACCTCTGCCAGCCTGAGAATTATTGCTGACTGCTAATTATTCCTTTATTATATCTGAGACACAAGAAATGGTTGAAGTGACTTATTGTTCATAATTAGAAGCTATGATTAAAGCGGCTCTAACATCACCCTGGGGCTTGTGCTTCAGTGCAGAATTATCTCTGTGAAAGCGTCAGGGGGTGGCTTGGAAGGGACGCGCTGGCCTCCTCCCTGGAAACTACTTCTCCATTTACAGAGCTGCTCGCTGTAATGGGAGGATTCCCCAAAGACCTAGCTTTGTTAATTAAAATGAAACAAAACCATCTTAAACACAACTCTCGGGCATTCTCCCGCAGCACATTCAAAGGAGACAAGAAGTGAGAGGAACTGGCAATTACATTTTAGAATCCAAAATGAAAAGGACGTTTAAAATTTGGATTTCCCTTAATATAAACCTTGGGACACTCTCTAAATTTTTAGTCTTATGTAAAAATGATTATGATATCATAAATAATGGCTCCCTACACATTTCAAAAGCTTGGATTTTTCTTTCAAAAATGACCAAAGACCAATGGCATAATTTTTAAGGGTGCCAGTGTTTCCCCAAAATAGTATAATAAAAATGGCATCTGCCAAAGTAACGTTCTATGGCTCTATCTTTACAATGGGTAGGAGGGGATGGTTCCAATGACAGCTGAGCTCAGATGACCATCTGGCTGTTTGGAGTAGTATGGTGGGAATTCTGATTCTCTAGTGCTATGATATGGGATATTTTTGTACGTCTAGATTAAGAAAAAAGTAACCAGTCAAAAGGGAGGAAGTGCGGGCCCTGACTTCCTGTGTACAGCTCTGGTTGCTCGGGAAGCTTCGCTAAGACTTACACATGCCTTGCCTGTGATCACCAACTTGTGTGCAACTGCCATGCAGGGGAAAGCGCTTGGTGAGGGAGGCAAAGTCACTGCTGCCAGAGAAAATGCTCCAGAAGACAGACAATAAACAATGGATCGCACCCATGCAAGGGTTACCTTGTGTATCTGTTGCTTCAAGGAACAGTCACTGAAGATGCTGGCAACATGAAGCTATAAGATACGATCCCTGACCCTAAGGGAAAGGAAAGACGGACAAAATGAACAAAAATAAGGGCATTTTAGGCTGATGAAACAGAGTTAAAGGCAGAGATCAGAGGGGAGGGCATGGAAGAAGGCCGTAGGATGTTTCCTAAGAAGCAAACGGGGCATCGAGGAGCTGAGATGGCGAGTGGGGGCGGGGCCACCACAGACTGCAGCACTTGTGATCTTTGGAGAAGTATCCATAATTGTTCTTTGATTTAAAGAAGGTGAAAAGTTAAACAAAAAAAGAAACGAAAACATGTTCTTTTCATATGGTTGAGACAAGTGATCAGAATGCCCCCTAGAGTCACTCTAATGGTGGTTATGGCTCCACAGAGGAGAGAATGTATAAAATTACAATTCTGATAATGAATCACCATTATGAGGGTGAGCACAGCCACACCAGGTAGCACAGCTTGGGGTACTTGATCCGGCCCCAGTTTCTCTGCTTCCTCCCTTGCCTGTTTCTCTCTCCATCAACATCTGCTTCACCATAAAACCACATGCAAAGTGGCTCCCTTTGGGAAACCTCTGCTATCCCTCCAATGAATGAGTCTGTCTATTTTCCACGCTATTTTCTCCCTGGGCTGTGACCCACAGCCCGTGGTGTGTTTCCCTCTCATCCATGGATTCCTGCAGCACATTCCTGAGGAGTCCCTACCCTTTCTGGGTCACTGGGCTCGGAAAGTAAGCAAAACAGCCAAAGCGCCTGGCCTTGTGGAACCAGCGCTCCATCCCAGCAGCCGATGATCACCAGTGAGAACAATGTGAATGCATACATGTGCACCCAGCTAGACAGTGCTAAGTGGTAAGGAGAAAAGGGACATTAAGGGATGGAGGACAAACCTGAGATAAAATGGTCAGAGAAGTCCTTGGGAGAAGATAAATTTTGAGTAAGAGCTAAGGCAAATGGAGGCGTCATCTATGGAAATATCTAGAGAAAGAAGCAGAAGGAGAGAAACAGTGGCAACTGTCAGGAAGCCAGAGTGGCCAGGGAGAGAGAGCAGAGCAGCGGAGTGTGAAGGAGGTGAGAAGGAAGATAATGAGTCTGGGGCAGAGAGAGGGCTTTGACTTTAAGGCAGGGTGACTTCGCACGCCACAGGAGGATGCTGAGCAGAGGAGAGACCGACACTGGCTGACACAGAAACACGCTCCTGGCAGCTCCTGAGCTGCTGATGGCCCAAAGGGCTTGGGCCAGCAGCAGAGAGACCAATTAGGAAGCTCCTGCGGTGCCCAGAGTTGATGGCAGTGCGGTTTGGGAAGATAGATTAGGAAGGGAGAGCAGACAGGACTTTGGAATGGATCTAGTGGTTGAAAGGAGAAATGAAAAGTGTACAGTTTCTGTGAACTGTGATGGGAAGCATCTGGGAGGCGCTCATGAGGAAGGTTTTTAGATGGGTGACCCAGTGTTCACGTGGAAGACTCGAGTTGACAACTGGATACACAAGTCTTGGGTGTGGTGGGCAATCAGCATATGGGCAGATCTGGAGTCCTACAACCAGAGATCATGACCTAGGCAGGGTATTTATAGATACACAGAAAAGTAGAAGAGATCCAAGACTTGATTCCAGATCCATAACCATTTAAAGATTTAGAAGGTGAGGAGGAATTTTTAAGAAGAGATAAAAAAATTGTGCCCAATGAAGTGTAGGAAGAAGACAACTACGGTGTCAAGAGAAGAGTGTAGCCAGAAGGAAAAAAGTGCTTACCTGTGGGGAGTTGTGGCTTAACCAGTCATGGTTATAGAAATGTGGAATTCTCTGTGAACTCACCAAGAGCAAGTCTGGTGGAAAGTGCATTGGGGATGAGGAAGGCTGAATTTCATAATTTCTAGGAAGAACGAAGAGATTCAGCTTGGAGCAGCCTCTGGACAACTTTCTGCCTAAAGGGAAGGCAGAAGTTGGATAGCAGCAAACAGAAAAAGGAAATCAGTTTTTTAAGTAGGAAAGATAATAGCGTATTTTTTATGTCTGTGGGAATGAATGGGGAATGTCTTTTAGGGCAGAGGTGGTGGGAGCAAGTGCATGATGGGAGATTGCAACATCTGGGCAGTGGGCACGACCATCAGCAACAAGGGCAGAGACAGGAACTGGCCCGTGTGTGAACGGGGAGGCATGGGAAGTATTTTTCCACTGAAATGGGAAAGCAGGTGGTCCTATAAGGGTGAGGTGTACAGGGAGAAACTATTAGAGTTTGAGGAAGATGGAGCAGAGGTGAAATTGTCTTCCAAAAGTGCAGAAGTAACAAGTCAAAAAAAAAAAAAAAATGTAGGGAGACAGCCAGGCCAGCTATCATGAATTGAAATGAGAACAGCCCTCCTGCTTGCGCATTTTACGCCAGCCACATTCAGCTGAGTAAATAAAAGCAAAAATGGAAGAGAATGGGACTTTTCCTGGCTTGCTGGAGCTTAGCATGTGGACCAGTGCAGGAAAGTGAATCTGATGCTGGGTGGAAGTGGCTGACTGTGGGATTCAGCTGAGTTTCCTCCTGATGAGGAAAATCATGACAGTGGTGACCAGTGACAGATGATGGTAGATGGATGAGTTGAGCCCCTGGGAAGTTGAAGCAGTGTCACCGGAGTCCTGAGTGCCCTGAGCCGAGCCGGCTCTCAGAGGAGGATGATCTCAAGTTGAGGTGGGGTGATCCTGTTCCCATAGACCTCAGTCCTCTGTTTGCTTTATTAGCAGTTAAGAAGGCACCTTTCTCCAGAGCTGAGCAGGCGTTCTTCAGTTTAAACAAGAGAAGCACACTTACATTTTCTCCAGTTTTCACATCCACCCAAAAAATGTTTGAACCAGAAAAAAAAAAAAAAAAAGAAAGAAAGAAAAGTATTTCACCAAGATTACTTTTTACCCGATGAGTCCACTCAAGATATATCCATATCTATTCATCCCCGTATGGGTGCTTGTATTTTCTTGTTCTCTTTCTGCAACTCTACAGACCCTGCAACTATGTTTTTACTGCTATTTCATCCAGGGCTGGACAGGACACAGAGGTGGAGAGTTGTGGCAGAGACCCGAGGAGCTGCCCCTTGGGTTATGCTGAAAAGATTCCACCTAGAAAGACAGAGCCTGTGTACACATCGCTTTAGCGGAAGGAATCTGCCAGCGTCATTGGCATAGTCACTTTGAGGATGCGGGAGGAGAAGATAGGATGATCCAAAACGTGGCGTTCTAAGAAAAATAGTAGACCCTGTATCCATCTTTGGGAATTGAAGACATCAATTCAACACTTTTACCTACAGTGACCGATTTAGAAAAAAATCTTTAAGAGGTTAAGAACCTGCTTTCTACAAGAAATATAAAGTTCTGAAATCCAAATATCTAAAACGCACTTTTAAAAACATTACCAAGTACTTGAATAAAGAACGGAATTTTCGTGGCTAGTAAACACCAAAAAAAGAATTACCTTCTAATAATTTTTTCTGATTTTGGGTTTTAAAAGGAAAGGATCCTGGGGTAACGGCATTGTTTAGAAGTTTATCTCTTTCTACATTTACATCAACAGCGATGCCCTTCTTTGTCCAGAGTTCCTTTTGCCAAATGGAAAGATGGTTTTTTTCCATACTAAGCATAGATTTCTAGCAGAGGTGCAAGTGAAATTGGAGTGTATGACCTCATAAACAAAGTGTATTAAATAATGAAGTCATTGGCAGCCTGCCTCCAAAAATGAGAACTACTTGATATATGAAAGTATTCATTTTTTGAATCTGCCATGTTACTAAGCACATAGTTGTTGCTACTTAATTTAGTTTTTCTGTCTGTATAAAATGATCATGACTTTATTAGGAGATCCCTCCTCGGCCCCAACTGTTGTAGAATAAATGAAAAAGATTAAAGTAGCTGTAATAATTCAAGTCTGAAGATAAAACATTAAAACTCATCTTCTGGATTATTCTTAACATGATAAAAGGCTTTGAGAAACATCAAAACAGTAAATCTAGTTTCTCTCTATTAGGGGTAAAATAGGAGGAAAATGGAAAGAAATAGGTAGTTTGTGAAGATGATTGGATTTGAACAGCAGAAGATGGGGTTGAAATGTTTCACAACTGACCACCTTTCTGTCTTTTCCTACATTTCCATCTTTTCCGTTCAGGAGCACACACAGCAGAGCGAACATGAGCAGGAAGCGAAGAAGCCCAGCCTGTATAGAAAACGTCCCGTGAGCGCAGGCTGTGGTGGGAGGTGTGGAGCTCTGAGGGACACCGGAGGCCACCGGACGTGGAGCCCAGGGTGCTGGAGATAAGCAGCCAGTGGAACCAAAACCACAGCTCTGCCAACTGGAGATCGAAAGCTTAAAATCCTCCCCAACAGATCCGAGAGGCTTTCACTATACACATAGCAGGTGACCGCCCAAATCAGTAGGACATTTTAAAAGAACTCAGGAAAAATCTCATATTTCATTTAAATAACTATCTGACTAATAAGAATTGTACCACAGGCTTAAATTATCTGGATTTTTTTTTTTAAAGACTGATATTGTATAAATAAAGTGCAGATCTTCTCCTGGAGTGAAACCCACTGATTGGATTTCAAAGGTGAAATCAACTTTCCATTCTGAATAAACCCTGCTTGGCCACAGGGTATTATTCTGTGAATGGATGCTTGGATTGGACTTGTAAACATTTTATTAAAAGTTTTGCGTCTGTTCATAGAACTTGGATCTTTAACTCTCTAGTCTTATAATGTCCTTGTCAGGCTTTGGTAAGACAACTGCACTTGCATTATGGGAGAAGGTACAAAACGGTTTTCATTTTTCTATTTTGTGAAAACTTTGTATTTAATATTTGTACAATTTGTTTCTGAAATGATTGTTAGAACACTCATGAGGCCATCTGTGCCTGGAGTTTTCCTTCTAAGCATTTTTAAATTATAGAATCTATGTAGATATAAGAATAGATGGATTTTTAAATTTCTTCTAAATATATTCTTCTTATTATTTCTCCTAAATATATTCTTTTCCTAAAAATATATTTGAACAACACTATGAATCTAATTGACACAGAACAATACCAACCACAGAATATGCAATCTTTGTGATTAAACATGAGCATTTACCAAGACAGACTATATTCCTGGCTGTAAAGCAAGTCTCAGTACATTTTTAAAAATCCAAGTTATAGAAAACATATTTTACGCTGACAATAGGAATGAATTAGGAATTAAAAAACCAGGGGGACTATAAAAGTGATGACAAAGGGTCATGAAAAGATGTTTTGTTTACAGAGATTCATATGTCCCTTTCCAGTGTGAGGTTCTGTGATTCGGAGGCATGCGTTTCAGCTTGTAGAATTTCTTTTATGATATCTCAAGAGTGTCAGCCTTCTGCTAACAACGTCCCTAGGCTTTGATTTATTTCACAGTATCTTTATTTTACCTTCACTTCTAAGGGTAATTCTCAAAGTACAAAAGGATAGATGCCTTTTTCATAAGCTTTAATGGTACTTTCAGACATTTACAACTTCTGTTGAAAATTCATCTATCATTCTGATTATTGTTTCTCTAAACCGTTGTGCCTCTTTTGTACTTCTTTCTCCCATTGACTTTTAAAATCTGTTTGTCTATAAAGTGCCTTGGTAAAGTTGTGTTTGTATTCTTCTTGGCTAAGTTTTTCTCAGATTGTGAATGCATGAATTATCGTCTTTCAGGAGTATTACCTAACTCCCTACTTTATATCTTCAAATACTGTTTTTACTCCATTCTTCCTACATATATTCTTTTTCTTGAATTCCATTTACTTAAATATCTTCAAGATATATTTATGTGATATTTGCAATATGCCCCATGTCTCTTCTTTTTTGTTGAAGTGGAGGACATGGTCAGCTGTGGTATTCTCATCCCTAACCAGATTGGAAATTCTCTTTATATAAAACTGAAAATAACCTCTGATCTACTATACACACTTTCTTTCCTAATCTCCTAGTTGGGCAGATCAGATTAGGTAAGACCCTCCTAACACCAGCTCACTTAGTGTGTTTGTGCTGCTGTAAAATAATACGATGAACCGGGCAGTTTGTAATGACTGGGAACTCACTGCCTCACCGTTGTTAAGTGCGAGTCAAGGTACTGACGCCAGGTGAGGTCCTCTGGCCAGAAGGTGAGAGAAAGAGAGGAAGTCAAAATTGCCCTTTTACAATGGCACCAATCCTACTGTGAGGGCAAAGCCCTATGCTCTAATCACCTCTTAATGCCATTTAAATGACAATTAACTATTACCATGAGTTGTAGAAAAGAAAGCATTCAAACCACCAACACCAACTTCTGTTTTTTTCTGGCACCTGAGGGCATATCTAACATTAGTAGAATGGTACCAAGTAACTTGCTATCCCACAAGGTAACAAGTAAACTACTCTGAATATGTTTTTAAGTTTAGCTTCATTGAAATCACTCTAAAAAGAGCTTTGAAATTCTAAGAAGACAAAAAAATTGTTAATGACAGTTTTTATGGTCACTAGGGTTAGCATATTAGTAACATATTTTTATAGACAGTTCTTAAACAATAGTATGTCTTTTTGACATAACTTGTGTATTGGAAAATAAGAAGTCCCTGCAAATATTTCAAATATGCTCTGGCTATACTGTTTCAGAGATACCATTGTATGCTATTGCTATTGAACTCACTTTGACAAAAATCCCTTTTATAAATAGCATATTCAAGCACAAAATTAAAAGTTATATTTTCAGAAAATAGTACTATTAAAACCTGCTCATTTCTTTTTTAAAACTTGTTCATTTCTGTCTGTATTTTAACATGTTTCCCCTATAATTATAAAAGCTCCTGCTTTTATAGTCAGGCAACAATAGCAAGTATTAATTTTTTTCTGACAATTTAGTAATTCTTAATCACTTGAAAAGGTGGTAGTTGTGTGATACAAAAGCTGAGTTCTAAAGTTTGTTTACATTAGTTCTTTTGCATTAGTGTGTGGCTAGACTGATGCTTGTCTTTAGAACAATACAAATCTTCTGAATTGTGTACAAGTTAGGTATGACTTGTAGGGGAAAGATGGTAACTGCAGTCATATAATTTCAGAAAGTTAATATCAAGAACAAAATAAAGAAAACTCTGTGAATGTGGTTATTTTACAGAACAACTTTCACAGTTTGCTTTTTCTTTCTCATTGCCAATGTCACATATTTATAAGGCAAAAAAAAGTGGTAGCCAGAATGGCACAAAGGAAACAGAAATGGCAAAAATCCTTTAGAATGCTGCTTCTCTTACTATTTTATATGTCTTTCAAAAATATATAACTATATAGATACGTATTTGTGTGATGCTCTACGTATTACTTTGTGGCTGCTTTTCCCGTACTTTGAAGTGTATCAGGAGTATTTTTCCATGTCAGCAGGTCATTTCCATGTAACACTTGTAATGATCGTTTTGAGAGCCACCACATCCACATTAGCACACTTGTTTAACCAACTTTTCCTATGAAGCGTTAAATTTTTACTATATTAGAAACAAGCATTTCTTTATTTATGAACCCAAACTACAATTACTTACTAGAGAGTTAGCAGTATATTTTTAATAATGAAACACAATGCCCACAGCCTCCTTTGTCAAAATCCTGAATAACAAACAGCAAAAACCAAGCACAAGCAATAAAAACCCAACTTATAAATCTAAGCCAATGGTTCTCAAGAGGGACCAGTTTAGTCTCCAGAGGGCAATTGCCCATGCCCAGAGATCTGACTCTCACAGATGGAGAGGCATATTGCTAATAACGGGCAGAGGACAGGATGGTGCGGCCGCTGCTAACACTAAACAATACCTGGGCTGACCCCAAAATCAGGTATCATTTGGTGCAAAATGTCACTGGTCTGAAAAACTCATCCTTGTGCACATTTGGAGAGGTTTTGTTGGGTTCCAGTGACATAGAGCTTATAACATATGTTTGGCTTTCACAGCTGCTGAAAATCCCGCACCCATTAATTTCCTCCAGTCCTTGCTTGTGGGGTGAGAGGAACTAGTAGTCTTGGTGGAAAGGGGAGGGTTCTATAAAAAGGAGATGGGTCTCTCCAGGCATCTTATCAAACTCTGGCTGCCACAGAATGGCTGCTTGAAGGACCTGCCCCTGAGTGGATGCCAGGGGAGGTAACACAGCTCCACCCAGAACACTTCAAGGACGAATGAAATAAAATATCAAAATTAAAATTCTTTCAACTCCAGCATTGCAATAGGTTCAAAAACCCTTTATTTCTCTGATTTGAAGTTAAGGTGTAAGTATTTACAGTCTCTGATAGATGTCAGTGGATTTGCATCAGCCTAGCTCCCGGAAATGGAGCTACCCTAACCAGCACTTTTCAAGACTCTAAATTTTATGCAACTCCCACTGATTTCTTCCCCTAGTTTCCTATCCCACACTTCTCATTGCAATGTCCAAAACGTTTTCTCCATCTGCATGGATTCTGTATCACATAATCACACAACCCAGCTTATACTAATTCTGATTTTGTCTTTTGGAGCCATGAATAGCTTACTAATATTGCTTCCCTCCCAATTTAATTCTCCATACAAAAACCGGAAGAATGATTTTTTCAAATGCAAATGAGCCATATTATCTCTCTGCCTAAAATGAGCAAATATTTCTCTCATCACGCTTGTGGAATACCAACTGAACATCTCAGTGCAGCCTGCACACCCAGGTGAAGGATTCTCTGGCTGCTTTTTTCTCTGGATCACACAGATCTTTGTCCATCTCATTCAGTGGACATTCATGGGCAGTATTGTTTCTGATCCAATTTTCAACAGGGCTTCTAGGTAAAATGATTTTTCATGCTGTAGAATCCTGGAGTGAACTAAGTATTTACCTGCATATATTCCATATATGCTATACTAGTCAATATTGAACTGGCATTTCTTAGTGTTTCTTACTTTTAAAAAACAATTAATTGAACCAATGCTATCTAGCAGTACTATGAAATATCAATATCTTTAGAATTTTCGACTTTATTCCTACATTGATTTAGAGAACCAAAAAACACCATGTCTGAAATTTGTTCAAGTACCACCCTACAGAAGCCTCTTTTTGAGTAGCAGTTTAATATTATCCCTGTGGCTTTCATTCCAAATATAGTTCAGTGGCAACCACCAAAATCACTTGCGAAGTTTAACAGTAATGACAGAATGGAAATCATTTTCAACAGATTCTCCCACTGGCAGAGGAACAGGGA
>RJWM01000751.1:0-191319 GCA_004363535.1 Dasyprocta punctata
ATATTTATTTTGGTTGAATCCAATTATCTAAAAAACATGTGGCTATCACATAAAGAATGGTCTGTTCAGTTGATATTCTTAGTTCTGCTGCTAGTCTATTCTGAACCTATTTCTTCATCCCGTGTGTTAAAACGAACATCATCTCTTTAGTGAAAAGAACTAGCAGACTGAACTTTACAGCTGACCAACAGATGTATGCAGAAGGTTCTGATGTGTAGAGCATAACTTTTGTTTAAGTATCTCTGCAGAGTATTTTATTCAATACTTTATAAAGAAGACAAAAAGACTTAAGAATCACTATGTCCCTCCCATTATGTTTGTACATTTGAATCTCATTTAGTTATTAAATTTGTGCTCCTGATACCTAGATTAGGAAAAAAAAAAAACAGATGAGCAAGCCCTACACAGAATGCTTTTTAAATCTGTATTTTTTTTCTCTGACCACTTCACATTATATCTTAGCACATTTGCTTATTTCAACCTCCCAACCATCCTCATATTGAGGTTTAGGGGGAAAAAATGGCAAGCACTGTTCTTCCTCAAGATCAGAATTAAAATTTCAGTTCTCTTAAGGCAAAGGCCAGTACTTTTGCACACAAGAATGTAATGACCAAAGAAGAGACTCTTTCCAAGAGGAAGAGTGTTGCAGTAATCCTCAATCTCAGGTCAAGTTGCTCCTGTCTATCAGCAGTGAAGTTAGAAAAAGAACAAAGTGTCTTTCAATTTGCCAAGCAAGGATAGAGGCAAGAAGTAGCTTGACAACAGTGAGCCACTAGAGGGTGCTATTGTCACTTTTTGGATGGGCAATGTCTTGCCCATCATGCTCGCCCCTTGCTTAAAGAAAAATATCTCGGTGAGCGAACTCAGACTTCTAAAATCGTAAAGTTCTTGTATCTACTTTCCATCAAATTTGGGAGATCAGTAAGAAACTTTCCTACAAGCAAACAGGGTTTATAGAGCTGAATTCTATAGTTATAGATAATGTGTTATCTTGGAAACTTAGAAGTATTTTTAAGTTCCCTGGAAAGTGTTTTTAAAACGATTAAATAGGACCCAGGAGGGAAAACAATAGTTCAAGCTGTATTTCTTAGAATAGATTTAGTGTTCTCTTTTAGGAAGATAAGATGATTTTGTAAATCATCAACTTTGTGGAGTTTTGCCTGAAGAATCAAAGCATTTAAACTGATATAAAACGATCTCTTGGCTGGGGATTTAGCTCAGCGGCATAAGTGCCTGCCTGGCAAGCACGAGGTCCTGAGTTCAATTCCCGGTACAAAAAAACAAAACAAAACAAAACAAACAAACAAACAAAAACAACAACAACAAAAAAACCCACTCTACCCCATCCTCCAGCCGCCGCCCCACCACCACTAATTCTGAGTTTTTACCCAACCTCTGCGTTGGTGGTGGAAGTTAACAGTGACAATGTAGGAACTTCTGTCCAGAGGGCGCATTTAGGAAATAGTGATTGAAGGAAAGAACGAGTCAGTGTGAAATCTCTGCCTACGCAGCCCCAATAGCAGCAAGGTGATTGCCAGGTGCTACCCGTCCCGCCCCAGTCTTGAGGACCTCTACTTGTGAATATTAACAAGGAGAACACTGATGTTGTTTAAACAATCAAATGCAGATATCACGTACCCTGAGTAATTTAAAGATAACAACATGCAATGTATTAACCACTGTTACCCTCTAATTATTTTGTTATGAAATTTTTATTTTTTCCTTTTAAAATAAAATTTAAAAAATAAAAAAATAATAATGAAAAATAAGGAGCACACTGAAGATCAAGCATTGAAGATGTTTTCTGTCTCCCTGCTGGTGGTTAGAGAATCAAGCCTTCGATGCTTTATAAATACTAATAAATGAAGTAGGAATGGGCTTTGATTTGGAGTAATAGATGAAACTGAGCCGTGGAAAGCTGAGTATGGAAACTTTTAAGGGAGAGACTTTGCTGATGAAATCTGCTCATGTGTGTAATCACCTCCTATCAGCTGCGGTACCTCTGCCCTTCCATAGTAAATTCAGAAAAAGAAATAGGCCTAAAGTCCTTCCTGCAGGGATGCAGCGAGAGGATGAAGGAGACAAGGGAAAACACAGCCAAGATGCGCTGATGGGTTTTCCATATCTAGGTTCACCGTGGAGAAAAGCAAGAACAGCTTGTACTATTGTGGATAGTGTGAGCACTGTAATTTGTGACAGCTATAGGTCATGTATCTATTTTTTCTGTCTGACAAGGACAAAGAGCAGCTAGTGACTGGTACAAACTCAGATTGGCTAGTTCAAGCTGTGAACTGCCAGGCAAGAGTCTTGGCTTTTCAGTCTGAGCTATAGACAGGTTTCTATCTCTGTGAAATTAATAGATTTCTGGTTGCAGGTGGGAAAATGGAGCTTAACAACTGTAAGAATTTTATCCTGAATTTTCCGCAGAGTATGAAAGGAAAGGAAATTTTATAACTACCTCTCCACACCTACTGTGACAACCTTGAATTCAATTACATGTGACAAGCATCACTTGAGTTCTTATTGAACACCTAGCACTGTGCTAGGCACTGAGGAAATGAGATGAATGCAGCATGCTCCCGTCCTTCCACTACTAGCTTAAGACAAAGACAGAAAGTAGCTGAGTGAGGTGGTAATAACAGACTTGTGCAAAAAGGTATACAAATATCTGAATAAGGGAGCTTTCTTACTCCATCACGAAAGAATTAGAGAAAACTCTTCTCAACTGAGACAAACAACACCACCACTTAAGGAATGCAAATGAGTTACCAGTATCTAACCCTAATTTTGTCCTCCTGTAAGTTGGCTTTAAAAGTGTTGGTGGGTGAAAGGGCTGTGTCACCTGCAGAGGAGGAAGCTCCTTCCATTGCGTGCCCAGTGTGCCTCCCAGCTCCTGTGCCCAGAGGGACGCGCTCCTGTCGGGGATCTCCCTCCAGCTGCCCCATTCATGCCTGCAAAAGGGCAGCATCTGCCTTATTAGGCCTTTAGTTCAATTCATTACTTTTTATCTAAAAACATTTTCTGTGATTCTCATCAGATTTCTTTAAAAATAAAGAGAACCCTAGAAAATTCAGTTGTGTTCCTCTCTTTGTATTCCAGAAGTACAAATATTTTTCTTAGGATAGGGACAATGTTAAAACTACATATAGTTAAGCCATAAAGTGATTTCAGGTAGTAAAATTGGGTACTTCAGAAAGTCAAAGACAGGGTTTCCGGACATGTTCTAGTTCTTAACATGCTCGTCAGTTCTGTCCCCACTCCCTTATCCCTTCTTAATGCCAGTTCAACCTCATCTTACAGGTTATATATAGGAGATATCTATGTCTGTCTGTCTATCTATCTATCTACTTATCTATCTAATCTCCCCATACCTGTTATACCATGACAAGTAGTCCTCTTCATATCCTCTAGCTTGCTTCTGCAGGAAAAATTGGCAAAGTGGAGAAAGGAAAATCAGATGTCTTAGCACTAGAGGAGCAGCAGCATGGTTTGGCTTCTGAAAACTGATGCAGAATGAGCAACATATGGAGAGAAACAAGTCTGGCATGTTTAGTGACATTTCATATTCTTGGAATAAATCCATGTCCTCAGATCCACCGAAGGAAGTAAGCAATAAATACAAAAATATAAATAAATAATGACATAAATTTTCAATGCTATGTGGAGATTTGTGAACACTTTTTAAGGAAATCATATGCAATAACTGACTGTTCCACAGTGTGACAGCAGTTTCCTCTACATTTCCAAGTATCCCCTGTGGCTGGCTAGTTATGCTGAATGTTTAGAAACTGAGTTATGGCCAGCTGTCAGACTGAGCCACAAGAAGGTAAGAAAACCAAGGGTAATTCCTCTAAATCCTTAACATCCAGGATTTGCACCATCAGCTAAGAATTTAAGCTTTTCAATTGATTTAAGCTGTTTTCCCTACTTAGGTCTGTCATGTCGATCTCAATGGAAATGAGCCCCTAACTTGAGAGAGTAATAGGAAGGGTCGTTCCCTCTAACGCCATCCAGGTCATGTTCAGACCACAGTGCATACCAGGAAGCCTCAGTGTATATGTCTTGGAGAGAGTTGCTAAATACTGGTTGATGATGTGCAATAGATTTGAAGATAAGCTACAACTTAGGAGGCCTTCAAACAGAAGGGCCATCTGGACTCATGGTGTATAGTGTGTCACAAACAGGAAGAGTTTACTTAGCAAGAATTTGGTAGTCTTAATGTTGCCAAAGAAGACACTAGGGCGATAATAAATGTGACCTGTTTTCTCAGCCAAAGCGAGCTTTGTTTTTGATAGGACTCAGTTGCATCTGGGGAAAAAGAGGAATGAAAATAACTGTACACCTTCTCAGCCTTGACCTGGCAACATTTAAAGTTGAAGACAAGAACTAGAGTTAAACATACTTACCTTGCCATAGAAGCATCAGGTCTTTAAAGTCAAACTACTCCCAGTTTTGAGAACTTTGACTGCAGAAACCTTCATGGAAAGATAACAGGGATCAGTTTTTTTCAGACGAAAAAGAGCTCTCTCCTCCCTTATCATCAAACTTGAATTCTGTGGGTGCCTGTCCTAGAGGTATCACCTACAAAAATTCCTCTGCAGACATCAGGTTGGATTCCATGAATTGTCTTAAATATTTTGGGAAATGTTACATACAGTATCTCCCTCACGGAGTTTCACAATACTGTTAGTCATCTTAAAGACCCCAAGAAGTCCTGAATTCAAAATGTTTATGTGTGTGTGTGTTAAGCCAGACTTTTCTAGATTGATTGTATCGTGAAATAATTTTTGCAGAACAATTAATATCACAAGGAATCAGTGTTCCATGTAACATGCACCTCACACAGCAGATTGAGATGGTGCACAGCTTCTCCATGAGGAGGGATATGAAAAAATATGTGTTTGTATAAAGCCATGGTATATAAGCCTCAAGAAAATGCTGAAAAAGCAATCAACATCAAACAGGATATATTTATTTTGCATACATGCTCAAAGGCATCATGTTATATATGATAAATACATACAATTTTGTGTATCAACTTTAAATAAAATTTGTAAAAAAAAATTCAGTCAGGTGGTTTTTTGCTTAAAAGTGAGGTCTGTTTGGTAAAAGTGATTGCTAATTTCAGCTCAATGGATAGTGATTGGTACAGTGGGATGCTCACTTCTAGATATTCCCATCAAACCCCAAAGCAGCTCTTCATATCAAATCATAAAAGCCAAGGGCAGGTTGGACCTTGAAATCTTATCAGAGCCACACACGCATTCATCCAGGGTGGGCTGTATTTGGGAACAGTCCTGTGGCTCCCTAATGGGTCATTTACAACACTAATAAGAATGAAATTAAAGAGAGGGAGGAAACACTTTTTTGGAACAGAGAGACCACACAGGACTATGATCGGCAAGCTTCCCTTTGTTCTCACAGTCACCAACTGATTATGAAAGTGATTTAGAATGGAACCCTGAGGGTGGAGGGAGTCATCTGGGCTGGGGAGCTAAATACATAGGAGCTCAGTTCTTCACCCCCCACCACATGGGTTTCAGTGTTGGTATTCTGCTGTGGAGGAGAAGAGCTCTGGGAAATGGAATCCTAATTCTGAGAGTATAGAGGTAGCGTGGGAGGCAACAAATCATTACTTGAGATTGTTTACCAGAAATTTAGAGAAAAAAAAATTCCAGACAAAAATTATTTAAGAAAAACAAGTCCTTAATAGAGTTTTTTACTCTTTGTGACTTTTTCCTAACAGGTTATTACCTGAAGTCTCCCCTGTGTTAGTTTGGTCCCTCCAAAAGTAGACATCAAGACAGGATTTTATGTACAAGAAATTTATTACATCCCTGTGAGGATAAGAGAGAGGGAATTATGAGGGTGTGCAGAGATAGGTACCTGTGACGAAGGGGGATAGGAAAGAAGGACACCTTGGTGGGAGGACATTCAGTATTCCCTAAGCTGCAGTGCAGTTCGAAGAGAATTTTCATCAGACCAGTGATGAGTACTCCAACCAAAGCACCCCATTGAAGTATTCCATCCAAAACTTGTTTCTTACAGGAAAGAGCTTGAAATTTACCCCACATGCCTCAGTCTTTGTCTGGGAGACCCTCAGAAAGCATGGCCTATTCAACTTCATTGTTTGGCAGGCCTACTAGTACCCATTCCCTCTTAATGGGCAGGCCTGGGTGCATGGTAACTTGGTGCCTCACCGTGAAGTGTTTTATATAGGGGCCTATTTCTGCAAAGCTGTGTATTTAATTCTCTGCTGTAAAATCAGCCTTGCTTCAGAATGCTAAGGGCCTGAATTGTGATTCTCCTATCGGGGCTTCCCATAAGCTCTGCCCTGAGTCTTTCCCCATCACTGTCCGGAATGCATGGCCCATAAAGTTGGCTTGTATTGCCCAACAGGCAGGGCTGCTTTCACACTGACCTAGATCTGCTGCAGAGTTCTTTTCTGCTCTAGGCCCCTCTGGAAGTTGGCAGCTTTCCATGTCACCTTGGTATATGAGCTAAGTCAGCACTCTAGGGATAGATGGTGCTGCCTTTAAACCCCAAAAGTTCTGCAGTCTTCTATGTTCACTGCTTTGTGGAAGGAAGTGGAAGATGCAGCAGTTTGTCTTACACTTCTGAAGGAATAACCCAGCATGCCCTTGACCAGTGGATTCCTAAAAATGTCACTGAAAACAGAGGTTCCTCAATCTCCATAGGATTTCTCTTCTCTTGAAGCACCTTCAATGCGTTCGCTGCAGTGTGACCTTGTCCTGTGTGATCATCCTGCTGGCGCTGACATCACGGATCAGCGTGATATTCTGTGGGATGCCCCAGGGGATCGTATTTCTTTGTACTTATTGTAATGGTTGTTGGGGAATTAACACAGCTCTGAAATGAAATTGAAAGTGAAAATTACCCCTTTTATAATTTGAATCTGAACAGTCTCTAGGCTTTTTTTCTAACTGGAATAGCTGCAATTTATTCACTAAAAAAGTAACTTCATACTTCCGACTGAAGACCTTGTGAATCTATGCTGGTAATGATACTGCACCTGGTACAGCAGTTGTGGTCAAGGCTACTCTGAACTGATCAAGAAGTAATCTGCAGAACTGGGGAATTCAATGAAATGTAATAGAGCTACCACTCCTGCATCATTTAGGCATTTAAAGGTGTCTCATCTCTCTACTATGAGATGGGCCCATCAGTTCCACATGTGAAATTTGACTTAAGTCTGGGAAATGAACAAGAAGTAACCTTGGAGCAACTATCCTCACCACATCCTTCTCCATCTTTTTCTGTCTTTAGATTTTCATAGCATTGGCTCTTGGCTCCCATCTATTTTGCTACTAGAAACCATGTGCTCTATTAATTAATCATCTTTGTCACTTCCTGAAGCTCAAACTCCCTTGACGATCCCTAACTCTTACAATTACTATAGTCATTCTGGTCTTCTGGCCTCTGACAGCGAGATGCCACCAACTAAATTCTAACACTTCAAGACTTATCATCCCTGTTGGATATTCACAAACCCAGCTCTATTGGGTCTGTGACAGTCTCTCCCACTCTCAACACTGGTCTACTGAGAAGACTCCCACCCCCCATAAATTTTCACTGTTATAAAACTCTGCTAATGGCCTTAACGTGCCCCCTGGGCTTTCCTGAGAGACAGAATCCTCTACTGATTCTTCTGAGCTCACATAGTTAAGTCCATGCCACCATGCCCCCGAGTCTCCTTATTCTTTTCTCTACAATAGTAGATGATTTTTATTCCAGGATAACTCAAGTATTTATGTTTAACTCAAACTGGGCCATTGCTTTGTACAGGCTTCTAATGGCTAGCCTACCCTGTGCTCTATCTACTATAGTCTTTGCCAGTGTTAATTCCATGTCTTGAGAAAATTCCTTCAATCCAATGAGTTCTTGCTGACCTTTGACATTCTAGCAACCTTAATCACGTATGTTTAAAATCTAAAACAGTATAGGCTATGTAGTTTTAAGCTTCTCTAGCTTATAATCTCTTACTCCCTTTATCAAACCCAGCATATTCTGTTGGTTATCAAACTGACATCCAGTAGAGGGAAGAGCGGCAGCTACTGAGCACAAGCTGCTTTGTCGTGTCTTCCAGTTTTGGGGTAGTGTGAGCTCTTACTAGGGAAGGACAGCTGACAGCTGCTGGTCTGAGCATTGCTGGTGGCTGGGTATGTTTGCAGAGCCAACATCCTCAGGATATCATCCAGTGCATCCATAGCATTTTTTAGAGTTCCGTGTTTTCTCGACATTTTCAAAACTTTCTTTGGAGCTTCCAAAGGAAGAAGTAAAAAGGATTGAGTAGTAAGCATCTTAGAGCACAGGAAAGCTCTAAGAAAGTTTCAGTCAAAAGGAAGTTCTCAAATAAAGTCACCTGTTAAGGGGTTCCTGTGTTTTCCAAAAGGAGCCTGCATCACACCCCCCGCCATATTTCTTCATTAGTAGCGAGCAACTCATGGGAAGCATACTCCTAGCACAAACAAATGTAGGATGCGGGACTAGGAGGGCAATGATCAAGACTGGTCAGATTCTCTGGAGCAGTGAATCTGGGAGGCTCACTGTTGTGGTCGTCATGTCCTTCATGGTACTGAAAATTTGCTTGACACTGAAGTGACATTCTGGGGAAGTCTGTCTACAACCTGACGAGGCCTTTTCTAATGACAGTAAACTATCTCTGTGACTGAATCCCCTGACTATGCTCCAAATAAAAGATGAGAGATGGGCAAAAGGCAGAAGGAAAGGACAAGATTAAGTGACAGAAGAAAACCCCCCAACAACATGGAAGGGTAGAACAGTACCTCTTATCTTTAAAAATGAAAATCCAAAAATAAAGCAGAGCCAGAAGATGAAAAGGAATGACATCCCTCACACAATTCAAAAAACATGAGTAGAAAGAAGGGTTGCTTCTTTGTAGGACTCAGTCATGAACCTAAAGAAGAGAGAATCCCAAGAGTCTGCCTTTGCCCTTCCTTCTTCCCTGGTGAGAGCTGCTGATGGACTCCTTGTGCCCTCTGTCCACACTCGATTCCTTTTCAGTCACACTGGAGTTCCTTCTCCAGTCACCGCTCGCAAATGATTTACTGAAAATATGTGGAAGAAAGCCCCAATTAAAATTATAATGCTTTGTTTCTCAACTATAAGGTATCACAGTAAAATGAAGGATGCTTTCTTCTGTTACCAAAAAAAAAGTACTTAGAATTTTGTGTTCTAGAAACTTTGACTACGCTCATATTCAGAAAAGGTTTGATAGTTTTATTTTCAAAAGTGTGGGCAGGAGAAAATGATGAAGTTGAAAGACAAATAAAAAGGGCACTTTGATGGCATAGAGCTTCAGATAGAAAGGCAAAGGGCTTGAGGTAGAGAAGCGATGAGTATTCCCCAAAACCAGGAACTAAAGAGGAATCAGGCCATCTCTGTGGCCTAAGCAACTGTTGGTGAGATAAATCTCTGTGAAGGTTATCTTCATACTTCATCTAGTTAAATGGGCTACATTGAAGATATGTGGAATTTTGGAAAGATAGTGTGAAGGAAGTGACATAGAAAATGAGACCTACAAGTTGAATAGCTTCATGATAATGATTTGCTCCTAGTGCGACAACTGTGTAAACAGCCCATGTGTGAATTCCCCCTGCTCCTACCTAACAGCACAAAGTAAATTGGAGAGAAATGTCAGAGAAAGAGGTGCCACACACCCCACCCTTTGAAGTGGCATAGTATTGTATATTTTCCAGGCTTCTTTTAGGTAGTTCATCCACAACTGTTTAGTAAGAAAATCCAGTAGAAAGAAGTTACGGAGTGTGACCATTGGAGGTGGGGGAGGGGAATAAGGGGGTGGAAGAAGCCAGTGGAGAGCTGGATCTCTCATATCAATAATGCCTGTTTCACCCCACCTTAGGGACCTCCCCACAACAGAGCACATAAACTTCCGTTCACTCCAGTATTAGAGTCAGCCCTGGAATACCTGCAGTATCAAGGGCTCAGAGGATCACTGTCACCAGAGGAGCAGAAATAGGAGAAGACTATGAAAACCACCACCAGAGTTTAGGGAGAGACTAGTGCTGCCCACTGGTTTCCTGTCCTGGTGCAGCCTGAGAAAGTTAGAACTTTGAAGAGAGAGAATGTTTCCAAAGGCATTCCACACCGCCTCCAGTCCCATCAAGGCTGAGACCGCCAGAAGGCTTCCTCTTCCATCTCCACCCACTTGACTGACAAGAGAAATAGCACAGGAGGTTGGATTAATTCTAAATGGGACATTAGCATGTTTAAACTTAATAGACTTTGAACAGACAAAAATACCCGAGTGTTAAGGAACCTCCTCAAAATCTTATAAATAATCAGTCTGATCAGAGAAAGGAAAGCCAATATTAATCACCAGCAGTGAGTGGAAGGTGCAGAAGTAATGATATATGTGTGGAAAACTCTAAAACAGTTGAAGTATTATTATTTTAGAGAACAATTTTGTCCTTAAACCAGGAGATATTTAAATGCTGATGAAGTTTAAGAGACAAGGAATTGAAAAAAAATCAAGAAAGTGAAAATGAATATATCGAATTAGAAACCATCTGACAAAAAAAGCATAATACATATAGAGAATAATTCTGGAGAAAAACAAGAAATTCTCATCATCATAATTTTTAAAATTCTAAGTAATTGTTTCAAAGAAATAAAAGACAGACCAATTAAGAGACATTAATATTGAGTATTATGTGTTTAACAATCTACTGACTATGACTAATTCTGTGGACAGAAAAATACTCATAGCTTGAATTTTAATGTTCACATAATTTTCAATAAATCAATATGTTTACTAATGTTAAGTGTTCGATTTAAGAAGCCAGAGAAGAGCAGCCAGATGAAGAAAGAAAACAAAGAAAGGAAAGAAGCCAGGCCTGGGGCCGAGCGCCTGCGATCTCAGCACTCTGGGAGCCTGCAGCCAGGGCACTGCAATCTCGAGCCCAGGTTGAGCAACTTAATGACTTGACTGTGACCTTCTCTCAAAATTAAAAACAAACAAGTAAACACAAAAGGGCTGGGAATGTAGGTCAGTGCAAAGGCCCTGGGTTCAATTCCCAGTACCAAAAAGATAATAGCACATTAGAGATGAATAAGCTAGGAAAAACGTGTAAGGTGTTTTAAAGCAGCTCATTAAAATAGCCAAGACAAGAGCTAATGTAGTCAAGAGGCACGGAAGGAGGCACAAAGACAAAAAATGAACACTAAAAGATAAAATGGATGCTATTAGAAATCATTACTTTGCAAAATATGCAAAAGAATTTGGATAGCTAAATGAGATAAATGGATTCATAAGAAAGTATAAATGATCTCAGGTTATTTTCATAGTTTTTAAAATTTTCTATAAAGCTTTTGATCCATTTACATTTTCTAATACTTCACTCTTCATAAGAGAGCTAAGTATACATTAATCAATATTAAGCAGAGAGTGAAGTGATCAACATTGAACTGTGGATTATCCTCCCCAACCTCTCCACGCCACACCTCTTGGAGATGGGGAGAATGTTGGGAGACCGGTTAGGAAGATATTGTGAGACACATACAGAAGAGGCATGTTGGTGACTTTGATTAGGGCAGTGGCCTGAAGTTAGATGTTGAAGATGCCGAACAGAATCAATGATTGGTGACTGAGTGGAGGATGGAAGGGAGGGGGCTTACACACTGTGAACTGACACACCCTGTTCCTCCCTTTTCTTTCTCCCTTATCTTTTAAGCTTCAGTATATAGGATGGGCTCTGTCACCCTAATAGCTATTTTGTGAACTGTTTATCCATTTACTCAACAAATGTTTCTTTCCAAATGACACTGAAGAAATGTTGATTTACTTCCTGACTGTAACTATCAATTAGTAAAACTCATAAACATTATGTAGATCAAAATTTGCTAAGCAAATGATAACATTTATATAAACAGACCATGGCTTGATTTTTATTGAAAGGACATGGTGGATAAATACTGTAGTTGTTAGAACGGCATGTTATAACACTGGGGTGACCATTTTCCTCAGAATAAAACGTTAATTCAGACTTTTGACTTTATTCTGTAGGACTGTAGAGTACATCTTTCTGTTCGTCCACACTGATAAAAGCATTATCCTGTGTGAATGAATGAATTCTAGGATTTTAAAAGCATATTAGAAAGTATGTATTGACTAAGCATGTTAAAAACCCAGTACATTGAGATTCTACAAGTAATACACAAATCTCAAATTGTTGTCAAACTTCTTAGTCAGAAGTTTTTATAAACTATTTTATAAGCGTAAGCTTTCTCTGACCAAACTTTCTGACCCTTCCATATGAGTCTATCACAGCAATCACACAGTACATGAAAGTGATTGGCATTTTGGTCAGCCTCCTCTCATTTGAGTTTGAACTTTGTAAGGTTAACAACCATGTTTTACTGATTTCTGTGTCTTCAGACATGATATTTGACACACATTACTGTTTTAAAAAAATGGAACTCTATGTTCAGTGCTCCAGAAGACAGAAAAAGATCCTTTACATCATCAAAAAATGAATGAGTTAAATTGATATGAAGTTTAAATATGCTTCTCTTATTTTAGTTCAGTTCATGTTTGCTGCCTATTTAAGGCTTATCTTTCATGATTTATTCACTTTATTTATTCGTTGATATTTTATTTATACAAGATTTCTCTTAGACAGATCTTGGTAATGTAACATAGGTACTAGTGATTGTTGATTTTGGGGTATTCTCTATGCATTATAAAATGTGTAGAAACATCCAGGCCTCTACCCGCTAGGTGGTGGCAATACCCTCCTGATTGTGACAATAAAAATGTCTCCAGATATTGCCAAGTGTTCCTTGTGTGGTAAAACCGCTGTAGATTGAGAAATACTGCACATATTTGCCTGGGATTTTATAGCACAGAGTAGTAAGGAAAACAAAATGAAACTCTTGTTTAAAACAGGTCAATCAGCATGTACAAAGTTATGTGGCTCAAAAGTGAGAGAACCAGACCCAGTCGTGGGTTAGGTTACAATGGGAATAAAGCCCACTATAAATGTTTATGGGAGGAACTGCATGTGATAAAAACATGTAAGAATCCTTGACATATTTTCTAGCATATACCAGATCCTGGGAACAATTATTGAATCTAAAATCTGATATAGGACAACTTTGGGAAGATGTGTAATTTAGCAAAAATAAACTGGCAAATCAAAATATTTGCAGTTTGTCTTGGCATGTTCAGATGCATTAGTGGTGGTTCTCAAACTCTGATATTCCTAGGTCTATCTTTGATATCTTTTCTTAGACATCTTGTGCCACTTGGTACAACAATAACTCCGTGGAGACAATGGCAGATGTCATCAGAGCACCTGGTAAACTCTCACAGGTAGCAAGGAGCATTTCTACTGGCAATGGAAATGCTTTGCTATATAGAGCTCACAATGCCTACAGTGGCTTCATTTTAGTAACACGTTACTGAAGGTTTTTTTTTTTTTTTTTTGCGGCACCGGGAATCGAACTCACAACCTCACTCCTGTCAGACAGGCGCTTAAGCCGCTGGGCCAAACTCCAGGCCCTAGTTTTTTGAGGCAGGGTCACACTATGTAGCTCAGGCCGGCCTCGCACTCACGTTGTAGCCCAAGCTGGCCTCGAACTCACAACGTTCCTCCTACCTCAGCCCCCTGAGTGCTGGGATTAAAGGCCTGCGCCACCATGCCCGGGTTTTGAAGTTTTAAACATAAAAAATAAAGCAAGATCATCATTATAATCTTCATTTTAAAAATAATTTCCAAAGGGAGAATTCTAGCATTAATTTCAACACAGAACTTTGTTGATGGTCTACAGCCATGTCACCCTGAATGTGCCTGATCTCAGAAGCTAAGCAGGGTCGGGTCTGGTTAGTACTTGGATGGGAGAACATTGTTGATGATGGAGAGTAAAAGAGAAGCAGGGATGTCATTCTGTTAGTGTTTGGGTTTCCCTCCTTTCACTTATTATATCGTTACCATTTACAAGAAATAGAATTATAGCCTATTGATTATTTTTTAATCTACTCACTTTGATTTATGCAGGCATTGTTCTCCTAAAATTCTTGCTGCTATAGATAGAGTCTCTTGTCACCAAAGACATTTGACAAACCATGACATGAACCTAAATATATTACATCTTCCAGAATGTTTTAGTCACCTTTTGTTTTGATTTTGACATAGAAATGAAACTACAGACCACTTTCAAGGTCATTGTAATCTACACAGGTTACAAACATGTACTAATAAAAAATTTTATGAAATTATGAGGAGGAATTGAATCTGATTCTACATATGATTGTGACAAGTCATTGAAGGAGATACCATATTACTAAACAAAGAAATATTGTCCTTTAAATTTTATCTTTCAAAATCTTTTCATCTTGTAACCAAATGTTTGCACTAATCAAATCTTAAACAAGGAGAACTTTAAAAATACAAGTTTTCAACAGCACATTCTCAAACCCTAAAACCAAAACAGTTTCATAAACTGTATGTAAAGCTCAGTGGAAGATTCTGCCCTATTTCCTAGCCCAGAATGGAATGTAAAGGGTCAAGGTGTCCTGGAGAACAGGTCTCCATGGCTTTGGGCATAATTTCCTTTCACTGTGAGAGAAAGAAAGAATCAAGAGCTGCTCTCCCTTCCTTTTGAGCAGGGGCAGCTCATCCTTTGGCAAGCTGCTACATTCCTCCCAGTTTTGGAAGCAGCCCACACGGGGTTCTGGAAGTCTTACCACTCTAGGACTTCTCTGGTAGTTTGAGAAGTTTTCGAGATTATGTTTCAGATAGGAGCTATAAATAAGCTAAAGGGAGCTACATATTCCCGTACAACTATCATTGAACTTTTCAGGCTTTGACTTTCCGTGGTATGGCCTTGAATGTGTGTGTTCCTTCAAAATGCATATGTGGAAATCCTAACCCTAAGGCAATGATAGTAGAAGGTGTAGCACCTAGCGGGTAAATAGGGCATGGGGGCAGAACTTTCATAACTCGGGTAAGTAGGCCAGCCATGGTGAGACACACCTGTAGTCTCAGAACTTGGCAGACTGGGGCAGGAAATTGCTGCGATTTCAAGCCTACCCTGAACTACACAATGAGGCCTTGTCTCAAAATAATGATAATAAAAATAATAATTGAGATACATACCTTGATGTAAGTGGCCCCAAGAGAGCTCCCTTCCCTTTTCTGCCATTTGAGGGCATCACCACCTATGAACCAGAGGATTAGACTTTACCAGACACTGGAACTGCCAGTGCCTTGCTTTTAGTTTTCTCCAGAACTGTGAGAAATAAGTTTCTGTTGCTTACACGCTACCTGCCTTAAGGCACCTTGTTATAGCATCCCAAATGGGCTAAGGCTCCTCCCCACCACCCCAAGCTGTCTCCACATTTGAGCCTTCAAAACTTCTCCTTCCCTTACCTTGGTGCATTGCTTTAAAAATGGCCCCTTCTTTCTTCTTCAGGGCTTCCAGCAGACCTTCCACAGCCCAGCTCTTCCCAGTCCCACCGCTGCTCCAGACAGGGCCTCAGCTCTGGTCACTGCCATCTACCGACCCTGTGAACATCATTTCTTGTTTTTCCTGACTACTCTTATCAAGAAGCTGAGCTTCCTTTCTATGCACACATAGGAATCACAATTATCTGTGGTTGAATATTTACTCTTTTGGGAAGGAATGTTTATAAGAATTTTTAAGGAACTACGTATACAGCAGACCTTGCACACTAAGGATTACATTTTTCTTTGAAGGCAGGGAGAATGTAGTACTTTCTTTTACAGTGAACAGTATTGGAAATTGTGTTTATATTGACATAAACTTGAAGATAGAACCACATACCATTCTTACTTTGAGATGCAGTTAAAAGGAGTGTTGTTTCTCATCAGTGTGATTTTCTGCAACAATAAAGATGTCTGTATGAGATACCCTGGGAGATGGTGATATGCTTCCTTGCCAGCAGCTGAATTGAAGATACTATTTTTTCTGTAGGACTGTTTGGTTACAACTGAAATAAACTAGAAAAATGATAAACTTGCAGAATGGCTAGTAATAAAAATTAATTCTCTCCATAGAGTTATAACTTGGATGTTGAATGTCTCCCAGAAGCGCAAGTATTAAAGACTTACTCCCTGGAGTGGACTTATTGGGAAGTGGTGGAAACTTTAAATGGTGGGGCCTGGTAAGAGGTATGGGTCGTTGTCGGCATGATCTTCAAAAGCAGTGACACCCTAGCCCCATCCTCTTTGCACTTTCATATCATGGACATGAAGTGAACTTTTTTTTTTTAATGTCACTCACTCAAGTCATGATGTTCTAAATCAATGGGAACAATTAATCATGGGCTGAAATATCCAAAACTGTAAGTCTAAACAAACTATTTTAAAAATCAGTTGATTGCATCAAGTGTTCACCATGAAGTAACTCAAAGCTGATACAATAGAAAATGTCATATGTATGCTGTTAAAATAGGCATAGAAATTAACCTTGTTTTTAACTTTTATTAGTACACGTTTGCAGTATATAATGGTTACAGTTCTCATGCAGAATTCGCACATGTACATTACACATCTTAATTCCTTTTTCACCCCTTTTCCTTCTCCTCCTTCCCCCTTTCTCCATCTGTGATCTCCTTTCCATTTCTTATTTTCTACCATTTATTTGCTTTTTATTTATATTTTGGATTTTTTATGTAAGAGAAAGCATGCAATATTTAAGCTGGTGTGTCTGATTTATTTTATTCACTAATATGGTCTCAAAGTGCATCTATTTTCCTACATACAATTCAAGTTTATTTTTCTTTATGGCAGAGTGGGACTTCACTGTGAGTAAATAGCACATTTTTAATCCATTTATCTGTTGATGGACATACAGCCTGCTTTCAATATTTAGCTATTATGAGATGTGCTACCATAAATATGACTATGCATACATCACTGTAAGATGGTGTCTACCTCTTTGGGGAAGATACCTAGAAAGGGAATAGATGGGTCAAATGGAATTTTTAGTTCTAGTTTTTTGAGGAATGTCCACATTAATTTCCATAGTGGTTGTACTAGTTTACTTTCCCACCAGCAAGCAAAGCATGGCTTAAAAAATTGCCAGCTGCCAGCTAACAAATAATAGAGACAAAAAATGTTAAAATAAATAATATTTTAAACATAGCTGTTTGACTCATACATCTGTGTTCTCCACCATTATATTGAAAATCACTTAAATTTTGGTTCAGTAACTTGTTTCTACAAATTGCTTTGCTTCAGTTACTTCACTTACCCACTGAGTATGAAAGCTGTTGAGGGAGTAGATCTGAAGTATCCTCACAAGATACACACACTCATACACACACACACTCATGCTCACACATGATTGGTAACTATTGATGGTGATGGATGTGTTAACTAATTAAATTATGGAATTCATTTCACAGTGTACACATACATCAGATCACATATGGTATAATTTAAATGTTTACAACATTTATTTTCCAGTTGTATTTCAATAAACCTGGAAAAATGGATACATTTTAAAATAAATAAAACATATTGGATCACAGGCTTCAGAGGACTGTTGTATAAAAGAGAGAGGGAATGGATATGAAAATGAAATATTTAAATTTTGGAATATATCACTGATACAAGAAGATGTGATGCATTGTCAAGTCTATATTAACACTGCAGAGTGGCTTCCAAGGGATGCCTTTCATAACTACTTACAAGAATGTGCCTTGATGTTTAAGAATCTCAGTTTGGGTTACATATTATCTTGTGACAGCTTTTAGTTCAAACAAAACACCTTGACCTTAGCTTCACCAGCATGGATTCATAATTGGCTTGTCACTCTGATCCTCAAAGAGGAAACAGCAGAGGTTGGAACAACACTGGGACAATCGCATGGTAAAAACACACTTGAGCCTTTATTTAAGGTTTGTATTTTCAGGAAAAAATCCCAAACTAATGGCATTTAATAGCCTTTCAAGAAATAGGAAACTAATGCTTTATGGATGCCACTGCAGTGATTCTGCAAAAAGCATGAGGCACTGGAAATATAGAATGCTAAGCCTCAGCGGGAATAATATACAGAAGTAAGAGTAGATGAGGCGAAATGATGACATGTGAAGACAGTGCAAATATTGCACCATTTTCAGAACCACAGAATCTTCCTCCCCACAATTTGCCTAATGCAATTACTACAGTGTCTCAGATTGCACTATTAAAGAGCCCATGTTTTGGTCTAGGTATTAATCTTTTCCTGAATTTCCTTTTTAAAAGAAATGTCCTTGAAGAAAGCCTAGGGTTCAGTGCATCTGGTTCTTGGCCTGAAGCTGCATTTCAGAGGGGAAAGTCCCCAGTCCTATCTGCTGTCTCAGTTTCCCCAAAAGACAGCAGAGAGCAGTTGAGCTAGCACAAGCTAGTTTGATCTTTGCCAGCTCCCTGAAGGAGTCCACTGGAGGGACTGAACTACCACTCCACTTCATCTCCAAAACCTTGCTGTGAGATCTGCTTCTGTTGTTCAGCTCTCCAGAGTTTGCCTAGGGAAATAAATAATGATACTAAAATGTGTCAGGCAATGTCTTAGTTACTTTTCTCATTCTGAGACAAAATACCCAGCACCCAAAGGTAAAGGTGAAAAGGTTTATTTAGCTCACGGGTTGTAGAGGTTTCAACTCATAGTTAGCTGGCTCTAAGGTAGGGTGGCATGGCAGAAGGGTATCACAGAGGAGAAACAGTTCATGGCAGGCGGAAGGCAGAAGACAAGCAACAGACCACAAGCAGGGACCCTCTCTTTGTCCCTTATATTATATCTAGGCTACTTGCCTTTAGTGTAGACAGCACTCACACCTTAATCCTATCCAGAACTATGTCAGACCAATCGGTGGACTCATTTAGGAATCACACACTCTTAATTCCAGCATCACACACTCTAGATCTAGCCACCTTTGAAAAAGGCCCACAATTACTGCGTGAAACTTTGGCGGGGGGGGGGGGGCATCTAGACATAAGCCGTAATAGGCAAATATTCTCAGTAGAGGTAAAAAAGAATGTAATGTATTAGAATAAATATGTTAAGAGCCATTTGTGTATAGTTTCTAAGGAGATTAATCTGCCACTCTTGTCTTCCTGCAGTCTTTTCTCTCCTTGTATTAATGTGCTCCAAATTTTTCTTTTTATCAGGTGATTATTCTCTGCTACTGGCTTAAGTCTGCCATCTTAGGGAAATTTTTAATGACCTGTAGTCTTCCAATCCTACTTGTCTCCTTATTGTCAATTCTCTTTCCCCAAATTGAAAAAAAAATGTTTATTATAGTTGATGATTTCTGTTTGGAATGCGAATTAGGAGATGAATTAAAATGAATTATGAAAAGGTATAAATAACTGAAATTCAGCTTAATAACTTCTAAAGACATTTAGAATTTTGGAGATTGGTCCATATGATGGTTTAGGTTTAAAATGCTGTTGTGTTTGGAAATGCCTGTTCAGAAGAAGCAAGCTACTGGGAACAAGACCTGGGTGGGTACATTCTTGTCCCTGGATCCTTGGATCCTCTCCTCTCTTCTCCCTTCCCCTTCCCTTTCCCTCCCCTCCTCCCCTTCTACCTCTCCTCCCTTCCCTCTCCTCTCCTCTTCTCTCCTCTTCTTTCATGTTCCCTTCCCTTCCCTTCCGTAACTCCCCCCTCCCTCCCCGCCTCTTTCCTGGCTGTCATGAAATGAGAAGTTTTGCAGTTATCCTATGCCATCCCCATCTGTCATCATGCTTCTCCCTTGGGTGCAAACAACCATGGGCTGATTCCTGTGAAAGCCAGGAATCAAATAAACCTCTCCCTCTTTAAGTTGTGGGCATCAGGTATTATGTCCCAGTGACAGGAAAGTCACTAATACAGAAACAAGTGTGGTCATCGCTGATTATAACCCTGATCATGTGGTTTAGAAGCCTTTAGAACTGACTTGCAAGGGGCATTTGAAAAGATTTGAAGACATGGGCCACAGAAGGCCTAGAATGTCACACATACAGCTTGATGGAAGCTTTTTGTCAGATCTCAGCACACTAAAATGCTGATAGAAATGCAGAGAGTAAGAGCCAGATTTAGGGTGTTTCAACTGGGAATAAAGACACCACAGGCAGTGAGATCACATTTCTGGCAGAAAATCTATCTACATTTTGTCCAACCCTAAGAATTGTGTGGGTTTGAACTTAAGGGTAGTGGACTAATAGAACTTGTGCAGAAAATTTCAAAGCGGTTCAACAACATACAGGCTGCAGTATAGATATTATTGGCTGCTTTCAGCCAGATCTACGGTGCCAATGAGGAGCAAAAAGTAGATCCAAAAGACGAAAGGTTTGCAGTTTTGCAAATAAAGAAGCACGTACAAAGTTGCAGATGAGAAAGCATGGCTGCTGAAAAGATTAGTGTTAAAAAGAAACCAAGTACTTTCATCAGGACAATAGGAAAGATGTCCTGAGTATTTATTTCATCATAAAGTTTGCAGGAAATTGCCTGACCCACTCATCGAGGATCAAGAATATTAAAGAGTGAGCTCCTTTGAATGACTTTTCTTTGAGATGATAGCCCCAAGATGTCCTTCTTATTCAGGGTTGCCTAGGGAAAATAGCCCCAGATTCAGCCCTCCAGGTACTCAGAGGCAGCTGCAACCATGAAAGAGGCATGGTTACTCCTCAATCTTGTGACAGACCTTGTGTCATCCACATGATGTTAGATTTTTCAGGCATTCAAAATGCAAGAGTCATGCAGTCATGGAGGCTTCAATCTAGATGTAAAAGGAATGTTTGGGAGGCCAGGAAATGTTCCCTGACAGTGTAAAGTATGCAGCTATGAGAGTGAAGTTGAAGGTGCAGTGAAAAACTCAAGAAGTGGAAGATGTCAGGAATATGGGTCATCTGCTTAGGAAAGCCACAGGCAGTGGATTAGCAGAGCCAGCCTAATGGAAAGGCCATGTAGGCTGCAACTGACATGGTCACAAGGGCAGGGCTGACCAAGTTATTTAGAGCTCACATCCCACCACAGCTTACCCTCAATGCTGAAAACGGAACTGTAGGATTTAATGTTTACCCCATTAGGTTTTGTCCAATTCCTTTATAACCCCCAGTCTTATTAGCTTTCTTATTGCTGGGATACAATATCTGAGACACACAATTTACAGGAGAAGAGTTTTAATTAGACTCATGGTTCAGGGGATCCTGTCAATCGTTGACTAGCTCCAAGGCAAAAAATGTAATCAGGGAAGCAAGTGGTGGAGCAAAGCTTCTCAGTTCTTGGTGGCCAGAAAGCAGAGTGGGGGACTAGTGCCAGAGGGGAAAGAGCTAGAAACTAAATATAGTACCCATGGTCATATCTCCATGATTCATCCAAACACACCCAGGAGTGTGTTTTACTAATTTTCTAGGTGTTTCTTAAGCCAATGAACTTAATAAACCAGGATTAATAGTCACACTCTCCTTTACTCCCTTTTAAAATGGAATTGTTTAACCTGTGCACTTATATGTTGGAAGTATTTAAAACCTCCTCCTCCTGTTTCTTCTCCTTCTCCTTCTCCTCATACTTCTTCTTCTCCTTCTCCTTTTCCTTCTTCTTCTCCTTGTTCTCTTTCTCCTTCTTTTACAAAGGATAACAGCTAATAGTTTGCCTTGAACATCAGAGGAGACTTTGGGACTTCGACTTTTTAGCATTAGAGCTGTTAAGACTTTGGTAACTTAGAGATGGGCTAAATGCATTTTACACAATGAGATGAACTTGAGTCTTTGAGGACTAGAGGCAGAATTTTATAGTTTAGTTTTAAAAGGCCCTTAAAATGTTTCATTTGATGAGAGGTGGGACCTCGTCAGAAGAAGTGGGTGTCTGGGGGCATAACCTTGAAGATGGATTGTTGCTGCCTCTTCCCTTCTCACTGCTTCCTACCTGCCATGGAGTAAACATATTCCCTCCACCATGTCCTTTTGCCATGCATAGGAGTCACCAACCATGGACTGAAACATCTGAAAATCATGAGCAAATGAATTTCTTTTCCTTTAAATTGTGGCTTAAGGCATTTTGTCCCTGATGTGGAAAAGTGATAAACGTAGTCCAATATTGCATGAAATTATGATTCTCTGAAGTTATAATTCTAAAAACTGAAGTTTGACTTTGTGAGTATTGTGTAACGTTTCTTCTAAACATCAGAAGATGTGGGCCACTATATAATATGAAGTAACTAATCTATTATTCTTTGGATCTTTTTCTTTATTAGTAAAGTTACAGAGTTAAATAACAGAAACAACTTTGGGAATTTCAGGAATTGCATTACTTATTAGTTCATGAAATACATAAATAGTGAAAACAAATAGACATCTTTTGATGTTGTACAATAAGTACATTAATCATAGCATGCTTTTTATATTTAGTTGAAAACATTGTAGATTTGAAATTTATGATTGTTCTAAAGAATGCTTACAATGAAAATTATATGTTTAAAAGAATAGTGATAAATTCATAGTAAAATTGTTTTCCTAACATGTGCATTTTTCATTTTGGTAATTTATATCCTCTATTAGAAAGACAGAACTCCAGATTAGTTAATTCTTTTTTTTTACAACATGAAACCTTTACGCCATACAACATACTTAAAAACACACCCATGAAAGGAGAAGGAGCTCAAACAATGCCATATGCACATGTAAGCAGTGGAATGCTCAGAGGACACCTCTAACTGAATCTGAGGATTTTTATAGAGTTGGCCCAGTATAATGACCCAGGAATTAAATTGAGTCAGGAATTCGATCTGATTAAATTTCTGATGATAATGAAAGCCAAAAAAGTATGAAATAATTATGAAGGGAAGACAGTCATTTTTCAAACTTGTTGGCTTTGCCTTTTTCTTCTATGAGCCATCAGCAATCTTCATTCCTGGCTTGTGTGTGCAGGAATTTTTTTTTTTTTGGTCCTTTTTTAAAAAATTTATTTAAGCAAAAAAAAAAAAAAAGACACATATAACAAAGACAAAAAGCAAAAGAGACAAACAAACGACTAGAGTAAAGGCACAACAGTAACACTGCGAGTTTACAAAACAGGATGATAGAAACTTGACAATGGCTGCAATATTGCATATCGTTATCTTTAAAATGGTTGTTTACATTAACAAATATAGACATGTAAAATTGGTCTGATCATATGAGTATTAATTGTTCTTTCTCAATAATGAATGCATTCAACATTGTGTTCATTTTAGTTATCTTACATATACATATATACAGATTTATATCTTTTCCCTTTTTTTTTTGGTTCTTTTGAGTCAGGGTCTCGCTATGTGGTTCAGGCTGGCCTTGAGCTCACTTTGTAGCTCAGGGTCTCAAACTCGCAACGATCCTCCTGCCTCAGCCTCCCAAGTGCTAGGATTATAGGTATGTGCCACCATGCCCAGAAATGTGTACAGGAAATTTTGCATTGTTTTGATTTGTACTTTAGTCACATCTATTCTTCAAAGATATGTCTTCTAGCCCAATTCATAGGTGACGGTACTTAGATCTAAGCATCTTCACTGACTCCAAGAGTATCCTTACCTTGTATTTTCTTGCAAACATTACAGTTTTTCTGTTTTATTTTAAATAAAATTGCATTGCATTTTCCCATAAAGATTTCAGCTCTTTCTCTTTGAATAAGAGTCAAAACATCTCTTCAGCATGTGGGATGTTAATTACAGAGAGATAACTTAATCCCTAAAATTCAGGCTGTTAGGCTAAGCAACCAGAATTCAACTTGACAAGTAATCATTTATTAATTTTAAATAAGTGCTAAATTTTTCCTGCATGAAGTTATCATGCTGTTTATTGCAATTTCTATTCTTTAGAGAAATAGTGGAATTTCCAACATCTTTGTGGAAATTCTACGCTAAATAAAAAGAGGTTTCTGTGTTTAAGCTACTTATTATTTTCAGAAAAGGAAGATAACACTTGCTACCTTTCTTTCCCCTGGAGGGTTAGTCTGTTTAGACAAAGTTCTGAGCATCAGGTTCAGTCTTGATGGATTACCATGGAGACCCCACAACCAAGCATGATTTCTATCTTGTTAAGTACTTGGATGAATATTCTCACCAATGCTGTTGTGATTATTTTTGTTTAACATGTACTGTACTAAATGTTTTAAAACATCACAATAGATATTCACAACTGATCCATTGAAGAAGTAGTATTATCTTCATGGTAAAGTTAAGGAAAATGAGGTTCAAAGAGGTTGACAAACCTATCAGAGATCACATAGTTAGAAAGCAATGAACAAGTCATTGATTCCTTAAAGCTTGTACTTGGCATTGTATCATTATAATCTCCCTAGAAGCTAGTAGTTCCAGGATACAAAGGATCACAGCAAGACAAAATAATATTGGTTTCATAGGAGCCAGGGGTATAGATCAGTGACACTGCCCCTGCCTGGCAAGTGCAAGATCCTGAGTTCAATTCCTGGTACAAAAAAAAAAAATCATATTGGCTCCAACAATATAGGATTATACAAATTTCACAGTTTTTTCCATGTGTCTTTAATGGTTCACTATAATCCTGAAACGTCTCTCATACAACTGGAACTAATTTCTATTCTCGGGAAGTTTAAACCAGATCTAAGCCACATCTTTCAGGTCTGTGATAGTTTAGTTCAGTCTGTCAAAACTCAGAATAAAATTAAGTCTGCTTTCAACAAGGTGAATATTGGCTCCATAGAGTCTCTTATTTTTTTGGTCCATAGTCCACAAATTCCTTAAAATCTTTTTTGCAATAAGCTCTATCCAAAGTGACAAAACAATAAAGAATGACACTTTCTCACGTAACAAGAAATTTAGACATAGTATGGATTCCAAATTTGGTTATTTGATTCTGAACAATGTCTTCAAGGACCTAAGTTCTTCATTCTTCGTCCTTTCTAGAATAATACCAGCAACAGAGTCAGGTGTCACCTCCAGAATCATTAGGATTCAGGTAGAGAAACCATTCTTCTACATGAACTCTCTTAGAAAATAAAACTTAAAGAAAGATGGGAGATTGGATGGGGTAGGACTTGTGCTGGACAATCAAAAACAATGTTCTCCTCAATTTACAGATACTTATACACAGAAAAGCTCACACTTAGTAAATAATAATCAGCATGGATTAATAACATACTGTAGAATTATTTCCTTTGTTTTCAGACGTGATGTTTGTATCTAAATTCTCTCTTCAACTTCATCGGTGGAATGGACTGTCAGTTACATATGCGGTTGTGTATTTCCACCCAATTCACTGAATAACCAGTTTCTAAGAAGTGGTTCTCATGCTTGTCTATGCATTAAAACCAAAACTAAAGCAACTAACCAACTAACCAAATAAACGAAAGGCAAATTAAAATACTGGAAATTAAAAATAATTAGTGTTGCACCTTATCTTATAGAAACTAAATAAAAATATTTGTACATGTGGTCTGAAATTTTTTTCAGAGCTCCTTCCAGAAATTCATATGTAATCAGGATCTGATTGCAGTTGTAAAACAAAAACCAAATATTTTTTATTTAAAACATGATATCTGCCATACGACTCTTTCTGCCTGCCTTACCAATGAATTTCATATCTCTCTAACTTGGTCCCCTTGAAGATCTGTACTCTAACAATACCAAACTCCTCTGAAACTCTTTATGCATCAGACTATTTGGGCATGCTAGATGTTACTGAAATAAATGTGGATGTTTAAATACAAAAATATTTCAGTAAAAGACACATTGCCATTAGTCTACATCAAACGAATCCCCCTTGTTTTAAACACTCATCCCATCATTTTTGCCACTTTCTGAAGCAGTTCTGGAAGTCCTCTTTCATGTTTTCACAAGGTGTGGTAAGCAATACTTATAGGGAATACTGCCGTCAAATAACTTTCAAAAGAAAAGCAAGCTGGTGAAAACATTGCAGTGTGTCCTTATTCACCTTCTTCACCAGATCTGACACCATGGAACTTACGGCTTTTCCACAAAGTCAAAGTGACTCTGACAGGTAAGTGTTTTAAGTCAATTCATGGCATTGAGAAAGGCATGGCAATACTAAAGAAATTTCTGACAGAGGACTTCCAGAATGACTTGAGAAAATAGTAAGAATGATGAGATAAATGTGGTCCAAGCAAGGAGTGGTATTCTGAGGGGGACTCATGACAGTGTATGTTTTACTCTAATAAATTTTAAAAGTCTAAAAATTCACTGCATGATGCAATTATACCTCAAATATATCTTTTGCCCAAAATGCCCATTGAAGCACCAGTGGTACCTTATTATTGTCTGTGAGTATATTCAAATTAAGCCTTTGGATGGAAGCACAGATATATCATCATCTGTACCATCTTCCTGGACCTCTCCTCAGTGAATAGAAATCATCTGTCGTTATGCTGTGTTTTCTCATTTTTCTTGTATATGTCCAAGGGAAGTACCAAAATCGTGTAACAATAAAGTTAACTGTCATGTCCCCTCTAATGAGCAAGGGCTTTTAAAGAATTTTGACAGCTTTTATTTACATTGTTGTTCTCAGCACTTAGCATGCTCACTAGCACTTAGATAATACTTACATTTATTAAGTTAATTTTTTTCCTCCCTTTAAGGGAAACTTTTCTTTTTAAATTATGTTACTTTTACAAGCCATCCCATCTTCTTTTTCAGGCATCCCTTTTTTGAACCATAGCAGGAGAATATAATTTTTAAAAATTTTATAACCCATATGAGTATGAGTATAGTTGTAATGCTTTCTTACCATTTATCACTGAGCCTTAGCAGGAGAGTGTTGTACTAACTTGCTGTCTGATTGTTCCTCTATAGCAAATGGAAAAGGAACCTTTCTTTCTCTTGAATGAAAATCAGGCTGTCACCATTGCAGCAATTTGACATAGAATCCACTGTATTCTTGTCTATCACATTTCAAGTTTGGTGCAGGGTAGATAATCTGACAGTCGTTTTGTATTTAATTGGTGCCTGGAGAAAACAAGGCTGTCAGAGTGCTGTATTATTTCATTGAAAGTGGTAATCTGATTTGTCACTATTCTGAAAAGACAAATATTGCCACAGATGCAGTTAGATTCAGTTAGTGTATATGGGTAGTTACATGGATTGTTCATCCTCTTCCAGTCTAGCTCTGAAAAGACTTACGAAACAAAGAAAAAAGTCAGGATGAAATCCCAAATTGAAAGAATTTGTAAAAATAGGAATCTAAATGAGAGAACTACCTATAAAGGAGAACGTATTAGTGACAGGAAATGCATATCTATGAAACATAGGATCCGTTATTCATAAAGGAAGACAAGCATTCTTTATCGCTAACTAGAACGAACAGCCCAGGTGAAAATGAAGAAGGGCGCCGTGCTAAGAGGGAAGGAGCTCCGAGAGCCGACGCGGGCAGGAAGGGTCTGACAGTGCCTGTGCAGGCATGCTGGCCTCTTACCTATTACTTACCTTTAACGATTCCTGGCCAGTTCACTCATCTTAATATATTCACACCAGCGCTTCATTCTGGTTTGTGGAAAATCCTCCTGACCATTTCATCTAAAATGGCAACTCTCCCTATCTTGCTGTTTTCTCCATTGTACTTTTTTTTTTTTTGCAGTGCTTATTGCAGCTGAAATTATTTTATTTATTTATTAAATTCTTCATATACTGTCTTCCTTATTCCCATTAAAAGAAAAGAAAATGTTGGGGCTGGGGATTTAGCTCAGTGGCATAAGTGCTTGCCTGGCAAGCAAGAGGTCGTGAATTTGATCCCTGGTACTAAAAAAAAAAAAAAAAAAAAAAAAAAAAAGGGAAAATGTGTAAATTTTCTTTACTTCTTTCTTCATTCACTAGAATATGACATAGTGTGTGCTCAATACATATATGTTTATGTATATCTAAATATACATATTTGTACACAGGTTTTTAAATGAATGAAGGACTAGTGAAATTTCTACTCCTGTGACTGATGTTTTGTTATAGTTGCTGTTGAATATAAAGCAGAAGAAGACAGTTATGTGGCAAAATATGTATATAAATACAGGTATATTGATAGATATAAAGATACTTATGCAGTATTCTAATAAATAATGGAAAGAAAACCCACAAGGATTTGAGAATGTCCTTGTTTCAATCTGGAGTTAAGAAAAAGCAATTCAGAAGAGTAAAAATAAGTTAATCACTTCAAGGTTAAATGATCAGAAAAAAGCTTCATAATTATTGCAAATTTGGGAGAAGGCAGACACATTATTCACCTGGAAAAAAATAAGGTTGACAGATAGGAGATGAATCTTGTATATATACCTTGAAAGATTAATCCTTTTTGTATGAAATAACTTCTTCCATTTTAAGAGAAATTTGGGATTTGAGCAAAGTCAGTAAGAAACAGTGAAACAACAAACTACCATCTGGATATGATACATTTAACTGTGGTTTTGTTGCTTTTCCCTGTGGACCAGAAGTTTTCCTAGTGAATGGCGTATGTTCACACTGTGACTTATAGCATCAAAGGTAATTGGTGGTCCCCATCTCCAAGCACCCTAAGATTTTGTCCCACTCAGTAAAATTTTTTGTTTTATATATCTGTGATAGATTCAGTCTTATATTTCTTTCTATCTTTTCTATTTCCTTCAAGGATACTTTGTTGGACTTATGTGGTCATATGCCAGCTTGACTTAAAAACGCTGAAACTGTCTTTGGAAGAATTATTCAATTGATATAGAAAAATGTGAAAAAGACATTTGGATTTTTTTTTGGTACCAAGATTCAAACTCAGGACCTTGCACTTGCCAGGCAGGCTCTGTACCTCTGTGCTTTATCCCCAGCCCTACATTTAGATTTTTAACAATTTCTGAATAAATTTTGATGACATTTTCTTTTAGAATTTATTTTACAAAAAAGAAATTTATGCAGAATATTCATTGTTTTTCTTCTATTTCTTGAAAATTTCTGCCTTTCCAGCCAACTTGTTTCTTCTAATTCAGACTCTAAAGTTGTCAACAAGCAGAGAGGTAATAAACTAAAAATGGACTGGGCCCATCTGTAGAGAAGCTAAAGTTAAAATGAGAAGACAGCTAGGGAATAAGATCTATAAAAATACTTCATTAGGTGTATGTCTTAATAAACTTTGGTTTTCTGAAATATATCTTAGTTTATGAAATACATGTTAATGCCATATTTTACTTCTAGTAATTTCTGTAAGTCTAAAAGTTTTATCTACGTCTTATTACTGATGTAACTGCTTAACACATGCTGGCTAATGTTTAAAATTGTGAAAGCAGAGTATACTTCTCTTTTTTTGCACATCACCAGTCTTAGACTTTTGGGTTATAAGGCCTTTGGGCTTTTATCTGTTCCCAAATGAAACCTATAGTAAAGGAAATGACGTATTAGAGTTCTCCTGAAAAAGAGTCAATAGATAATACATTTAACTATAAATGTATAAAAACATACATCCATATATAATGTATAAATATACATGTATAATATATAAATGTATAGATATACATATATAATACATACCTATATATAGGGCCATATACATACATATATATAGGGCCTATATATACATATATATATATAATGCACACACATATAATACATACATATGAATTATACATATAAGCTTTACAACAATTGCATTCATATCCTATAGTATATCAGTTATACATATCTCTACATCCTGTTTTATATATATATATATATATATATATATATATATATATACACTTTCAAAGGCTTATGAAGCCTGGAAATCCAAAATCTGTACAGTTGTCTGACTGTCTGGAAACTCAGGGAAAAGCTGATGCTGCAGTTAAAATCTGAAGGCAATTCGCTGGCTGACTTCCTTTTTAGGGATGTCAGTTTTTTTCCCTGAAGGTCTTCAAGGGATTACATGAGGCTCACTCACATTATGGAGTATAACCTGCTTTACTCAAATGATGTAAATGTGAATGTCAATCTCATATAAAAAATGATTTCACAGAAACAACTAGAATAGTGTTTGACCAAACATGTGGGTGTTATGGGCTAGCCAAATTGACACATAAAATTATCATCACTTGCAAGAAAATAAGGAATCATGATGCAAAAACATATGAAGGCAATCTTGGTATAATCCAGGAATGAACTTGGGTATTTTTCTCTTCAGAATCAACCTTTTTCTTCATACCACCAACCAAAGAAACAAAAAGTCAAAGACATCTATTGGGAAGATATTGGAAATTATTGACAGCTTCTCTACATTCAGTTGGCTGTTTGATATTCTTGACTTGAGTTCAGCAAAGGGAAGCAACAGCATTAGCTAAGAGTTTTCATCTCTAGATGTACAATGAAGCTGAAATTGCAACACTGAGCCAGTCTGTAGGGCCTGACTCTTAGGGAGGTAGAGATCACAGATTGATAAAAATCAGAGTGAGAGATATTCAATTCAGTGGCATAGCCCATATTTTACAATAATCACATAATCAACACCTACTGCAGGGAAACAGAAATTCTTAAATTCATAGGGAAATTAACAAGCAACATCAGCAATCATTTAAATGAAACACTCAAGGAACTGTAAAAATTGTAATTTGACAGCGCAGAAGCTCAACAGATTTTGTGGCATGAAATGACACTGGAGAATTAGGAAAGGAGATCATGCAGGGTTTTGTAAATCAAGTTGATATTTTAACTTTGTTCTATGGAAATAGAAATCTATTAAAGAGTTAATGTAAAAGCCAAAGTCAAAACAAAAACAAAACAGATGGACCTTTCATTTTCATTTACAGTAGATTTAGCAACTAAACCAAACTCCTCCTAAAAACAATTAAACATGCCAGATAAAAAAATAAAAAACACCAGTCAGATGGAAGGAATAGAGTACTGTCATCAAAATCCACATGAAGGCAGGAACTCATATTGATAAAAGAAACACAGAAATTAGCTGTTGCCTGAGCAGAGCTAAAGTTGCTGAAATTTGAGCTTTGTGTTTTATGCTTTTTGAGTAAAGACAAAATGAGGTACACTGTAAGGCTAGCTGAAGTTCAAAAATAGCAGGTCCTACCTTCAGAAAGCAGGCACTCACAATGTTACTACTCCACATAAACTCATGACCTCCTAATCGCTCTTTTTCCAAGAAAAATTTACTTTCTTAATCATGGTGCTGAGGAAAAAAGTAAAACTATCCCTGAGAAGTATGATGCAAACAGACTCTCTCATAGATTTGCTATTCTAATTCACATTTCCTTGGGTTTTTAATTAAAGTGGTCCAGAGCTACTACCTCTAGCTTTCAGAAAAGTAAAGCTAATCCATATAGAAGAAAACTGCTTGCATCCCAGTCTTCCAAAATTTTTCACAAATTCTCTAGCAAGGAAAATGATCAGTTTATGGAATAAGTATAATAAGGACAAATCACTCAACACTAAAGAAAACAAGACATCATGAGTGAAGGATGGCAAAAAGATCAAGTGAAACACACCTGTGGCTAATATATATTAGTCACGTTTATTATAATTAAGGTAACAGCAACAAAAAACCTAAAACATTAGAGCAAGAAACCCAAACCTAAAATTACCTAGAAAAAAATAAGTTTCTAATGAAATTTTAGTAAATATTATCAATGATTAATATCTAAAATAATTAAGAATGGCTTTAACAATAATTCTATAACTTGTAGCTCCATGTCCCTGTGAAGCCTCCTGTGCTCATAGGTGGGGCTTTGGGAAGGTGGTTGGATCATTGGTGTGTGATACTGGACTAAGGGTGTTTGATGCTAAATTAGTTAACAGACTGGTTTAGCATAGGTCTGGTGCGGTTGAATAGATTTACTGCAGACAGAAGCCTCCATGCAGTGCTCCATGCAGTGCTAGTTTGTTTGCCCTTCTAATTTCTTCCATGTGGGAGTGTAGTAAGAAGTCCGTCACTAGACATCAGAAGGTGCCGACTTGATCTTAGATTGTGAGAAAATCAAAATAGTGGAGAAAGTACTGAACACCAAATATAAAAATAACATATAAATACAAAAATATAGTGCTTCAGTATAGAAGAATAAGTCTTCCATTTGGTGAAAGAAAATAACAATCTAGAATATTTTAACAGTTGCCAAGTATAGTGGTACACACCTATAATCCAAGCACTGGGGAGGCTGAGGCAGGAGGATCACTGTGAGTTTGAAGCCAGTTTGGACTACAAAGTGAGTTCAAGGCAAGCCTGAACTGCACAATAAAACCCTGTTTCAAAAAGACAAAAAATTTTAACAGATGCTTTTAGTAACTGAAAAGTCAACTTGGCATAGATTAACACTTTTTCCAAAAACAACTAAAAAGGCTGAAAAAATGTAAAGCAAAAGAAAACAGCTTATTTGAAGCTATCAGAGGTGAACAGAGACAGTAAGGGATTGAAGGGTTATGCACAGAGACGTGAACTTCGCATTCACTGACACTTTTCTCATGGAGGCGTTTCCTGTCTTGGAAGCAGGTACTGAAAGACTAAGAAACCAAGCACAGCTTTCAATAGTCTTATAAACCTGGATAAGATAAAACTTCAGCACTAAGAGGAGATGAGTTAAAACTCAGGCAGTCAATGGGAATTCCCAACAGGCTGCACTCAAGGAATAGCAGTAAATTAAAAGTAAATCCAATCCCTGAATTCCATCTTTGAAACAATTATAATATCTTATTAAATTGAAATGATGGATTTTATCCTTAACTACCTTACAGAGCAAAGTAAATCTTGTCTAGGAAAGATTTTTTGGGGAAAAAAGCAGGGGATTGTTCATCAGGTAAGTGAATATAAACAAAAACAACAACATACCTACCATAATATCAAAAATTAAAGAGGCTGGAAATAAATAGTGTTGTAAGGACATGATAGTGTTTTAGGGCATACAAAGTATTAGAAACATTTTGGAAAACTGTTTGGAAGAACTGAATAGTTACATACTTTACATCCAAACAATGCAACCAACAGAAGTCAGTATATATACACAAAAGCACATGTGCTAGCATGTCAGGCAGTATTAGCTGGAGTAGACACAAACTAGAACACTCCAAACATGCACTAACTATAGAAAAGGCAATGATAATAATATCTTCTTTTGTTTTAAAATGAGAAAAATAAAACACATTAAGAATGTATATTTAAACTCTATCCATGGAGATTTAATGTGGATTTAAATTCTTATGCATTCTTTCACTGTTTAGGAACCAAGTAAAACACTGATCAATTTTAGATTTTGAAAAGTTAAAATGCATATAGTGATTTTTTTTAGCTAACTTCTTATAAAGAAAAAAGTATAAAACTACCAAACTAGTAGAAAAAAATTGCCCAGTCTGCCCAAAGGAAACTAGTGAAGAGAGAGAAATAAAATAAAGAAAAGGCAGGAAAGGTAAAAGATAAAAAATATTAAACATCCAAATGAAAATACATCAATAATCAGAAAATTAATAATTTAACTTTCCTATTTTAAAAACAAGAAAACGCAGAAGAAATAAAATAAAAGCTAGACCTAGATACAAGCTATTTCTATAAATAACATGTAAAATATAAAGACACAGAAATGTTAGAAGTTAAAGGGTGAAATTGACAATTTGTCTGTTGAAAATTATGCAAGTATAAGATAAAATGAACTTTGAGGCTAAGGTATTAATAGAAATGAAGAGGAAAGCATAAACATGTCAGTTCAATTCATGAAGAAGTAATTACTGTTTTAAAAATATAATCACTTAAAACACTGAAATATTTTAAACACATAATAATTTCCATTTTTTTTCTGTTAATTTTTGCTCTAAATGAGATGAGGATATTAGCCCGGCGTGGTGGTGCATGTCTTTAATCCCAGCACTCAGGAGGCTGAGGCAGGAGGATCATTGTGAGTTTGAGACCAGCCTGGGCTATATAGTGAGACTCTGTCTCAAAAAATAGGGCTGGGGATTTAGCTCAGTGGCCTAAGTGCCTGTCTGGCAGGTGTGAGATTGTGAGTTCAATCCCCAGTACCAAAAAAAAAAAAAAAAAAAAAAAAAAAAAAAAAAAAAAAAAAAAAAAAAAAAAAAAAAAAAAAAAAAAAAAAAAAAAAAAAAAAAAAAAAAAAAAAAAAAAAAAAAAAAAAAAAAAAAAAAAAAAAAAAAAAAAAAAAAAAAAAAGGGATATCATTGAAGATCTATAAATTATTTGAATAAATTAACTAAATTTAATGAGCATGACATAAGAAACACAGTGTTTCACAGTTATAGGGATTACCCTATAACAGCAGCATGTACAGTTGTTCTTTATCCAGCCTTCACAAAGCATTTGCAAAAATGGAAAACAGTCTGGACAGGAAAATAAGATATATTTTAATGAAAAGGAATCATAGAGGATCTCGCAGACATTGATAATATTAAAATGGACATGAGAAAAAGATGGCTAAATAAATTGTTTGAAAATTAAGAAACAACGAAAATTTAAACATTTACCAATAAACACTACAAAGCAAAACTTGTGAGAGGCTGTTAAAGCACTCTTTATAGTTTTGCAGCATTAAAGGTCATATTAGAAAAAAATGACTAATACTTTATGAACTAAACATTCCTCATCAGAATTTAGAAAAATAACAGCAACTGAAGCTTAGAAAATGGTAGGCAAGAGGAAGTATGAACAATGGATATGAGAAAAGATTTTAAGACTAGTGAAAGGTCAGGTGGAAGAGGCTCTTAGGAGACATTGGAGATGAAGACTAATGATTATTTCTAGAAACTATATGAAGCAGAGAAGCTAGTCTTTGTGAATTAATTGGTATAGGGGAGAGGGGAAAGGAGAATGCAGGAATTATTTTCCAGTTCTGGAATTAATTCAAATTCTTTTTCCCTGGGAAATTATGAACAATTGCTCAAGTGTAAGAAATAGAAATAAAAGTTGCTATGTTAAATTCAAGTGCTACTAAGATTTCTGAGTGGATGGCAGAGTGATGAGCAGCCGAGAAAGATTCTCTCTGGGTTTTGGTGTCCAGACACTGGAATATAGCAATGTGAGAAAGAGAAAGAGGGAAGTGGGTCCCCTGGACTCAAGAAAGAGAAGCAAGAATTGAATCCCACAGGACGAGCAACAACAGAAGCTTTAAGAAAGAAGGAGTCCTTGAGTCCAGACTCACTGAGTGGGAGCGGGCAATTCAAGCCTGCAGATGCCTGGTGACTGCTGGCCACCCCAGAGGCCTCCACGGAGAGATGCACCAGTGGAAGTGAACAGTGAATGCAGAGGACTGACGTGGCTGGGGAGTGGTGTGGGAGTTCAGACGTTCCATGGGAGAGAGCAATTGGCTGGGAGCCATCTTGGAGAAGGTCCAACTGAGCTCAGAACTCAGAACAACTGCTGGCTACATCTAGTGGACCCAAGCACACAGAAAGGTGTGCCAACTGATGCAGGCTAAATGGGTTTGGTTCCAGTCTCATGGCCAAAAACCATCTTAAGACTTCAGGAGAAATAAAGGTACAGGATCACTGGATTATCAACTGCCCTACTGCTGGCTTACTGGGATTAATCAACATGGAACTAGACTCTGCTCAAACTGCCCACCAGTGACAACAGAGACACATCTTGAAGTGGACCTTCTCTCTTTCTCGCTCTCATTTTTTGTTTTGATTTGTTTGTTTTATTTCAGTTTTTCTTCATAGTTTGTTCTTTTTATAAGTGCGAACATGGTTTCTAGTTCTTTTGTGGTTGTTGATCTGTACTGTTCATTTTCTTTCTTTTCTTTTCCCTCCTGCCTTCTGATCCAGCTTCTCAAAGTTTGCATGATCTTCCTTTGTCCTCCAACCTTGCTTATAATCTCTCCTCTTCTTGTATTTCTCTATTTTACCCCAAAACCTTTTAAATCTTCATCCCTGAGAATAAAATTGTCATACTGAGGGATTATTTACTGCATACAACTTTCTAGTTTGTTTTACATTTTGTTATATAGCCACAAATCTAGTTCATATAGTTAAAATTGAAAAATTAATAGTTACCTCAGTTTGTCAATTTCTAGGCTGTGTTTGATGCTATTGCTACTGCTGAGGGTACCACATTAGCCAAAGTGATGTATTTGTTTTAAACTGTTGTTCTTTCTGGTATACCAAGACTGAGATTGCCTACAGGTCATTAAAAATACTATCATCCAGGGTTGAAGAACTGTGGGCTAGGCCAAGTAGGCAGAAACTTCTCATCTCCAATAAATTGAAGAGGTAGGATCTTGCAATAGACTCAAAACCCATAAGCCAGCTACATCTGGATAACACTGCTAAGACATAGTCATTTCCTAAGGGTTCCAAATACTAGTAATAAAGCTACTCAGCATAGGCAATTTACAAGCAACAACCCAGGAATTAAACTAAAAAAATTAGAAAAAGAGAAGACACTTAAACAAGATGCAATGCCAGACATCCAGCTTACCAAAGGCAAACTCAGGCAGCAATGAGGTGAGACAATCCAAAGCCACACACCTGGCCTCTCTGAAGTAGTAACAACGGAAGTAATGGGGCAAACAGGACAAGGCTCTAGAAAAAAATCAAATCAGAAGTAATTTCTCAGATTACTGCAGAGATGGTGACAACAATAAAAGAAATGCTAGTCTAGTAACTCTAGAGTAGATACAAACAAAAATAAAATAGAGGAGTTGAGAAAATGATGGAAACCATGAAGGCCCATCATAGTAAAGAAGTGGAATCCATAAGACAGATTCAAACAGATAGCCTGGAGATTAAAAATTCCATTGAAAGTATGTGAGCAGAATGAGCCAATGTGAGAACAGAATCTCAGATATAGAAGATAGGATTGTGGTTAGTGATCATGAAAAGAACGATTTCTTAAAAATATCGAGACCATGAGAAATCAATCCAGCAGCTGCTAGATGATGCAAAGAAGAATAACATAAGGTTGAGTGGAGTCAGGAAAAAGCAGGAACTAGCACAAATGACATAAAAAACCTATTCACAGATGCCATGCCACAAAAATTTCCTGATGGGGAAAGAATTTGATATACTGATAAGTGAGGGACATAGACCTGCAAGTAGCCGTGATAAAAACAAACAGACAGACAAACAAACAAACAACAAAAAAACTACAGCAAGGCATATAATCAAGATTCCAGAAATTCAATACAAGTATAGGATACTAAAAGCTGTTAGAGAAAAGAAGTAAATCATGTATAAAAGAAAGCCCCTCAGAATCACAGCTGACTTCTCAACACCCTCAAGTCAAGGAGAGCTTGGAGTGAAATATTTTAAACCATAAAAACATACAACCTCCAATCCAGATTGATGTACCCAATGAAGTAATCTTTCAAATTGATGAAGAAAGAAGATAGTTCTACGACAAAGAACACCTGAGGAAGTTCTATGACAACACCTGACGAAATTCATGAACATCAATCCAGCACTTCAAAATGTCATAAAGGACATTCTAGAAAGAGATAACAAGGATGACAAGTCTATGAATCCCAACAGAATGAGTCCATCAGACAAGGCAAACCATTAAACAGAGAGGAGAAAACAACATGACAAGGATAAATCAACATGTACCAGTTATAACCATCAATGTTAATGGTCTCATTCCACAATCAAAAGAAGCAGACTGACAAAATGGATCAAGAAGCAAGATCGAACAATATGCTGCATATAAGAAACACATTTAACTCAAAAAGAAATTCATAGACTGAAAGTGTCAAAGGATGAAAAACAATACTTCACATAACAGGAACCAAGAAAAAAAGCAGAGGTGTTTATTCCATTTGCAGACAAAGTGGATTTCAAATCAAGACTAATTAAGATAGACAAAGAAGATCACTACATCCTTGTAAAGGGAACAATCCAAGAGGAAGGGGTAACAATCATAAATATATATGCAACAAATACCATCACCCAAATGTATAAAACAAGTATTAACAGATATGAAATATCAAATAATCACTGATACAATTGTAATGGCAGCTCTCAATACCCCACTGTCACAGACAGATCAACTATACAAAAAATCAATAATAAAATATTAGAACTGAACAAAACTTTTAAATAAATGGACTTAATAGGTATCTACACAGTGTTCCAATCCACAACATCACAATACACACTTTCTCAGCTGCATATGGAACATTCTCCAAAGTAAACTACATAGTATTTCATAAAACATGCTCAAGTAAATGCAAAAGAATTAGAATTATCCCACGTGTATTATCAAACCATAGTGCAATGAAATTGCAAATCAATGGCAAAAGAAACTATGAGAACTCCAAAAACACATGGAAATTAAACAACATTCTACTGAACAAGCCAGTGGGTCACAGACAAAATTAAAGAAGAAATTAATTTCTACAATTAAACAATAATGTCAATACAGCATATAGGAACTTGTGGGACACAATGAAAGCAGTCCTATGAAGAAACAGACCCAAAAATCAATGGAACAGATTAGAAGATACAGAAATAACTCCAGACATACTTAGCCACCTTATCTTTAACAAAGGTGCCAAGCACATTCACTGGAAGAAAACCTGTTTAATAAATGGTTTTGGAAAAACTCATTTTCCACATGCGAAGGACTAAAATTAGATCCATATCTTTCACCATGCAGTAAACTAAAATTGAACTAGACCAAAGATATAAATATTAAAATGGAAACATTAAATGTTCAGGAAGATGGAATAGGTAGAACTCTTGAAGATATTGGTATAGGCAAAGACTTTTCCCAATGGTATAGGAAATATCTCAAAGAATCAACAACTGGGATCTCATCTTATTAAAAACCTTTTTCATAGAAAGAGAAACCACCAACAAAGTGAAGAAGCAACCCAAAATGTTGGGAAAAAATTTTGCATGCTGTTCTTCAGAAAAAAAGAGTAGTACCTAGAATAAATAAAGGAAAAAAAATCAGATCCCTACAAATTTAAAGGCCCAATCTAAAATGGGCATTTGAAATGAATAGACACTTCTCAGATGAAGAAATAGAAATGGCAAATAAATATAAGAAAAAATGTTCAACATGATTGGTCATTCATGAAATGCAAATTTAAATAACTCTGAGATTCCATCTCACTCCAGAAAGAATGCCTATTATCAAGAAATCAACCAATACCAAATGCTAGCAGGGCTGTGGGGAGAAAGGAACCCTTCTCCACCTTTGGTGGGAGTGTAAACTGGTACAATTACTGTGCATATCAATGTGGAGGTTCCTCAAAAACTAGAACTAGTGGTCCCATTTGACCCCACTATTTCCCTTTTTAATGCCATCCCAGATGAATTAAAAGCATCATACCACAGCAATATATGTGTACCCATGTTTATAGTGGCACAGTTTGAAATAGCCAAATCTTGGAAGCAGTCCAAATGACTATCAACTGGTGAATGGATAAAGAAGATTGTTTTTTATACAATAGAGTACTACTTAGCCATAAAGGAGGATAAACTTGAGATATTTCTAAGTAAATGAATGCACTTTCAGACCATAATCTTAAGTGAAATAAGCTGGACACATGTGTAAACAGCACATTGTTTCTCTGGTATGAGAAACCAAGGCGTAATTAAGGACCAAAATGTATAATAGATACTGTGAAACAGAAGGAAAATGTTCAAATGGTAAGGGAAACAAGGGAGGAGGGAGGGGGAAAGGAAGGAAAGGAAAAGTAAAAATTATGAGAAAAGAAGGAAAAAATGAAAACAAAACTTTTGTAAATAAGGAGGTGAAGAGGGGTGGAAGGAAAGAGTAGAATGGGAAAAAAAAGAAGTTTTGTACAGATATAAATTCACTTGGATGATTGTGATCACTATGTATACCTAAAATGTACCAATAAAATTATTTTAAAAATTAAAATTCAACTATCATCTTTGAATAACCAGCACTATCTAATTCTTCATTTAGCATTTTGCTAGTTTTTATAATATTTTTTGAATTATATCTGATAATAGTCTCATTTGAACTAAAGCTTCATATCTATCATGAGCCCAGAATCATATAGATTATAAATAAAGATTTTGGCTGTGTCTTACATTTTAAAGTTCATATTATTCCCAGATTTTGTTTCAGACATGTGAGGTTCTGGTTGTTAACAGAATACCTATGGTTATTATTATACAAGAGGAAGGAAATAAGGGTAGGGGAGGAAGGTGCAAAGGAGGACCATGGAAGGAAGGATGTGATCAAATTATGTTACATATATAAATAAAAATGCCACACTCATTTTGTAAAATTAATAGACTCTAGTAAAGATATAATTTTAAAAAGAAACCACCTCAAAAGTTTGGGTAAAGTACATATGTTCTATCAAAGGAAATATGAAAGATACAAGATGAAGATTCATTGCAAGCAACCTTTATCAGCAGGGCAATGACTTGCATCTGTAATCATTTTCTCCCCAATTCACTTTATTTTCCGTGGTGACATAGGCATATTTCTTTGCCCAACAATGTCTAGGATGCAGGCAAAAGGCAGGGAGCTGAGAAATATTATTCTTACAACCTATCAACACTTGCTTCAATGTATTCTGCTTGTTGGTTTATGAATAAATTGGAGAAATGACTATACCATCATACATTGTAAAATAAATCAAATTCAAATCCAATGTCCTTAGAAGCCCCTCAAGTCAAAACCAGGTGGTAGTCTTTAGACCCATAAATTAGAGTACTTCGTTAGAGGTAATGTAGGTTGGACAAAGAGTAGTCCACCCACTCAACCAAACAATCTTTAAGGAGAAACCTTATCAGAAGAAGAAACAGGAATTGTTTGGGGAATTTCTTATCGATAGAAGCTTTATAGAAATAAGTGGTTTTATTTCCCACAAAACTTTTCATGCCTGTCTAATCATACACAATGTGCAAATAAGTCAATAGAAATGCATTATTCTGCCATGTTAATTTTGGACAGTAAAATTGCCTAGTGCATCTTGAAGAATATTTATCCACACATGGCTGCTTCTCCCTGGTGGAGCTTTCATTAAAGTAAAAGTGAAAGTGTAGAAAGCCTCAGGAGGAAAATGATTTTTAAAAGTGTCAAGAAGTCATTTGTAGCTAAAATTAAAAGACACAGAAACTTCACCTTTTTTGTTTTTGAAATAGGGATTGAAGCCAGAACCTACACACTAGACTGTATCTGCAAACCTTTTTAAATTTTGAGACAGAGTCTCACTAAGGTGCTAAGTTGCCCAAACTTGTGATCCTCCTGCCTCAGCCTCTCACAGTAGAATTGCAGATATTAAGGGATTAAAAACAGAGATGAGTTCCATTATTAGAATCTCTGATCCAAAGTAACCTCTTTTTTTCCATTAAAAAAATAAACTATTCTTTAATTACTGGAAGTCAATTACTGAAAGTTAAAAAATGTTTATCTTAATTTACCAATAAAGGTACGTGAGAAGTAGCCTTTCATGCATGACAACCACATCAGAGACTACAGGGTAATATCACAGGGCAGAGTGAGAAACTTGTCAAACGACGAGCATATGAAGTGTAATATTTTCTATGTATAACATCCCATTTCTTTTCTCATATTTTTCTCTGCAATCTATTTAGTACCAACAAGGTGTAATGTTTTGTGTGCTGTCTCCCAGGCGCGATCAGCATTACCAGTGGCTATATACTGAGACCAGAGGAAGAGGAGACACAGCGTGGACCATGGGCTGGAATGCTGGAGTTAATGAGATTGATGCTATGCATTGCCCACAGAAACCATCCCATTCTCCATGTGCCCATATATCAAAGGCTTCATTGCCAGGATGGCACTACTGGGAAGCAGTGGAACCTTTAAGAGGTCATCCTATGATGTCCTCAGGTGACCGGGGGTATGCCCCGGCAGAGACTCTTCTCTTTTGCTTTCTGGACATCAGGCGAGTGGTTTTGCTCACCTGCACACAACCACCATGATGTCCTGCCTCAGAAAACACCCAACGTAAAAATGGCCTATTGATAAATAGATGGAAACCTCCAAAACGTAAGCCAAAATTTTCTCTTTGAAAATTTATTATCTCAGTTATATCATTATGGTAACAGAGAGTTGACTAGCATATATACTGTACTTTTTTTTGAAGCATATACCGTATTTATTTAAATATGTACTATCATTTTGTTCAATGAAATATAACTGTACAGTCTGAATTCAATAAATGTACTCATTGATTCATTTGCTAAATATTAATAGGACATTTGCTAGGAATCAGGTGATAAGTGTTGCAACATGATACTTAAATAAAGTCCAGATCACAAAGTCATTGGATGTTGAGGGTAACATTAATGTGACTTTATGTTTTTTGTGTCTTTTTAAAAAAAACTACATGGGATTTCATTTTTATTTCAATCAAAACTGACAATCTCTACCTTTAAGTTGAGAAGTGTAGACTTTTTGCATTTATCAAGATTATTGATACATTTGGATCATTTCTGCTACGTTGCATTTATCAATGCCCTTCAACCAAAGGCTGAAGTATACTTGGAGTATGTTGATCAGAAGCATGTTATAGTATAATAATATGGTTTATTGCTTCTTGCACCAAGAGACCAGATACCATGGGGAATTATGAGTAATCTTGATAATGGGATATCAAGAAAAAATTTATCATGGGATCTAGGTTCATATTAGGTATTTGGGGCAAGTCCAGGAAAATGAGGATTTGCCCTCGATTGAATGCTGTCAGGAAGCAATTCTATGATTCAGTGTCTTCGTTAATGGTATAAAGATGACTAGAGTGAGGCTCAAGCTGTAACTCACTAAGATAGAGGATGCTTATTCATGTTTATGGGTTAGAAAATATTCATGTTTTGGTTTGTATTCAGACAGGATCCCAAAATAGTTTCAGTTTTGATTTATTATGGTTACAGAGCTGTTTTGTCTGAACTGTGAGTGGCAACCAAGGCAACCCCTTAGCAACTCCAAGGTCCAGTATTGCTAACCTGTTTCCAGCTGCCAAGGATTGCTTTTCTCCTTCTCACATTTGTGCTGGTTTCTCCATCCCCCTGTCTTTCTCCATCTCTGACTTTATTGTTATATGTGTATTTTTCTTTTTCCATTTTCATTAACTCTATTCTATTCTTTCAATATTAAATATGAAATTTTACCATGAATTCTTTAAAAAATTGGATTCAATAATCACACATTTCCAAAACTGTAGACTGAATTTATGGCATATTTTTTCTGGTTATGCATTTCACATTTTATCTCATTTTGTTTAGTTTTTTAAATTCAATTTTTTTGTAATCCATGAATGATGTTTTAAAACTCCATTGCACTGTGTTTATTTGCTCACTAATCTTGTTTGTATCTAAGACTTTTCTTCTAGGGTCATTTCCCCTCTTTTTAAATGTTTATTTTAGACTTTTTAGATTAAGTTTGTTAATACATTTTAAGTATACATAGTGATCATATTCATTATAGGAAATTTGTACCTGTACATAATCTAACTTGTTTCTTTTTTTTCCATTCCCCTACCCTCCCTTCAACTCCTCTTTCCCTCCTTGTTTACAAAATGATAAGAAGAGAAGGAAAAAATGGAAACAAAGCTTTTGCAAACTTCCCCTTTTAAAAAGAATACTTAAAAATTGAATTACTCTTTACATAACATTCATAATTTTAAAGTACATTTAAGTAATTTTACTACTGTACATTCACTATATTAGGCAACTTACCATGACCAAATTCTAGAACATATTCATTCCATCCGAAAGAAACCTGTATCTACGAGCAGTTAGCACCAAGTCCCTCTTTCCATCAGTCTTGGCAAGCAACAATATTCTTTTTGTCTTTATGGATTTTTCCATTCTGGACATTTCATAAAAATGGACTCATACAATATGTGAATGTGATGGCTTAGATCTGGAACATTTCCTAAAGGGAATGTTCAGGTGGTTTGGTTGTGAATCGGTGGGCTTCAGTTAGGTGTTTGGATCATGGTGGCACTAACCTCATCAATGGATTAATAATTGCTGAGTGAGCTATTAGCAAATGGGACCTAATTTGAGGAAATAGTTCATTGGGGGCATAACCTGTAAAGGTAGATCTTGTCCTCAGTCCCTTCTCTCTTCTCTTTCTTTTTGCCTCTTGTCCACTGTGAGGTGAGCCACTTTGCTCTACCACATGCTCTGCTCCACAATGTTTTGTCTCACAGAAGTTCTAGAAGTGATGGAGTCAAGTAAACATAAACTGAAACTGTGATCCACAATAAATCTTTCCTTTTCAAATTGATTTTATAAATTCTGTCATGATGATTGAAAGCTGAGGAACATGGAGACCTTTTGTGTTGGACATCTTTTATTTAGCATAATATTTTCAAGGTTCATTTATGTTGCAGTGCTGTGACTGTATCTTTTCTATGTATGACTGAATAATAATCCATTCAGCAGCTGTATTAGGTTTATCATATTAGGTTCCTCAGTTGATATATACTTTGTTTTCACTTTTTGGCCATTACAAATAATACTGTTATCAATATCTGCTGCCCAAAACTTATTATACAGCTTTGTATAAATATGTGATTCCAATTTTCTTAAATATATGCCTAAGAATGAAATTGCAGAGATACATGGTAGATAAATCTGTGTTTAATGCTTTTGAGAAACTCTGAAACTGTTTTCCACAGTAAATGTTTCATTTTGACACCATTGGGTCATAATTTGATGGCATTATTGAGGGGAATGGGAACTTTTTAGTACCTAGTAGAAGAAAGTGGATTAGTAGTAGTATATCTGGTTCTTGGCTCTTTCCTGTCCAACTCTAGTTTTCTCTGTTTCCTGGCTACTTGGAATTTGCCATAATCACTGAATGCTTAAATTAATGTTTCCATCAAAATTAAGAGGTCTTTAGGAAGTATTTTTTCAATTTTCTTTCTGTCCATTTCTCTATCCTGGAACTACCATGAGGCTTGCATTAGTACATTAGATGGTGTACCACACATATTGGAAATTCTTTTTATTTTTCTTTCTGCTCCTCAGATTGAATAGTTTCAGTAGTTTTATCTCCTTGTTTGCTGATTATTTCTTCTGCCTAATAAAATCTACTTTTCAACTCTTCTAATGATTATTAAATTTTAGCTATTATACTTCTTAATTCCAAAATTTTCATGTAGTTTGTTTCTACAGTTTCTCACTGTTTAGTGTTATTTTCAATTTGGTATAGTATTTTTGGCACATTTTCCTTTAGTTTTTTTTCTTATGTATTGCTTCCTTTTGCTCATTGAACTTATTCAAAATACCTGATTTAGATTCTTTGTTCACAAAGTTTAATGTTTCTCTTGCCTCAGGTGTCATTACCATTGATTTACTGTTTACCTGTCTCTGTACCATACTTATGGTTTCTTTGCATGCCTTGTTTTTTTTCTATTGAAAACAAAATTTTGAATATAATAATATGGTAACTCTATAAAGCATATTCTCTTGCTCCAGGATTTGTTGTTATTGCTGCTCTTTTGGGAGGTAGAGTTCTGAAGTAATTGTGTAAAATTTGCATTATTTATGGTATGCATTTCTTGTAACCTCTGTTTGACTAGCTTAATTTTCAGATAATAATCGGACAATGTTCCTCAAATATCTACAACAATTTTCCAGTCTTTGCCAAGGAACTCCTTGAACATATTGACACATGCCTTCAACACTCAGCCTGTGAGTTTATGACTAACTAAATCTCCTGTCATTATTTTCATAGACCTTCTGGTCAGTAGGTGGCAACTTCTCAGCTTTCCTGACCAAAGCTCTGAGCAAGCACAAGATTTCCAAGAATATACTGACACTCTGAAAAGCACTCCCTTTTCCCCAAACATTTTGGTTATTGAACTGCTTGTCTTAACTTTCACCTATCACCTCAAAGAACTACAGTCAACGTAAATAAAATTTGTTAGAGTTTTATTTCATTATTTCATCTGAAATATAATTCACTTATTTTCTAAACAATAATTTTTCTGAGTATGTAATTCTAGATTTAAGATATGTGCTGAACTTTTTACTTCCAATTATCATTGCTGAACATTTTATATCAAATCTCTTACAAAAAAAAATGAAAATTGTGACCTTTCTATGATTCTTTAAAATTTTTCCTTTGATGTGGATTCTGTTTCACCACAATGCATCCAGATAGGATTTCTTTTTATTTTCTCACTTTATATAATGTACTTCTTGTACCTGAGGATTCGTCTTTCATTGGTTTAGGAAAATTGTTGGCCACAATTTGTTCATTAATTCTCTTTTCTATTCCTTCAGTTTTCATGCTTTGCGGTTTTGATCTTTTAATGATATTAATAATTTATAATACACAGCAATATGTGTAAAATATTTATATTATTCATAATATCACATATATATATATATAAACATATACACATGTATAGTCATGTGCTTCCTAATGACAGGGATACATTAAGAAGATGTGTCATTACATAATTTTGTTATTACATAATCATCATAGAGTTCACATAAAAGCTAGGATGATTGATATAATAATTTTGTATCACCATCATATATGAGACCCGTATTGATAGAAACTTAGTTCCTGATTCAAAAATTCAAATTGGCAGGATACAAAATCAACATATAAAATCTATAGCTTTTCTATGCAACATTAATGAACTCACTTAGAAAGAAATCAAGGAAAGAAAATAGCATCTAACCCATATTGATGTACCCTGCAAAACTATCTTTCAAAATCAGTGGAGTAATGAAATACTTTCATAACAAAGAACAACTGAAGAAACTTATGACCATTAAACCAGCACTCCAAAATGTTCTGAAGGATATTTTAGAAAGTGGTAAAGAAGACCACAATCCCAAAAAATGCTAACAGAAATAATTTACCAGGCCAGATAAGCAGTTAAACAGAGGGAAAAGACAGGGAACCAACCACAGGAAAATAAATTGACGAGAATAAATCAATACATATCAACTATACCCACCAAGGTAAATGGTCTCAACTCACCAATCAAAAGAAAAAGACTGGCAGAATGGATCGAGAAACAAGATCCAACAATACAGTGCGTGTAAGAACTCAAAAAGAAATTCATAGACTCAAAGTCAAAGGATGGAAAACAATACTACATGCCACGGGAACCCAGAAAACAAACAGGAGTAGCTATTCTATTTGCAGATAAAGTGAACTTTAAGCCAAGACTGATCAAAAGAAAAGGTCACTACACACTTTTTAAAGGAAAACTCCAAGAGTTAATAATCATAAATACGTATGTATCAAATACAGTGCACCTATCTGTATAAAAATATTAATGAACATGAAAAATCAAATAGGCACTGACAAATTATAATGGGAGGCTTAATACCCCACTGTTACAAATAGATAGATCAACCAGACAAAAAAATGAACAAAGAAATATCAGAACCAAGACGTCTACAGAGTGTTTCACTCCACATTGTCAGAATACAAAATTCTTCTCAGTAGCACATGGGATGCTCTCCAAAACAGACCACATACTAGCTCATGGAATATGCTTAAGTGAATGCAAAGGAATTGAAATTATCCCACACATATTATCAGACCACAGTGCAATGAAATTGCAAATCAATGGCAAAACAAACCAGAAGAACTTCATAAACATATATAAGTTAAATAACACAGCCTGGAACAACTGATGGATCATAAATGAAATTAAAGAATAAATTAAACAGTATCTACAAGTAAATAATAATACTGATACAACATTCCAGAACTTAGGGAACACAATGAAAGCAGTCCTACAAGGGAAATTTATAGTGGTGAATGTCCATATCAAAACAATAGAGTGAGCTCAAATCGACAATCTAATTTTGAACCTCAAGTTTCTAGAAAAACAAGAGCAAGTCAAGTCCAAAGCTCATACAAGGAAGAAAATCATAAAGTGGAAAAGATGGCAGTATGGTTTGTCTTTCATGTTTGCATTCATATGCCCTATATAGCTGGATTAATTTCAAGAAAATCAGAGCTTCAAATCTATTTGTTCTTTCATTAGAAGATCATTGTACTGTCTTTACCAGGAGAGTCTTTTTTTCTTTTTTCTTTTTTTTTTTTTTTTTGATACTGGGGATAAAATCCAGGGCCTTCCCACTGAGCTATATCCCCATTTCTTTTAAGTTTTTTTTTTTTTATGTTGAGACAGTCTTGCTAAGTTGCTAATGCTGAACTTTAACTTGAGATTTCCCAGCCTCAGCTTGCTAAAGGGCTATGATTATAGGCATGTGCCAGTGTGCCTGGCTTCTTTCTATGAGATTCTTAATCTTCCTGTCCATTTGCTAACATGGTCCACATTTCTTCACTGGTTTCCCAAAAGATTGACTACAGGCAAACTAAGCATGGATGATATTTCAGACTCATTTCACTAACGGCCTACCTGCCTTGACAACACCTGTGCTCCCTGGTGCAGCATTATGGCATGCTTGACATTTGGGACTATATGGGCTTTGATGTTTGGCCAGTGTCTTAGTTTCTTTTCGCTCGTTGCCAAGACAAAATACCTGACACCCAAAGTTAGGGAAGGAAAGGTTTATTCTTACAGTTTCTTGGGAGTTTCAGTCCATAAAGTTGGCTCCAAGGCAGCATGGCATGGTGGGCCTGCTGTTCATGGTGGCTGCAAGCTGCAAGCCACAAGCCACGCTGGCGGGAGGGGGGGAGAGAGAGAGGAAGGTGGAAGCACGGAAGAGGAAGACCTGCCTTCCCTTACGCTGTATGTCAGCTCCACCCCTGGGCGGGCACAGCACTGGCATTGTCAATCAACAAACCAATAACAAACCAATAACTCAGCCCCATCAAAAGTATGTGAGGACTTGGGGGGACATAGCATACCCCATACATTCCACCCCTGGACCCCCAAGGACTCATTTATATTCTTAATACAAAAACCATTTAGTTCATCTCCAAAGGTTGCCAAAGTCCTAACAGTTTCAGCATTGCTGAAATGTCCAAGTCCCAAATCTCCCTCGAGATCTATGGCAAACTCTTATCTGTAACCCCCTGTACGAATGAAAACCAGGTTAAGCACTTCCAACATATAAAGGCACAAGATAAACATTACCATTCCAAAAGTTACAAACAGGGGAATACAAAGCATTGGAACCAAAGCAAGTCCAAAATCCAGCAGGGCAAACATGGAGTCCTGGAGTTCTCTGCTCAGTATCTGAAGTAATCTGGTTACAAGCTCCAACAGGCTTGAGTGACTCCACCCCTGAGGCACCTTTAGGAGTCTTAACTTCCATAGCTTTTCTTGGATGATCCACATTCCTCGGCTCCACCTTTACATCTTTACACATTGCTCTCTGCAGGTGAGGCAGAAGCTGCCTTAGCCTTTTCTTGTACTTAAAACCAGCGCTGCCAAGGTCCACTGCAGGCTGGAGCAGCAGCCAGGCTTTCCTCTCTCTTGGCTGTAGGGGTCGACTGCCTGGATTGCTGAGCTCTCTGAACCTGATTGTGAGAAACAGCTTCTCTATGTCACCATTCTGGAATCCGGCGTGGCCGCTGCCATTTTGGAATATGACGTGGCCTCTGTCGCCACTCTGGGACAAGGCACTCTGCAGCTTTTCGTCACCACCCCGGGATAGGGCACTCTGCGGCTTTTTCCTCCGAGCAAACTCTTTCACTTTTGAAGGCCTGAGGCTGCAAAGGGCGGAGGCCTGCTGCTTCCCAGGGTGCCCTCAGGCCATCTTTTTTACTCTTTTGTTCCTTCTCAGCGGTCAAGGTCTCATCTCCATCTTTACAGTCCACAGCTTCCTGTCCAAACTCACGTTTTAAATCGCCATGCTGGGCTCCTTGCTCTTTATCCACAACATAAATCTGGCTAAGAGCCCCCAGCAAAAGCCAGGCCACCATTTCAATGTTTGGCTGCCTCATAATTTCTGTCTGTAGAGTAATTAATCCTTTGCCCTTAATCTCAGTCTCAGGCAAAGTCTCCGGGCATGGGCAAAACATAGACAAACTTTCTGCCAAACCATAACACACATTGTGTGGAGTCCAACAGCCAATGTCATTCTTCTTTCCAGCAGAAATCTCGCGAGCCTGGTCTTTACCGGCAGGCTTTCTATCAGCCTTCTGGTCTCCTGAGCTCTGACCAGAACCTCCTATACAAAACAGCCTAAGCTGTTCCAGCTCTATGCACGTAGACGGCATCTCCAAATCTTTCCAAACTTTCCCTGCAAGCCACTTCCAAAGGCTCTCGAACCACATGGTCAGGAATAGTCACAGCAATGGCCCCACTCCCGGTACCAAATTCTGTCTTAGTTACTTTTTGCTCATTGCTGAGACAAAATACCTAATGCCCAAAGTTAGGGAAGGAAAGGTTTATTCTTACAGTTTCTTGGGAGTTTCAGTCCATAAAGTTGGCTCCAAGGCAGCATGGCATGGTGGGCCTGCTGTTCATGGTGGCTGCAAGCTGCAAGCCACAAGCCACTCTGGCGGGGGGCGGGAGGAGAGAGAGAGAGAGAGAGGAAGGTGGAAGCACGGAAGAGGAAGACCCGCCTTCCCTTATGCTGTATGTCAGCTCCACCCGTGGGCGGGCACAGCACTGGCATTGTCAATCAACAAACCAATAACAAACCAATAACTCAGCCCCATCAAAAGTATGTGAGGACTTGGGGGGACATAACATACCCCATACAGCCAGTTAGGATAATTACTGTTATTCCTAGTCATAATGTAGGAAAGTATCTCTAATTCAGAGAAACATAACTTTTATCATTAGAAACACTTGCTTGACATTTCCATATTTTATAAAATACTTCTGAGATGACTTTTTAAAACTCTCTCTACATGAAAGTTTTCATAAAGACATAACTGAAAATTCCATTTAAAACACACACCACCAAGTGATTTAGTGTCAGAAAAGTAAATTGTTTCCCTCTGTGGGAGAAAATATAAAAGACAGTTGGAAAAAAAAGTCTTCACAGTTGGTTCTCTATGTGTTTGAAATCCAGATCTGTTTTCCCCCCTCACAACTATACTGTTAGCTGATTGACACAGTTTCTTGGACTTGAGGTTTGAGGTTCCAGGACTATAAGTACAGAAAGAGGATAGAATGTGGCTGCAATACTCAATAAGGCTCATTTCAATTTCAACCATTCTAAGCCACTCTAAGTCTTCAAATACCTTTTACACAAAACTGAAACAAACAAACAAACAAACACAAAACAAAGCAAAAAAGTTGTCATAAGGAAGCAGGAAGCAACTAATTGCCAATATGGAGGATTCTGCAAGTGAAGCAAATACAAATTAACTGGAGATGTGTTCTGTGGAGAGCAATAATATCAGCAAATCCAATGGAATTTGGTGGCAATGAGTCAACTTCTGAGATGACTAGATTTGGGCTGGGCATTCAGATTTTAATATTGCATGAAATGGTAATTTGTTGGGCTGTGTCAGACATGCCAAAGTTATTATATAAATTATCACTTATACAAACTTTTTGCACCATGTCACATTAATGTAGACATGTTCAGCTTTTCAATTTTATGTAAATAGCCCCTTTGAACATTAGACAAATTTGACTTTTAGAACTTTATAAGCAAGCTAACCCCAAAAGCAGGAAGTAGGAGTGTAAATAATAGCTTTCTGTCAGTTCATTTCTCACATGATTGTTCTTAGAAGAGAATGTAATATGTTTTAATTTAATTTAAATTTATATTAACTTATAAATAAAACAAAATTATACACATTTATGGAGTACTATGTGATGTTTTAATACATGTGTACATTATTTAATGCTTCAGATTAAACACAGGTATCTCCTCAAATGTTTATCTTTTTTTATTTTTTTTGTTTTATTTTGAAGAGAATAAAACTAAACAAAATAAAACAGAATAGAGTCAATCAAAACAAAATAATGAACACAGTACATGACTTCAAAAAAAGATAAAAGGAAATCAATAATAGCTACCATAGTGCCTCTTGTTATCCTCAAAGTAACTGCCCATACCATCAGACATAATAAAATAAAAAAATAGTACAGAATAAAACCAATAAATACAAAACAATGGAAGCAATACAGGGCTTCAAAACAATGGTAAAACAACAGTGGCTACCATAATGCAACTTGTCATCTTCAAAGTAGTTGCCTATATCATCAGATATAATACAATGAAACAAAACAAAATAGAATAAAATCACTCACAACAGAACAATGAGTGCAATGCAGGGCTTCAAAACAAGATAAAAGAAAATCAATAATGGCTACCATAATGTATTTTGTTATCTTTGAAATAGCTGTCCATGCCATCAAATATAATAAAATTAGACAAACCAAAGCAGAATAAAACCAAACAGAACAATGAAAACAATACAGGATTCAAATCATGATAATAGATTAACAATGGCCACTGCCTTCCTTTTTTAGACACTTCCTCCCCTTTCACTTTCGCAATATCTATTGTGTATTTTGGATCCCACTAACTCCTTTAGTTTTTTATGCTACGGAGACAACATGATGCTCACTCATGTGACTCTGAACCATTTCATCCACGAGCATGATCTCAAAAGTTGTATCCATTTACCTATCAGATCCTTGAGGCTGTATTTCTTTACAGCTGAGTAACTTTCCATTGCATAAAAATGTCATATCTTTCTTGTCCACTCTGCAGCTGATAAGCAAGCTACTCCAACTTTTTTCAGGTTCCCTGTCACATAGAGCATTATTCTCTCTCCTTTGACTTTCAGTCTATGAACCCCCTTTTGAATTAAATGTGTTTCTTATATAAAGTATATTGAGAGATCCTGTCTCCTGATCTACTCTGCCTGTGTTTTTTTTTTTTTATTGGTGAATTGAGGACATCTACATTAATGGTTATGGCCAACATGCACTGCCTCATCTCTGCCATGCTATTTTCATGTTGCTGACTGTCTACTTTTCCTCTCCATTCAATTGTCTTCCCTTCTCAGTGATCCCACTCTGTCACTGTTCCTGGAATCATGGTCTTTTTTATCTCTCTCTAGAATGTCCTTCAGTATTCTTTGTAGGGTTGATTGGTGATCATGAATTCCTTCAGTTGTTCTTTGTCATGGAAGTATCTTGTTTCTCTGTTAATTTTGAAAGATAGTTTTGCAGGGTACATCAATCTGGTTTGAAAGTTGTTTTCTTTCAGGACTCAAAATACTTCACCCCAAGCTCTTCTTGACTTGATGGTTTGTGTTGAGAAGTCTGTCATGATTCTGATGGGTTTTCCTTTATATGTGATCTGTTTCTTTTCTCTAACAGCTTTTAATATTCTGTTTTTGTGTTGAATTTCTGGGATCTTCATTATTATATGTCTGGGTATAGATTTACTTTGGTTATGGCTAGCTGGAGTTCTATATGCCTCACTTATCTGAATGACACTTCCTTTTCCCATGCTTGGGAAGTTTCCTGATATTATTTCTGTAAATAGATTTTTAATGTCATTTGTGTTGACCCCTGCTTTTTCATTCACACCTGCTATTCTTAAGTTATGTTTCTTTGGGTTGTCTTGCAGCCGTTGAATTGTTACTTCCTGGTTCCTTGTTATTTTTGAGATCTTCCTTTTGTGATCACAAGTTGCAAACCTGTCTTCAGGTTAGAAAGTCTATCTTCAGTTTCTTTCAAGTGGTTTTGCCAGCCTTCAGTGGAGTTTTTAAATTCTAGGATGTCTCTTTGAAACTGTTTCATGTATTCTAAATCTTTTTTGTATTGTTCATTCAAGTTTTTCCTCATTTTCCTATGCTCCTCCATTTTTTTATCTATGTCTTCTTTAGCAGGGCTTAACAATTCTTTTATTATGTTTTTCATTTCTTCTTTTACCTGAGATAGTATTTCTGTTCTAACTTCTTTTTATAGCCTCATGAAGTTGTTTCTTTACTTCAGCTGCCATCACCTCAGAAACTTCAGGTGTATGACTCCTGATGTCTTTCATGTTTTTATCTCCTAGACTTGCTCTGCTTTGGTTGGAGGCTAGAGATTGCCTCTTGCTTCTTTGTCTTGACATATTCCTGTGTTCTTCCAGACAAATATATGTTGGGGTCCTAGGCACTTCCTGCATTAGCTACAATTTCTCTGATGCCAGACTGTTTGGTTCTTCTAGCCAGTGCTGACTATGGGTATCTGATGGTGACCATTAGGTGTGCTGGTGCAGGGCTCTCTGATGCTTTTCCCAGGCTGCATTGGCTCCCCGACGGCTGGTTGAATGTGTGCTAAGGTGGAGCCAACTGCCACCTCTTGACTGAGCTGGTCACTGGCAGGGAGTCCCCATGATAGCTGTTGGCATGTGTGTGGAGGTGGGGCTGGCTACCACCTGCGAACCTGGGCTGGTCACCTGCGGGGATCCTCCAACATGGCCCATGGAATGTGCATGGGGACAGGGCCGGCTGCCACCTCCAGACCAAGCTGGCTCCCCAAGGGGAACCTCCAAGATGGTCATTGGAGTGTGCACAGAGGCAGGGCTCAGTCTGAGCAATTTCCATGGGTCTGAGCCCAGCTAAGAGTTGCTGGAGGAAGACAGGAGCAGTTCTGGTCCTAGGCTTATCAGGCCCGACTCCAAAATGGCTCCCAACCAATTGCTCTCTCCTGTGGGAGAACTGAATCCTCTGCACTCACCGCCAGCCAGTGTCTGCTGCTCCCCTCCACTGCTGCTCCCCTCCACTACCACCTCTCTTTGCAGAGGGCTCTGGGGTCACTAGCCACCACCTTCACCTTGACCACACACCCCCAGGTTCCAACAGCTCCTCTCACATAGTGGTTCTGGCTCTGGATGAAGATGCCACCAGCTACTGCCTTCTTCTTCATTTAAATTTTTCTTTTTACTGTTTCTGTGGGCTTCAATTCTCACTTTAGATTATTCCTTTGTCCAGGGGACCCACTTCCTTCCTTCTTTTCTTCCCCACAATGCTATATTCCAGCATCTGGACTGTATCTCTTAGAGATGCTGTTTACTCTGCTGCTTGCTGTTCCACTGTCTTCCCTGTTTCTCCTTTCTTCATGATGAAAATATTCAAAATCCTTCATTCTAGCTTTTCAAAATATACAGTCAATTACTTTTAACTACAGTACTGTGTAAAAGCAACCAGAGCTTCTTGATCTTATCTAACTTATTACCCATGAATCAACCTTTCCTTGTTCTGCTCTTTCCTTTGACACTTTTCCAAGTAACCACTAGTCTATCCTTAACTTCTATTATTCTTGCACATTAATTCCTATTGCAAGAAGGAATTCTCTTCCTTCTCTCCCTTTAGCCTTGGGGTTAGTAGCAAACTGTTATCAGTTGTAACACTTGACACTTTTCAGAGACTATTTACATATACTACCTTGGTCCTTTGGATACTCCTAAATTTAGGTGAGCCAGTTGTTATTTATCCTAGCTTAAGAGATAAGGAAACTGTCAATAAATTAAGTGACTTTAAATTCATCGGGTAAAGAATGATGCAGCTAAGACAATTCTGGCCTACTAGCTATAGGTCCAGCAATTGTTTCTCCTGCTCTGTCTGTCTTATTTTACTAATAAGACTTTGATATATGTAATTGCTTATGTAGTTATAAGAGCATATTGGATACTCAATAAATAAATATCTTAAGGATGAATAAATGGCTGCTATAAGGAAGGAGAAGGAAACCTTATATACATCTGATAAGTTCCAAAGAATCTGCTGCACAAAACCACATGTAGTCCTCACATATGTCCCATGAGTCAGTTACTATTATGATCTCCATCTCCATCTCACAGGAGTGAAACACATCATTTTGAGATGTTTAAGTAAGTAACTTGTTGGGATATTGCAATCCAGACATTGCATAAATTACTTTTCATAATTGACTCATTGTTCACAATAGTCATTAGGGAAGTACTAAATTTTTCCTATTTTAAAGAAGGCTAAAGCTTAGAGAAGTTAAGCGATTGTCCCTTGAACAAATAGAGCTGAGATAGATTCAAACTCCAGAATTCTGATGCTCTACTGCTCCAAAGATTGATTTCTTCTGCTAAATGAATCCTGGCTTATACTGTCTCTGAAGGCTACAGTCAGGATTTAAACTCAAATTTCATGGCCCATTCTGTTCACTTGGAACATACTGATGCATCACTTAGGTATACTTTAAAAAGTGTATTAGCAATTGAGCACTGTCAAAATCTTTGTTAGAATATTAAAAGCTGTATAATGACCATAAACTAACACATATAAGACAAAATTTTAAAACACTCTTGCAGAAATTCTCTGAATGAAAGGAAACTGTAAGTTCTGCTTTTCCGAGGCTGTTTACTTGTTTTACTATGATTAAACATTAGCTCTACTATAGAATTTTCAAACGCCAAATCTCTCGCTAGTATCCACATAGCTGCTAATATACAGTAAATTTATCTTGTGCAGGTAAGAATTCCCTAGATTCTTGTTTTGTAGAGAATGCTGAGGGAGAAATAAAACCCCTACAAGTAAGATTAAGATCTCAAGATCTTAAATTGTGCTGTACTAAATTGTGTAATACTATGGTACTGTGTGGTTTACCTCTTTTGGGAACTTACCTGGAAAGGGAGTAGCTGAGTCAAATGCAATTTCTAATGTTAGTTTCTTGATGAATTGCCATACTGATTTCCATAGTGGGTGTACTAGTTTACATTCCCACCAACAATATAGAAGGCTTCTTCTTTTTTTTTTTTCCTGCAGGCTTGCCAGCATTTGATATTATTCAATTTCTTGATGATAGTCATTCTTTTTGGACTAAGATGGAATCTCAGTGTTTAACTTACTTTTCTCTAATGATCAGAAATAGTAAAGATTTTTTTCATGCATCCATTGGATATTTGTATGTCTTCTTAAGAAAAATGTCTATTTAATTCAGTTGCCCATTTTTACACTGGAAATGGAGCTTTTGGAAATGAGACCAAGAGATGGAAGAACCAGGAAGAGATGTAAGGATTAGGAGATGGAAGAAGAATTAAGAGGTATTATGCACATGTACCAGCTCCCCATAATAAACATAACCACCATGTACTGTAAATATGTACTAACAAAAAATAAACAAAAACAAAAAGTCAAAAAAGTATGAAAGATCTCAAAATATATTACTGCAATTCTGGATTGGCCTAGACTGGGTTATGATCTGCACTGTGACAATCTCAGCTCTTGGATCTTTCCTGAGAAGATTTGTAAGGAGATCCACAGAAGAGACTAAGAGTTAGGAAGTAGTTTTTGCATGATTTTCATTGGCAAACAGAGTACACTCTTAAGTAAGGCTAATTTTTATTAGATTGAATGGTACACTTGGGGGAGATCTAAATTTAGCGGTGGGAACTGCCCTGGACTGGAGTATTTCATCCTTTTGTTCTCTTAGGTTTGGGGGAGTGGTTATAACTAATAAGACTTTCTTTTCACTTCTAGGCTCCACCCTCACGTGAGGAGGGAGAGTTTTAGAGTTTGTATGGGCCAGGAGAAACAAGCATGGAGGCCAAAGTCCATGGGGGAGGAGTATCAAAACCTCAATTCAAGTGTATGTAGATAAGGCCCAAAAGTATCAATATCAGTCACTGTATGGGCTGGAGCGCACATATATAGTTTCCTTAATCATAATGAGGTAGGAGTAAGAACACAGAGATACAAAGTGCTCAGATCAGGAAATTTAGAAGCCATAAACTTAGACTAATATCTGCAGTAAATACAGGGCTCTTTGATTAGCTTGCCTACCACTTTTCCAACTCCAGCTCATGTCTTGCTAGATACAGTACCTACTCTAACACATCCATGTGTAAATTACTAATCTGTCTTTTTCTGTAGCAGACAAGAATGTATAAAATTTTGATACACAGATTAGTTGTGGAATTCTGCAGTGCAGTTTTTAAGATTTCACAACATCTGTGCATTCCTCCTCTCAAAGGCAAAATTGAAATATGTAGAAGTTTTCTAAATTTAAAGTCAATTTTATATTAAGATCTTATTGAAAATTTAATGACACTACCTGAGATAGTTTTGCCATGTTACAAAGTAAGAATTTGGAATCAGTGGTTGAGTGCTACCCAAAACCCTGGTCATGTAATTTGAGTAAGAAATAAGTCTTAGGAATATTGATCTGTGATAGCAAAATGACAAAAATATCACTTCAAAAACAATGACTATTCCATCAATATTTAGTCAAATAGAAGACATAGTGCACATCAACAAAAATAATTTATGTAAATTTTGTAAATATTTACCTGGCGTCTATTTCATGGCCAGAAATATGTAGGTGCTATTTTTGATACAATAGTGAATAACATATGGTATCCTTCATACCATAATTTATAATCAAATGAAATATATGTATCATAGAAGAGGAAGGGTAGAATCTAAAGTTTTAAATACCATATTGTGACAGTAATAGAACTGAAAAAGATCAATTCCAGGCAGGAAAACTTGAAATGGATCTTTGTAGGAAATAATAGTAAAGATGAGTTTTCTACTCACTTACAAAGCTACGGGGGAAATGTATGTGTCCCTTGGTCAGTATTCCAGTCCAGTGGAATACGTACCTGCTGTCTTGTTTAGCATTCCTGAGCATTTGACACCTTTACCTTCTCTGTCCTTCCTTACATTTCTCTTCTAGTTCTTTTTCTTTCCTTCACTTCTCCCTCTCTTCCTTTCCCTATCCCACATCCCTCCTCTCAATTTCCTTCTCCCCTTACTGATAATAAGTTTTACTACCTGCAGCCAAAAAGTTGCTTCACTTACCACACCATGCATTCCTACTAGTAACAAGATTTTCCATTTATTGCACCATCTGCTGATGTCTCTAAGTCCATATCCTCTATTCTACCTATTTCCGAAATTCTGTATCTATAGTCCAACTCAAATTGTTTATCCCACTGACATTTAATTCAATACTTTTGAAATCATACTAGGTTTATCTCAAGCATGCTTTTTTCCCCCGAGAGTCCTGGTCCCCTGAGTAGCATGACTGACTAATAACCTCAGTAATAGTTTTAACTCTGGCCTCATCACCTTTTGGAGTATCCAGATTATATCTTCTTGCTGAGAAGCAAGAGTTTTACATTTCAAACCAAACTGTCTTGCCCCAATATTTATCCTAACTATCATGTGAAGTAATGGAAGCATTTTCATTCTGCTTAGCTTTTCACATCAGACGCCAGTGTATCTCCCTGTGTTTAATATTCCTCCTCATAAGCACACTCTGCTTTCTTTAATTATACCAAATTATGTTTAGGGACCAAAAAATTGTATAATACAATGACTTTATGATTTTCAACACTATTTTGCTTAGAATTTCTTTCTTTTCTCCTGCCATGAAGTTACCCAGGATTCAAAAATATAATCTACTCCTTCACTACCCATACTTTATTTTATATGGCTTTATCTAGTATAGAACAAATGTACAGTTTTATCAAGATTATTCTTAATTTACATTTCACTAGATTAATGATTTTGAATTTTTTTGGTGAACTAATTATGGTTATGTCATTAGAATTCAAATAAATACTTTAGACTTACTTTCCAGAAAAACGTGAGGTAACAAAAATTTTGCCTAAAAATTCAGGTGACATGTCTGAAATGTACAAAATTTCCCTTGGGAATCTCCTTGGATCCCAAGACCACCTCCGTGGTCTTGTTTTAATAGAAAGCTCCTTAAAGATAAAAGCCATACATCTTTTAAATTGACTTTCTGTTTGCAATATCTAACACAATGCTTAGCATAAGGCAGTCTTTCAATGAATGCTTGTCAAACAAGACAGGTCTTTGACATTTAGTTATGATTAAAGGGAGGAGAGTGATAGATGAAATAGCTTAGTGGATTGCAAATTTTATAAAAGAAGAACCAGTTTTACTGCCTGAAGCCAAAAGATTTCTTCTCTTACCACACCATTCATTCCCACTGGTACAATATCATGTACTTACTTTACCTTGTAAAAGGACTAAAACAGTATATTTAAAATTTAGGTCTTAATTAATGTTTATTTTCAAAGCAAAAATATGAAACAATAGGCTTCAGAACCATAGTCATCCGTCAAAAAATTTTGATGGGTAAATCTAAAAAGTATTTAATTTAATTTTATATTGTACACCCCAGCCTAACTACCTTCAGTTCCCACAACTATAAGATAAGCAAAAATTCTATGTAGTTAAATAATGATGAAATTAAAGATTTATCACATTTTCAACATCAGTTATAGTGTGTTCCATTATCCTAAGTCTGATTCAAAGAGTACGAGAGTTTTCTTCCTTTTCTTGTGAATCATACATAATGGTATAGTTGCTCTGAAAATTCATTCTTACTTTTTCAAGAAGTGAGGGAAAATTATGTTACATAACTACTACAATAGCATGCATCAAAAGATTAAGATACTGGCATAAGAATTCAGTGGAAGAAATGTGCTTTAACTAGTTTTTCTCCTACTTTCAGCCTTAGAAATTTGTTCTAAAATCATTCCCACATAGAAATAGTAAACAATAAAAATGATTTATTCTCTACTGCATTTTTTCCTTTGAAAAACTGAATTTAGTAATAACATTACATTAAATATATGTTAAATGTATGTACTTACATACACATATTCACAAAAGCACATAATCACAAAAGGTCAGGTAAATTGGGATTCATGCTCTTGCTCCATAAAATTTCACTACAATATTTTGGAAAAGTTATTTTTAGTTAAGGAAATTGGAGTCTTGAGAAGCTAAACAAAAAATTAATTTTATAATTGTATGTCCTAAAAGTTATCATTATTTCAGTAAGTGCATTTTGTTCATTAAGTCAGAAAGTTATTATGTATGTAGCAATTAGATTTGTTGTTTGAAGAAAAATTTCCCTTCATGGAATCCAACCAGAAAGCTACAATTATGCTATAATGACGGGCTAGATTTTAGATTTCTAAGTAATCATGTAAAATGATATAAATTGAAAATGTACATTCCAGTGATGACACATTAACTACTATCCATGAAATTTACTGGATGAATGGCAGTTTTTCAGAGGATATTTGCCCCAAGCATTTATAACAATGAAAATATGGAAACAAAAATGAAATTCTCTATTTTCACATAAGGTACTAGAATTAGATATTTGAAAAAACCTACCTGGATCTAGAAATCACCTTGGAAGTACATCAAGTCTTCTGTATTAACAAACAATGCTTGTTAAACTTAATGTCAATTATTAAATAATTTTTAAGGATTTGTGTATTACACAAGGAAAAGGAAAGTTGTTTGCTTCCATCTTAACACCTGCTTCCTTTTAGCCATGAGATACAGGTGAGAAACACCAAAAACTTTCTTGGCTTTGGATCACTTAACAAATAGGGGATTCAGTTCCACACAGTAAAGCCACATGGCACTGAGGATGGGTGGTAAACATCAGGCTGGCAGTGAAGCCTGTTACTGACAATGGAAGGCATCAGCCCAAGACTGGCTAGCACCTCCGGGCAATGTACATGCAGGCAAGACAAAAATAGAGAGCATCAGAGGTTTCTTCTCCTAGCAATGCTGTGCTATCCACTCTTTGGAGAACGGGACAGTTTATCTTGACCTTGTGGTTGGAGCTTGGAAGGCTCACAAAGGGCACGTCAACCAGGACAGACTTTAGGCCTGTCCCCTTTGGCTCATCTACTGGACAAACTAGAAAATTGTTTATCACACAAATCAGCAGTCTACATAATTCTAAATTTATTCATTAGATAAATCCTGAAGACTGGCAACTTTCTGTCTCTCTCTTTCTCTCTGTCTCTGTCTCTCTCTGTCTCTCACTCTCAGTCTGTCTGTATGTCTGTCTGTTTCTCCTCTCTGTCTGTCTCTCTCTCCTGCTCTCTCCTTTCCTTTTTTTTTTTTAACAGAATAAAGACTTATGATCACTGCGGAGTAGTTTTTCAGAGGACGATATCTTGGCACACGAATTCAAGGATGTTGACTTTGCTTTCCCATGACATTTTTATGGATCAAAGTGTCTTGTCCCTGATCTAAAGCCTAGTAACTAGTGAATCTTAGATCAAACCCAGCTATCTCTGATTTTACAGTAGTGTTTTGTATATCAGTCTATTAGATGCAGTGGGTAGCTTTACTATACCTCACAATACAATATAAAATGAACCTTTCCCTGTTCTAGATCCCAAGAAGAGAAAAAGATGTATCAGAATCCTCTGAAGTAATACTTTGAATTCTCTAATGTTCTTCTGTCTTTTGGTCTAGTTGCTGCCAGAGGAAACGTCTCTTTACAGGATCTGAGGCAACCAAATGTAACTTATCTCATGCTGGTACAGATGCAATACACTTGTCACCTTCTCTCTGGCGAGGGATGCAAAGAGACTCAACCTTGGGTCACATGAATAACCCAGAAAATTGGGCATTAATGTCCTGTACAACAAACATTTAGCCAGTAGGAAATCAGAGCTTGTGTATAATTTTTTCTCCTTTCTCTACCTACCCATGAACTATTCTGAGAAGATTACATGGCTACTTAAGGACTGCTTTTAGGATGAAACATTTGTATCTTGGCTCCTCCTCCTTCCCTCTTCACTGCTTACAGTAGTATGAGGAAGAGGGGCATGCTAAGAATAGAATTAACATACGTCTGTATGTGTCATTTAGATGTCACTACCATAAAGCACAGTTAGTTTAAATCACATTATAGCCTATCATATTTTGAGAAATTATGTATTGTTATTGAGAAAGTGATGATGAAAATGTACCACCACTATGGAAGGCAGTATGGCGATCCTTAAAAAAGTAAAACTAGAAATTCCATTTGATCCAGTTTTAAACTGCCCAATATTTTTCCTAAAAGAGTTAATGACATCATATTACAGTGACACATTCATATCCATGTTTACAGCAGTACAATTCAGAATAGCTAAACCTTGGAAGAAGCCTGCATGTTCATCAACAGATGCATGGATAAACAAAATGTGGTATTTACACACAATGGAGCACTGCTCTGCCTTAAGATAAACTTGCGTCATTGTGAAAGGATGGATACACATTGAGGCCATAATGTTAAATGAAATAAGCACACAAGATTAAATATCAGATGGTTTCACTTAAATGAAAAACCCAAAGTATAAATAAAGAGGAAAATGAAAGGTAGATAATAGGCAGGGAGGCAGATCTTTCTCAAATGGGGAGGGGATCAAGAAGTGGAGACAGCAGGGAGGGAAAGACAATGACAAAAAATAATTAAGATGTATTATGTACTCACCCAACTCCACAAAACGAATATAAACATTATGTACTGCAAATGTATAATAATAAAAAAGTGAAAAATGTGTCCAGAATAAAAATAAGTTAAAAATCAAGACTATCATTTCTAGACCTGTCCTTGCATATGGTCTTGTTCAACCTCCTCATCAGAGAAATGAAAAAATTAGAGACAAAGAAACTAAGTGACCTCTATCACATCACATAGCCAGTTGGTGGCAACGTTTAGATGGCAACCAGACCCATCTGAATCTCAAAATTGTTTTTCTTAAATTACATCACAACTGCTGAGTTGTCCTGACAAGTGACATAAACATCCTTTCCACTCAGCAGTTTTGGAATGCGGTGCACAGAAATGAGAAATCAGACTCCCAGCACTGGATGAAGATCAGCCACTCAGGACTTCAACTTGTTGCTTTTGGTGCTTCCACATCTTTTTGGTTGTTAATCATCTTCATAGATGCTTTGGTTCTAGAAATAAGTAGCCATGATTATTGTGGCTACATATTTAGTCAGCCGAATAGCTACCAGTACATACCCAAATGTAAGTAATTTTTTTTTCCCAAATGTGAATAATTTTGAGTCAGCTTCCCAGAGCTCTACATTTCTAAGTAAATGAACGAAAAACATTCTACTTTTCAAATTGGAGATCCAGAGGTGATTTTAGAGCATGTAGCTAGAGTATCTGCCCAATACTGAACCCAAACCTAATCACTGTGGCTTTTCTACTTTTTGATTACAACTCCCGAAAGAACATTTTGGTGTGAAAAATTCACACCAATGCAATTCAATCAACATCTGCTGAGGGGACACCATGTGCAACAAACTGAAAAAATGAAAACCCAAGCATCTTTTGAGAATCGCTCAAATTTTTCCAGCTCACAGAAATTTTCTCCCAACACTGTACAACTATTTCCCTGAACACCCGGGCGATAAACCAAATCAGATATAATCACGGGGAAAACTGTGGCACAGCAGTGTTACATTTTTAATCTTTCATGTAAAGACTTTAAACTCTTTAAGAGAAACAATTGTGTATCACATGTTTTGTTCACTGCTCCAATCCGTAGTGTCCCGTACGGTGCACACAGCATATATTTACCATTTGATAAATAATTTGGTGAACGAATTTGTCTTGTTCCCTGTCCTGTAGGATAACAACTTGCATAAATTTGGGAGGTAATTTCTTCATTTTGCTTAAAAGTCCTGAATCCCTGGAGTGGTACAGTCTCAGACAAACTTCCTTCCTATAGGTGATCACAAGTTGTTCAGCTTCTGAAAACTATGTCATCTAAACATAAACAGGTTAGATTCTGGTGGGTGTATGATAAATAGTAAATATATATCTATCCTGAGTTTTCTTCCTAGATACTAATTTGAACTCTCTCAAAAGAGGTTTGTTTTCCCAGACTATTCCAACATATCTACTAATACTATCCTTATATGACTAGAATTATCTTGAAGAATCTTTTCTCTGACAAAACATAAATTCCTTGTCATTAAAATCTGACTCATAGAGATGCTCAAGTGACCAACAATCAGGGCAGTTCAGAAGGAAGAGGAGAGCATAGTGACCCAGCTAGTCCCTGTGAAAGGTCATGAAAGTCTCACAAACATCAAAGTGAAGAAAGGCAATTTCCCTTAGTTATTAGTAAGTGACTGCAACTTGTAACCCTTCTTTGATGCAGTAGAACTGGCAGTTCCATTTTTTTGTGTTGTTTTTGTTTTACTTCCTGGAGGTGTGGTAATAAAAACTGTAGAAGGCAAGTTTCTTTAGTATAAGATTTTATATTAACTTTTTTGATCTAATTTCTCCTTTATTTTATGTCTCAGGCGAATAAGGCAATGCATGCATTCTAGCTGTACTAAAATAGGAAAGTGTATAAAGTAAACAGTTTCAAGTAGTCTCCAATCCATGCTCAAAGCAGTCCATACTCAATAGTACCTGTGGAATACTTCTGGCAATGGTAAATGCATTTCATTCTTACATGTTTCTTGTGTAATTCATACACATATTAAATATGAACATATAATTTATTTTCAGAAACAGCATCAGTCTTCTAGCCTAGTGTGGGGCACACGTGTGTAATCCCAGCTACATGGAAGGCTGAATGAGAGAATGACAACTTTGAGGTTAGCCTTGGCAATTTAGCAAGATCCTGTCTCACCCAAAAGAGAAAAAAATTCATTTTGCATTTGTCCATGTTTTATATATTGCTCTTTTTGAGAACTTTCTATTGTTATAAGCATAGAGTTATCACGTTATTTTAATAGCTTTATAATGTACCACTACATGAATATAAGAATGTCACTATTTTCCCTTTGGTGCACATTCATTTTGCATCTAAGTTGTTGCTGTCACTATTAGTGCTACAAAGCACAGTGTCTGTCCTTTATTACTGTATTTAAAAGTATGTGGATTTTATTGGTGTTGTTTTTTAGAGGGCAATTTGACAGCATCTGGGGAATATCTAGTTCTGCAACCCTAGATATTATTAATCTTAAGCAATTGTCAGTCTGTCAGGAATACTATATCATGCTGTCATTTTAATGTTACTAACTTTGATTATTAATTAGATAGACTTTATTCATTAAATGAACAACTCCTTTTTGAATATATATGACATGAAGCACTCTTCTAGGTACTGGTCATATAGTGTTAAATAAAACAAAGAGCCTACCCACTTTCATGGAGCTTATATTCTGCTCTGGAAAAACAAAATATGCTAATAAACCACACATGTGTTGAATATTTACAAATTCTGTAAGCCAAAGTAAGGTACTGACTGGAAAATAGAATTTGGGGCATGATGTTTTACATTAAATGGTTATAGAGAGTATCTCTGACCATAAGACATTAAAGAAGAGACCTGAACAAAGTGTAAAGACTACGATGTGGATACCTGTAAGAAATGGAATTCCAGGTAGAGGGAATGATGGTTGAAAAAGGCAGAAAGACAGCCAGCGTGATGAATAACTTAGCCATTAGTTACTGCTTCTGTGAGTTACTTGTTCATGCACTTTTTCTATCTTTTCCCTGGCGTACAGCTTTATTATTATTATTATTATTATTATTATTATTATTACAAATAAACTGTCCTCAATGGCCTTAGCTCAGACTGATTCCTTAAACCTTCTGATATTCCTGAAGGTGCTCTTGGACTTACACGCATGTCCTAGGAAAGAGTCAGGTATCACACTACAAGTTGTCAGTCCTTCTAAGATATGAGTTTGCTTCATGAACCCTAGAGCTATGTACTGGACATAAGGTGATAATTTTTTTCCTTTCAAGCAATAGAAAAATGAGATTTGGGTGAATTCACTGAGTTTCAAAGAGAACCCCAGAGAAGCTATATATCTGGAATATTTTCTGGGTGGTTTTGAGATGGTTTAGTAAAGGGGTAAATTACAAATTCTTTCCCATTCATGTATTCCCAAGATTCCATGGACATACACGATGGGAATGCAGACTATGTTGAGGAACTGATCATTCAAAATTTTAGAGGAGCCGGGCGTGGTGGCGCACGCCTTTAATCCCAGCACTCGGGAGGCTGAGGTAGGCGGAGTGTTGTGAGTTCGAGGCCGGCTTGGGCTACAACGCGTGCAAGGCCGACCTGAGCTACATAGTGTGACACTGCCTCAAAAAAACCAGGGCCGGGAGTTTGGCTCAGTGGCTTAAGCGCCTGCCCTGGCAGGCGCAAAGCTGTGAGTTCAATCCCTGGTGCTGCAAAAAAAAAAAAAAAAAAAAAAAAAATTTTAGAGGACACAAGAATCAGAAGCTTGAGTCAGAACCTCCCTGGGTATATTCTAGATCTAGCACACATCAGCTTTGAAATGAACCCCTAGGGAATGGTTCTTAGAGCTGATTAAATACAAAATTATCTGTATAACTCCCAAAAAATGCAGTCCTTGAGAACCAAAACATTTTTATTCATGAGGTCTGGAGCAAGCCCTGAAAACAGTATTTTTTTTATTTTAAAGTGGAGGAGGAACACACACAACAAAAATAAAAAGCAAAAGAGACAAACAACAAAACCCACCCCCCAAAAAATATAGGCTTTCAAAACAAGATGATAGGAATTTAACAATGGTTGTTATATTGCATATAGTTGGTTATCTTCAAAAGAGTTGCTTAGATTACCAGATACAGATATGCAAAATTGATCTAATCATATGAGTATTAATTGTTCTTTTCCAAGAACTTACAGAATTAGTATTATAATCATCTTAGCTATCTAATGTATATATATCCAAATTTATAACTTTTTTTCTTTTCCTTTTCTTCTTTTCTCCTTTTCCCTATTCCAGTTATTTTTCCTCTTACTCTTTCACAATATTTTTTATAGATTTTGGATCTAATTTACTGTTTCATTTTCATACACTGCAGAGACAATACAGTGTTTACACATGTAAGTCTGACTTATTTCACTTATGAGTATGGTCTCAAATCTCTTCCATTTACCTGTAAAAGCCTCGATGCGGTCCTTCTTCATAGCTGAATAGTACTCCACTGCATAAAAATAACACATCTTTTTTATCTATTCCTCAGTTTATGGGCACTTGTGTTGTTTCCAAGATTTGGCTATTACAAATTGTGCTGCTATAAACATGGGTGCACATATATCACCATGGTATGATGTAAAAACAGTATTTTTAAAGCCAACAAGCAATTCTGGTGTCTATCCATGCTTGGAAAGCTGAATAAATATATCAGATTCACACCACACTGAACACTTTGCTTATTGTCTACGGGTGCCAATCACATCTGTTCTCTTTTCGAAAGACTTTCAGAGCACTTGAATATTATGAGTTATTTATTCCTTTTTTATAAATTTCTTTATTTTAAAAAGCAAAACAAAAAAAGGATAGAAATGATACAGAATTTCAACAAAACAGTAGGAAATTAACACTAGTTAATATATTGCATGTTGTTATCTTAGAAGTAGTTGTTCAGGTTACAAGGCAGAAAGGAAAAGATCGTATGTATGTCGGTAAACATATATAAAGGTACATATGTATATGTATGCAAGATAGATTACTGTACTACTAATCTGTTAGTTCATTAAAAAGAACAGTTTGTGCCGTCATTGTTTGATTGTTTATTCATTTTTAAAAAGAACTCTAAGTGGCAAATGTTATATGAAACTAAGCACGCATGCATTTAGACACCCAATTTTGTGACAGTGAAACACTAAATTTGCCCCTCATACAACTGAGGGCCTCTTGTGGCAGGCTACCTGCACATTGCCTCATGTTTGTCAGTTTTGTGGCTTTGTTTTTCAATATGGAGCATTTTAATCAGTTTATTCTACATCTTCCTAGTAGTTTGTTACTTTCTGAGAAGCAGGAATAATTTCTACTTTTTTCAATTATAATATTCAATAGGGAAAATAACAGTATTGGAAATAGAAGAGTGGTTGTAGACATACACCATCTGATTACAGGCTCTAGAAATCAGGGACTTGATAACTCACTATTACTTTTTTAAGTTTGATTGTCTAAACAATATAGGTTCTTTGTGTACTATCCATAAAAGAAAGTATCTTATTAAAGAACAATGGCAATGAAAAGGATATCAACTGTAATTAAAAAATAAAAGAACATTTTTATATTATATAAAGTCTTAAACTACAAAGAGTATATCAAACTAGTGTGTTTAGGAAATAAAACATGTATGGAAATTCCAATATCAGAATACATAAATGAAGTGATTTTTTTCTGACAGATCAAATTTGGGAGGCTAGGATAAACACAGGAGACATTCAGAGGACAAAGCTCCAGGAGCTTTCTCTGCTTTTATTGTCTTATTGTAGGAGTATGTCATTCCAACCCCAATCACAAGACAGAAAAATACTCTCCCTTGACCCTAACTTCCAGACAAACACACAGCTAAGTTTATGATCTTTCAGTAATCCATGATTCACTGTAGACAAATGAGAGGCAACACAAGCTGTCAAATTTTCTGCCCCACCCTGAGACAGAGCAGTCCACATTTTCAGACCTCCATCTGAGAAACTCTAATTACTAAACTCATCCTGAGTACAGTGCAGTGCCTTTCTGCATTTCCCATCTTTCAGCCTCCTGCATTCATCTCCACTCTTAGTTTCTTCCTTGCTCCTTCCTCCACAAATACTCTATAGCCAAGCAATATTGACAAAAGTATCACAGTGCAAACACTTTCTAAGGAATCTGTATGTGTACCCTTTGTGTGGTCAAAATAATGGAGACAAAAGAAAAGGGAAAAGGTGAAACTATGAGGTGTGATAAAAATCTGGTTAACTTAATTATATTAAAAATATGGCAAATATTTAAATTTTCAAAATTTACAGTAAAAACCACTTGACCATTAATCCTTCTCAAAATACTCCTCTTCAAAGGGAAAAGGAAAAGATATAAACCTGTATATATGTATATGTAAGATAACTAAAACGAACATACTGCTGAATGAATTAATTATTGAGAAGGAACAGTTAATACTCATATGATTAGATCAATTTTATATGTCTATATCTGTTAATGTAAACAACCATGTTGAAGGTAACGATATGCAGTATTGCAACCATTGTCAAGTTTCTATCATCCTGTTTTGTGAACCTATAATGTTACTGTTGTGCATTTGCTCTAGTCGTTTGTCTCTTTTGCTTTTCGTCTTTCTTATATGTGTCTTTTTTTTCCTCTTAAATAAATAAAAAAATACTCCCCTTCAATTCAAAGCACTGATCCAATCATTCTTGCCAATTTCTGAAACAGTTCTAGGAGTTTTTTTCAGGAGTGTCATTAGTTACATTACCATGGCTGCCTTGATACCCTGAATTGATTAAAAATACTCACCTTTCATGGTCATTTTAATGTCGGAGTACAGCCAGAAGTCTGTCTCACACTGCCGGAGTGTGTGAATAAAGTGGATGAGGACACGCATAGTGATTTTACAGCTCCGCCTTTCTGTTGGATGGCACTTACCAGCAGAAGCATTTGCCATATTGTTGATCACACTTCAGCAGATACTCATAAAAAAGACTTTCAGAACTGCTCCAGAAAAGTAGCAAGAATGATGGGATAAGTGTGTTTAAAGTAAAAAGGATGAATGATAATGTCCTTAGTGTAATAATTTTTTAATTTAAACATTCACCTTATATCTTAATTATCTCTTTTATATATATCAGTCAGGAAATTATGCTCTCAATTTTATGCTTCCTACCAGTGACTGGCTGTTACAGATACAGAAGCGCAGATCCTTTTCCTCAAGGGATCTACTGTGATCTATGCTACTGAGCTCTCCCTAAGTGGATCAAGTCAAGGCTTGATTTTAACTTGAAGTTACATTCTTGCTCAGAAATATCCCTTTTGCTATCCTGTTTTCTTTTACAGGTTTATCCTGAGGACTCTCCCTCAATGGATCACCTGCACCCTAATCCTTGCTTCAGGCTCTGCTTCTAAGGAACCTAAACAGATAACACTTCTAAGTAGAAATTTTAGAAATTTTACTGTATGTTGATCACATCCTAAGTTTCTTTTGTTATTTGTATTTTGATTCTTTTGAATATACTGCCACATGAAAGTGACCTTTAAAGCAAGAGCAACAAGACCCAGATTATTCAGATTACAGTGAGCTTCTGTGAGTTTCATCAACTGTACCTGAACCCCTTCTCTGCTCTTTATATCTTACATGCTGGTCCCTAAGCCCATTATATTTTTTTTTTTTTTACTTATTTTCTGTCCAGAAAACTCTAGTTTATTCCTACTTTTGAGTCATCTAAGATTTCCCAGATCTCTCTCTCCCTCTCTATCTGACTTCTTAAATCTATATTAAATTTCTCTCTTTCTCTCTTTCCCTTCGCTGCGCTCTCTCTAGTAGGCCCACAACACTGTACATTCTCTAACCATGAGAAAACTAATAAACTCAACATAGATAAGGGATGAGTCAGTTTTCATCTTTTCTTTTCTTTTCTTTTCCTTTCTTTCTTTCTTTCTTTCTTTCTTTCTTTCTTTCTTTCTTTCTTTCTTTCTCTTTTTCTTTTTTGTACTGGGGATCGAATGTACAAACTTGTGCCTGCCAGGCAGGCTCTTAGGCCACTGAGCTGAATCCCTAGCCCTATTTTTTGAGTCAGGGTCTCTCTATGCAGTCCAGACTGGCCTTGAATTCACTTTTTATCCCAGGTTGGTCTCAAACTCACTATGATCCTCCTGCCTCAGCCTTGAGTGCTGGAATTAAAGGCATGTGCCACCATGCCCGGCTATGCTTTTGCTTTTTTTTTTTTTTTTTTTTTTTTGGTACTGGGGCTCAAACTCACAACCTCGCACCTGACAGGCAGGCACTTACACCACTGAGCTAAATCCCTGGCAGTTTTCATCATTTATGAATCTCCATTTTCTAGCATCATATACAACAGACAACAGAGATACAATTTTTAAATTAAAAAAACTGAATGAGTGGATGCTAACTAACAAATGGAAGCTATATTGTCTGACATTTTATTATGTGATACTTAGAAATGGTTTGGGTATGATGTAGGCTTAAATCATTTTTCCTAACAGGTGGGCAACTGTTCTGTATTCCATCTCTAGACTCCTTCAAATTTTTGTCACCTTTTCAATAGAATGTTGGAGAGGCGGTTGATGCTGGTCTCGATGCAGTTGGGAAGGTATTGAATTATGATCACTGGAGTGCACACTGCTTAATGAAACAAATTATGTCTTGTTCATCTTTTTATTTCAAACCCTAGCACAGTGATTGACCAACAAGAGATGTTCAGGGAATGTGAAATCGGCAAAAGAGGTTAGCTTGCAGGAGCATTGTCTAATTCCACACAAATTAACTAAGAACAAACACCTGAATCTGACTTTTCTACCTAGTTTTGTTAATTCCCAGTGCAGTACTTACCTTCCTCTAGAACCAGCTTATTCTTATTTTATATTGATAGCCTTATCGTCAAGCTTCCGTGTGTACTGTTCCTTTTACTTAGAGCACCTGCCCTATCTCCTCTGCATACATGTTTCCCACGGATTCCACCCAAGTCTTCAGCTGAGATGTGAGTCTTTCCCAATTTTTCTAGCTCTTCTTTATGTCCACCTTCGTTCGAGTTCATAAAACTAAAAGCCACAGAAATGTTGTCATCTTTTCTGGGGCAGAAATGCTGTCTTAGACACTGGGAATGCAGTGATAAATGACACAGCGCTTAGAGAGTAAATAATGCTTCAACAATGTTTCTGGAGTTTTTAATAAGTCAGTATATTTCAGTGGGAGTGAGTCAAGCATTCTTTTGTCATTTCCTCCTAAATTTAAAAAAAAAGAAAAGCAGTTTGGGTCTGGGATCATTCATTGGCAGCTAATGTAACAAATTTACAAATATACTTGTGGTGAAAAGGATCATGTAGCCCTAGCATTAAAAAACCAGAGATATTATGTCCCCAAAAAATGTGTCAACATTATGTTAACTTTTTCAAAAAAAGTTTCTCCATTAGACTTAATTGGAATTTCAGATGGGATATAGATCATATTGTGATGCATTGTGATTGATTTTGTAAACAGTTATAGTCAAGAGTTGAAGCCATCTCACTTTTTCATGGCCTCTCTCTTGGCCACGGGACTGCTCATTCCTCCCAGTAAAATAGCAATAGCTGCGATGAGACCCCACTCTCTCCTCAAAAGAAGTCACATTCTACAGATACCTGAAGCCATGACATTTTCAGAACCCAATAAGAGACTAAGTAGCACATAGTGTGAAAAGGAAGAGCTGTTGCTGAGAAAAGAAGGTAGAGAAGGGAAACTGACAGGGAGAAGTTTGAAAATAAGAAGTTCAGTATGCAGAAGCATGTCTGCAGAGCAAAGTACATCCTTGAGGAATTACTCTGGAATTCTGAGTTAGGGAATCACAACTCAAACAACTCAAGAGGCAGAAAGGTGCTGGAGCCTATTTCAAATCAGAGAGAGCTTGTAAAATATACAGACATTTAAATAAAAAAAACCATTCTGACTACAAGATTACAACTCACAGCCTCTGAGTGTAATGCATACTTTGAGATACACAGAGAAATAGATTCACTCTGCCCTCAGTTTAAGCTCCTCTGTGTCTTAAGAAAATTGTCTGCATCCCTCAGGGAATACCATTGAAAGCCAGGTGGGAAGGTGGGCAAGGTGGTGGCTGTACCACACTGGCCAGACAAGTATGAACAGCAGCTCGGTTTTGTACTACTGAATGGTGAGGAAATAGTCACCTAGAGATAGTATCTAGAGGGAGAAATGAATATGACTTTCCTCATACCAGAGGGTAGTTTCAAACACATCTATATCCAAGAATTGTCATTCAAATCTGAGCTGTTACATACTAGCTGCTAATGTTGCACACTAGCCTTTGGGCAATTTGTTGGCTCTCTCTTGATCTCAATTTTTCATCTTTAAATAAAGGTTTGGCAGGGAGGTCCTTCATGTTTCCTTAAACTTTAAAAATTAATAATTTTAGAGAAGTAGGTTATTATTATTATTATTAATAGTAGTAGTAGTAGTAAAGACATTGATTCTAACTTCTTTCAGTATTCTGTATAACTTTTAAGGGTAGAAAGTATAATAGAGCATTTGACCTCTTAATATTATGTTCTCCTAGCTAGACATCTCTAACATAAGGATGTCAACATTATTATAATGAGAATAGATTCTGTCAAGGGGCTTCTCTATCATGCAAATACACCTGTGAAATGCTCTTAAGTTAGAAACCTAAATACTTAAAAAGCAAATTATGTTTGTAAGATAAAATTTAATCTTAATGAGGAATTCCACTGGCAATAATCACTTCCATTTTAAGTGTTAATAATACATAATAACAATAATAAAAATAATACCTAAACTTATAGAGCACTTATCATGTGGCTAAAAGAAAATTTAATGCCTTAAGATGATTTAATCTTTATAGCACCCTATAAGACAGGTAGTATGTTAGCTGTCCATTACTGTGACAAAATTCTGAGGTAAGCAACTTATAGGAAAAGTTCACTTTGGCTGATGGTTTTAGAGGCTTCAGTCCATGGTCAGCTGGGTTCTTTGTCTTTAGGCCTATGGCCAGGCAGACACACCATGGTGGAAGGGTGTGATAGAGGAAAGCTATTTATCTACGGCAACCAAGAAAGGGTGGGGGACAGGGAGAGGGAGAGAGAGGATACTGGAACATGATATACCATTTAAGAACATGTTCCTGGGACCTGCTTCCTCCAACTAGCCCCTGCCTCATAAAGTTTTCATAATTCCCCAGTATTCCATGAAATTATAAAAGCTTCAGTGCATTTATCCAACATTGAGGTCAGAGTCCTCATGATCCAGTTAGTTTCCAAAAATGACCTAATCACGTTCTTCATGATCTAATTACTTAACACCTCTGAACTTCACTATGTTGGGGACCAACACTTCAACACATGGCATTCCAGATCCAAACCATAAGAGGTACTCAGAGACTTCACAGCTGAGAAAACCGAGACATAGAAAGGTTATATGATTTACTGAAAGTCATACAACAAGTTAGTGGTAGAGCTGGCATTCAATCAATTCAAACTGACTTCGCCTGATCATCAATTCTAGAATTTTGCTGAATATTGTCAATGCCTAAAAATCATTTCTTCCAAGTGACTGTTTTAGTAGGGTCTTTCTTTGTTTGGTCTCCAGAATCTTCCACTGCTGTTACCTGTGATTCTTCAAAAACTTCAACATTAAGTTTCACTTTCTTTAGAAAGCCTACTAAACTAAAGTTCCTCCTGGTCTTTGTCACTGTTTTTGTATTTATTTATTTATTTTATTTTTAAATTTTAAACAGAAGAAAAATGAGAAATTAAAGTAAAACAGAATTTCACAACAGGAGAGTAACAATAATCAACACATTGCATATTGTTATATTCACAGCAGTTGTTTAGAGTATAAGATATAGACATGAAACATTGTCCAGAAAATTATCAGCACAAACTTTCCCCTCAATGAATCAAGAGAAACCAGCTATATGACTACCTATTTTTTTGTTATGACTGCTCTATTATTTCCAAAAAAACATTTCGCATTAAAGATGAAATCTGAAAATGACCCTGTGAAAACCTCTTTTCACTCAAAATTCTTTTTCTTTAGCTATCTTAACTAATTTTTTTTATATAAATAGATTTTCTTTCAGTTCATCTCACAAGGGCAACAATGCAATGGTTACATACATGTGATATTTAATTCACTGAGAAGTACATTTTCAAGATGCATCCATTTAAGAGTGAACATGTCTAGTTTATCGTTCTGCTGTTTTTGTATTTAGTGTCACTTACTTGCCTCTGATTATTCAACAAATATTTATTGCGTACCAGCCATGATAGTAGTATCAAAGGTGAAAATGGCACAGCCACTGCCCATGAGGAACTTGCAATTTAGTATTGAGGAGAAGTCATAGAAAATGATAGTGAGACTGTAGACAGTTTGGTTTCTACTTTACAGGGTAAAAATAGTTCCTCTTGTCCTACCTTGAACTCCATCTTCCAAATTCATGCTACCTTCTTTCCTTCCTCTCTTTAAAAGTACTGTTAGCCCTCCTCCCCTCTAAGGCTCATCTTTTTGCCACTGGTAAGTAATGTACTAAAATGTTAAGAGGGATCAATATCATATCTCTGGATATGATATTACAGAAGGTTTTTGCTTTCTTCTTTGTAATTTTATGTGTAGCAAGAGTTTCTACTCCACTTCCTTTCAAAGAGTAGATGGCTTTCCAAATGTTTAGAATCTTTCTTGTCTAGAGATTGTCCCGGGTGTGCTAACATTCCTGTGTTTATGCTGAATTTGATGTTAAGAAGCTGCCTGTTTTGGGGGCACAAATTCAGTTCTCATGTCATGTTGAGAATTTTTTTCCAGTTTTCTTAGAGCTTATTCTGGCTGCTTGCTGACATCTTCGCATTAGGTCATTTCCTTATTTTCTCTTACTAGCTCATATTTGTCCTCATGTTTTATGAGCATAGCTCATAGCTTTTTTTTCACTGCTAGGGATCAAACCCAGGGCATTACACATTCTAGGCAAGTGTTACACCCCTGAGCTACATCCTCAGCCCTGATTACGTGCTTACTATCATTATCAGTTAGGCCACAGCTTGTATTTTCCTCTCAGGTGACTCTTTTCCCTGCTTTGAAAGTCCAAATTTCTGGAGCAGCCAAATATTTCCTATATAGTGATAAAGAAATAACAAAAATAAATCAATGAAAATATGTAAATTGCTTTTGGAAGTTAAGCTTGTGGCATCCATCAGAAGTTCAGTATTCATCTGGTCCTTCTCAGACTAAATATATTCCTTGATTTTCATTATGAGTCCTGGAATTTTAAGGTATGGTTCTTGGGTCTACCTTTACCCTTAGACAACTATATATTAAGTTACCTAAAATTCTGAGAAGAGAAAGTGAACTTCTACCCCTCTTGCCCTCAATTATTATTTTAAATAAGCAAATAACAAAATATTACAAAAATTTTAAATATTCCTTTTGATTTCCACGTACTTTTGTTATGAAACATCTGACAAATTTTCCCTGTAATCTACTTTATCTCGCAATGTCATATTGGCACTCCTTTCTGGGAAAATCTTTAAAAGGTGTACAGTTTTATAAAAGCTGATTTTCTTGTTTTAATTTTATCACTAGCTGTATTTTTACTCAGAAGAAGAATCATAGAATATTACAATTAGAAGGAGTTTTGCAGATTCTCTTGTCAAAACTTCTGAAGAAACTGAAGCTCAAGAAGGTACTTTACGCAGACAAAAGTAAAACTGGCTTCTCGGTAGCCATCTGCCCAGCTTACAGAGCACACAATCAGCACCCTAAGACTCTACCTTGTATTTCATGTTGATTAGAGGAACATAACTAACTATCCAAAAAGAAAAGTAGTCAATTTATTATCATTTTCTTTCTTTCTTTCTTTCTTTTTTTTAAGTACCGGGAATCGAGCTCATGACCTTGTGCTTACTAGGCAGGTGCTTATGCCGCTGAGCTAAATCTCCAGCCTTTTGTTATCATTTTTAAAGAGATAATTTGTTTATTTTAATTGGAAAGAAGAATATATATATATATATATATATATATAGCTCACGTACAATGTGGTTTAAAACATGTATACCTTGTACAATGAATAAATTGAGCTAATTAATTCTTTTTTGGGGGGTACTGGAAATCAAACTCAGGACTGTGTTCTTGCCAGGTAGGCACTTATGCCACTGAACTATATCCCTGGCCCCAAATTAACTCATTTTTATAAATAAATTTGTGACATATTTATGGATACGTGCGTGGACACATACATAAACATATGCATACATATGCACACTCATGCTCATTTTTTTCCCCATAGATTTCTTTAGGTCTAATGCCAATGACATGTCACATATACATTAATGATGCAAAAGAAGAAAATAAAAAGAAAGCTTGAGAAAAGATTTTAGACATAGAATGATGCAGAAAGGCAAGGGGGAATAACTTGAAGAGAAGATTATAAAGCAAGTAGAGTATAGTATTTAAGAAGGGACAATGGCTTCCAAAGCTTTTGAATTTTTTTCCTTTAGAAGATGATATTAGATGCCACAAAATGCCAGGGAACAGCTTATCACACTGGTGATTTAGGTGGAATTACTCTTTTTCTAGGCATCCATTCATTTGATGCTGTACTCTGCAGTCTGACTAGATGAGGAAAAAATGACCTCAGCTGCTCTTCAGTACAGGACCCGGCTCAGCAAAGCATGTCTCACAATTATGTACGTGAAGAATACATAAGGTGAAGAATACATTTGTCTCTTATTTATTTATGAGAATCCCCTAAGTATAGGTTTAGTAGAGTATATTAGAGATCGAGGTCTCAGAATTCAATGTGAGAATACAGGCAAGTTCTTTTAAAATTAGGCTAAAATACTTGGAAAGGACAAGCTACCAAAAATTATGTTATTAAAAGTGTATAAACTGATAACTTGGAATCTTTTGGTTATCAACATGCCTTTCTCCAGCCTTATTTCATCCTGTAGATCTCCCTCTTAAGCAATTATTCATAGGTGGCATACATATTCACAGAGTTGTCATCTGGACTATGTCTTTATGATTTCAAAACTCTACTTTTTTGGAGTATAACACTGGCACTTAAATATTGTTTCATATTCCTTCGATTTGAGAAAATACTCTCAAGACACAGCAGAGTACATAAGAAATAATTTCAATAAACAAAATATAAACAAGCTAAAAATTTAAAAATGAATGTCAAATAACTTCCATTTTATGTATTTTTCTAAGAGTCTGCTGAATTTCATCATCCCACATCAAAATATTTACTTAATATCTCTATATTAACATGTCTTAGGAACTTTAAATATGTTATGGCTAAAACATTATTTATGGTTCTTTTCTTACTTCCCACCCAAACATGTTTCTTTGCCTGAGTTCCCTAACCCAGCAAATGATCCCTTATCTATTTATGACAGAGACCTTAAAAACCATCTATTACCTTCATTTCCTTCCACAGACCACATATATCCCAAGTCCTGACCATTTAATCCCCAAAACACTGCCTAAGTCCACCCCTTTTCATTGCATTATGACATCATCTCTTTCCTAAGTCTACTGCAGTAGCCTGCTTATTTTTTTCACCCATTCCTGCTAGATCTCCTACCTCACAGTCTCCAACTGCAGTGATCAAAGATATCTAGCTAAATTATAAATTTGATTAAGTTATTAAATGCTTAAAGCCATTCTGTTATTGCTTATCTGACAAAATTGTAAAATACCACATGACTTTTCAATCCCTGCTGTCATTAGACAACTCTCTGTCCCTGTATTTCTATATCTACAAAGTACATAGCCTGTTGGGTCATTACAAAGATTCAATGAATGAATAAACATTATAAGCAAAGTGCTTACAGTTGTTTCTGGCACACAGACAATACTATATACATGCTTATTAAATAAATGAATCAATAAACATCTTGAGCTATTCTTCCCTTACTACATTTTCTGTGGTACACTGACTCCTTTTTAATTACCTGATTACTTCAAGTTGTTGTCCCCTAACTACTTTTATCCAAGTCAATTTCTCGACTGAGAATTCTCATCTCCCACCTCACATTATTGTCACTTCTCACTCTCAGGTACCCAATTTAGAAAGAGAAATTGTCACTGACACCCACTCTCCAGATTAAATTATCTCCCATATATATAATTTTTATAGTACTGTCTGCTTTTCCTTTATAGAGCTTATCACATTTCTAATTACTTGTGTAATTTCTTGCTTAAGTCTTGTTTATCTAGCCAGACTAGTTTCTCCAGGATGCAAATAATAAAATAGCATTTGCTTTATCCACTAATCTCAGCTTCTAGTGCAGTGATGGCAAATCTTGTAGAACTTTCAATAGCAAACAGTGCACTGTGGCATGTTTGCCTTAGGTTTGCCGCCACTGACTAGTACAATCTTTAGCATGTGGTGTGTTCCCAGCCAATATTTAGGAAATGAATAAATGAATAAACAATGATATAAAACTTTATTTATACACTCAATACTATTCCCCTTGAATTTCATAAGTGCCATGGGAAAACAGTGCAGGGTGATCCTGACAATTTAGGGAAGATGTCTGTGCCAAAGCTAAGCTTCGGATTCTCAGTTGATTGGCTTCTTACAGTATGACTATCTGAAGATGCTTGAGCATGAATATTTAGACTCAAGGAGTTATTTTGCCTTAAGATTTGTCTCAAAAAAAGTATAGCAAAAATAATGCATTCCCAGCAGGGTAGTAATTTTTCTTGTCATAAAGGAATTCGAGTAAGACCATTCTGTGTAAAACTTCCTCATTACAATAAATTTGCAATGCGTTGAAAGACTTCCAAAAGAGACACGCTTGTTGCAGGATGTCCAATTATCCAAAACTCTTATTCTAGATGAGGAATTTTAAAGCAACAAACAGTTATTCCCACAGCATCCAGCTGCTGGGGATGTGTAGGATTGAAATATTTCCTAGGGAAGAATAAGAAAAGTTTGCTTCCCTTTTCACCATTTTAGAATTAAAAAATAAAAAAGCTGGACATGATGGTAGTACATGTCTGCAGCTCTCACACCCTGAGAGGCTGTCAGGAGGGTCACAAATTTGAGCCAACTTTGTAACTTAGTGAGACCATTCCTCAAAATAAAAATTAAAATTAAAAAAGGCCAGAGAAGTGGCCCTGAGTTCAATCTCCAGTACTTCTTCACACACACACACACACACAGAGAGAGAGAGAGAGAGAGAGAGAGAGAGAGAAGAAAACATTTAAGAGTTTTTAAAGATCCCAACTTCAAAAGGAAACTTCAGTTTAATCACAACCAATGAAGCAGCAATAAAAATATACTCCCACCTCCATCCCTCCCCTTTTTTTTAAAAAGCACCTATTCACTTGTGCACTTACGTATAAGTTTTGAAACATCTCAGGCTTGGATTGGGTGATTTATGAAGGGATCAGCTTGACTGTGAGCCAAGTACTCTCCTTCTAGAGAGTCAGGGATGTAACTACTTTCATGGCAGCAGGGTGTCTTGACATTATGGGGCAAATTATCTCCTCTTGGCTACCAAATGGTACCAGGAAAAAGTAATTTACCTTCTTCAGGTTACAAACACACAGAGGATAAAGCATTCACCTAGATGAGCAAATTGCTTTTTCCTTATCATTATGAAATGCCATCCTTACACTGTGTTCTCTTTGCCCTAGTCCATCAGAGGGCTGGCTTTTATCATTCCTTTTTATGCTCTTTTCCCCTTTCAGTGTACAGCTAGAGAAAGAACTCAGTGACAAACGTAAGAGTACTCTTTCTACTGAAGATCGCAACTCAATGGAGAAATATTCATTCTATTATTCCCCAGATTTGTGCCACTAAAACACAAACTGCAGCTATATGAGAGGAGGGGAAAAGTGCATTTCTAAATAGAAGCATAAAAGGAAGATACAAACAGGTTCCAGTGGGCTGATTTGCTGGCACCTAGGAGTAGCCTGGAAATAAGCATTCTTAAAGGTATTTCTTACAATTCATTACAACTACTTTTTTGAACTCTGCAACATTAACCCTAGAGATTAATTCGGCTGTGGTTCTGCATCCCCTCAGTGAGAGTGAGATGACCTCTTTCAGGAGGTCCATGAGTTCCTTTCAGTCACGAGGGCATTATGTTATGTTCTCAAAAACTCAATTTCATAAATTAACTCCAAGGGTTAATGTGACCAGCCTCCTCCCAAATGACTCACTCTCTGTTCATCTGCAGAGACAGGTGTGCCACAGATTTGATTGCATCAAAAATAAGCACTCACTAAGGATAGAATGTTTACAGAATCAAAGGCAGGAGAAAATATTAGACATATATCAAGATGGGCAGGTACAAAAATACACAAGGGTGTCCTGACCCATCATGGTTTTCATGGAAGAATTAACTTTAAAATGGCAGTGATTTTTGTAGTTGGCTTTATTTTGTTTTCTTGGAACACTACTATATTAATTGAGAGAAATAACGTGTAGACCACAAGGTTTCATGTGTACAATTATTTTGTGATATGATTTTGCCTGTAAGCTTTCTTTATTTTTCAATAAAGCCTGAGTTTGCAACCATAAAATTAATATTTAAAAGGTAAAAATTGGCGTATTTAAAATGTTGCTTCTAAACTAGTAGTACCTTAGTTTCTTAGAGGAATTCCAAATTAAGAGACAAAGAGTAGAAATTATTCTGCTGTAAACAGTGGGTGGTACATGAAAGAGAACACCCTCAGTGCAGTGCAGAGGACTGTTTATTTCCCTTTGGAGTTGCTTGGGTGAAAACACAGAGCTAGAAGGGATCTCAGCAATTGTCTTATACCCAGGTTTTCAGTTATAGGCATCACCCCTGCTCTCGTTTGATAACGTATTTAATTTGCATAGCACTTATGAAACTCTATCAACACAATCATTTAGCTAATGAATTTCAGATCCCTTAAATCTAGCACGTGAAATGTCAGACTTGAAAGTGCAGGTGAGAGGAAGACAAGAGGAGAGGAAGGAAAAGAGATGAAGAAAGGAGGGAGAGAGAAAGAGGGTATGAACTAAGGCAGAAATGAGAAAAAATGGTTGGATAGGAAGATACGTATTCTGTACAGTTCCTCCCACCTTGGAATGGGCAAGGACCGAGGGACCAGGGAAGGGTCCTTCAGTTCTAAGCAACCACTAAGCACTTCTGCAAGTCTTTCTGGCATTTCATTTATGTATTTCTTAGTTTTACTTCTACCTAAATTTTATAGCATAAAACCAATTTTAAAACTAGTATTTGTTGCACAGACTTTTTGAAGCCTCCTCTCTCCCAAGTATATCTGGAATTTTATGTATTTATTCATTTACTCAAACATTTATGGAATGAGTATTATCTGCTGGAAATTATATTGCTTCAATTTATTGGATGTTGTTCCTGTTCAACATTTAAAAATAATACAGATAGCGTTATTTGTGAATAACTCCATAGTTTACTACATTGAGATAACTTCTAGATGGCAGCAGAGAAAGGGAAAAACCTAGGCAGAGCCTGGTAAACTCTAAGAAGTTAAATCAGTCTGAGAATCCAGACACTGAGTTAGGTACAACTGGCCAGAAAGGGAGCTAGGAAGGAGAAAGCTGCCAAGAGAAACTAGAGACCCTTACAGTGTCCCCTTGAGCATCCAGAAGAACCAATAAACTCATGCATATTGGAAAACCACCCAAGGCAGAGAGGGAGGGAGAGAGAAGGAGGAGAGAGAGACAAAAGATTTACAAACAGTGCTGAGCATGCACACAGGCCTTGGGCATGTTCTATTACTGAGGCACACATTTCCCTGGCTTTCCTTCTTGCTTCATACATCCCAGAGTAGGTGCTGAAGAAACAACCTAGAAATGACAGCGTCACAGACCAGAAAAGCCCAAAAGAAAATCCTATTCTGTCCAGCCAAAAGACAAAGAAAGGGTCAAACTAACAAGACAAAAAAGAATTTAATAGTAAAAGACAGTGATATCTACTCAAAAATCAGGAATAGAGATGTCTTAAGCTTACTGCTTTTATGTAGATTCAGCACAATACCAATCAAAATTCCAACAGGCTTTTTTTTTTTGTGGACATTTAACACTATGATTCTAAAATTTATAGAGGAATGCAATAGACAAATCAAAATAAGTTTGAAAAAAAGAGAATTTCTTAATTTTAATGCTTACAAAGTTTCAGTAATCAAGACAATGTACCACTGACATAAAGATAGAAAATAGTTCTATGGGACAGAATAAAGGTTTCAGAAATATGCTCACACATATAGTGACAATTGATTTTCAACAGAGATGAGAAAGCAATTCTGTGGAAAAATGATACTATTTTTTAAACAGGAGTGGCTAAACATTTGATATTCATATGTAAAATAATTAATTGTGATATACAACTTGAACCAAATACAAAAACTTACTCAAAACATAGACTATGCATTTTGTCCTAAATGTACAGCATATATGTATGTATGTATGTATATATATATATATATATATATATATATCACCTTTAGAAGTAAACATAAGAGAAAAATTTTGCGATCTTGAATGAGGCAAATATATCTCATATGTGGTACCAACAGTATAATTGATAAAAGAAAAATGATAAATTAAATTAGTAAAATTTAAAACCTTTGTTCTTTAAAACTACAAAAAGAAAAAACTCAGATTGGTAGAAAATATTCATAAATAATGTACCTAATAAAAGGCTTAGATTTCGGATATATATAGAGCACTCTAAAGCTAATGAATAATAATAAAATAAACAACCCAATAAAGCAGTGGGCAAAGATTTGGACACTTCAACAAAGTGATATAATAATAGCAAATAGGCACATAAAAGATACTTAACTATTATTCATTAAAGAAGTCCAGACTACAAAGAGATACCACTTATTAGAATGACTATAATTACAAAGGCTGATTACACATTTACAGTATGATCCAGTCTTTCCAGTCCTATATATTTACAGAAGAATGAAAACATAGTTGCATCCAAAGACTTGTTTATAGCACTTTTATTTACAATATCCAATCCCTGGGAATTAATAATGTTCAGCAATATAAGAATGACCTGGCAAGCCCGAGGTTGTGAGTTCAATACCTGGTACCAAAAAAAAAAAAAAAAAAAAAAAGATTTCATCATTAAGGGAATAAGCCATTTGACGAATGTTCAGTCAACTGAATAATAGCAAAAAAGAATGAAATACTTTCACAAAATCAATACACTGATGAATTTTAAATTGATAGTATTGAACAAAAGTAGAAGACACATAAGAAAAATTGCACATTGTGTGATCCCATGTATAAAACCTAGAAAATGTAAACAAATCTTTAATCACAGAAAGCAGATCAATGATTGCCTGGTGATGGGCAGTAAGAAAGAATGAAATAATAATGGAGACAGGAACAACTAAGAGCTTGAAGTAATCTTTTGGGATGATTTTTTTGTTTATTAATTATGATTGATGTATATATGCCAAAATTTGTCATTGGATACCTGAAACTTGCAGTTTTTGTTTCCCCATTAATCTTCAATAAAAATGTAAAATTAATAGGTTAAAAAATTTAAAATGTAAAATTCGTAGTTTAAAAAACCCCAAATCACATTAGTATTGAATACTGATCATTTGGCTATTAATAGACCTGAATTTGAGTCTTATGTACTTAATAGCAAACTGAGTTAGACATAACCCCAAATCAGTTTTCTTATTGTTAAAACTACAGTAAGCACACTATCTGACTCAAACCTTATGCTAAATAAAAAATACATAAAAATTACTTGTGAATTATAAACCACTGTAAATAAAAATACCATAGAGATAGACAATTTGGGATACATAATAATATAGGTAAGTAGATATAATGTATTACTTTAGTGACATTAAAGACTTAACTCATTTTAATTGATAATATTTCCCAAGTATTTTCATTGTTAGTGATTTAAACAAATATAAATTATTTTTAGAGTCTAATGTAGTTACAATTAAATTCATTTGCATCAGATGATTCATTTTGGGGTTATAAACATAATTAAAAGCCATGATTTTCTCCTAGTAAAATCAGAATTACACAAACACACATTTTACATACTATTTTGAGGGTTTATGGATTCCTTGTAACCTGTCCAACTTGGAATCATTAATATCATAATGTAATAAGTTCATGTAATTTTATTTTACCTCAGCATCCGTTTTCAACACAAACTGAAATTTCCCATGCTAGAAGCAGGGCTTAGTCCCCCTTGCCATAGTTTGTAGTTTTCCACTTCCTCTGGGACCTTCGGTGTGATAGGTATATAGAAACCTGCCTTACACAGCACCCGACTCACCCCATAAACCCTCACACCCTACACGAATTGTGCAGATACACCACAGTGGCCACAGCTCTATCTCAGTATAAATCACTGAATTCATGCACCATAAACCCACCAATTCGAACTGCCACTGGGAAACCTTCTTGAGAGAGATCCATGAAAGCCTTTGGCTTACAGACCCCTCAGTATTTCCTCTGCTGTATGCATTGATTGAGCATGTGTGTTCCAGATACCTCCCCACTTCTGAGACAGTTAATTTTGTGTAAACCATGGCTGGAAATTTTACAAAGTTGAAGAATTAAATTGAGGACAAAAGGAAAAAGTTAGGAAAGTACTTATTTGGAATAAGAAGAAAAAAATACCTAGTAGCACCCAGAGGGAATTTCAAATGGAAGTCTAAATTGTCTTTTTTGTCTTGCTCTTATATGAATAAGCAGAGAACAGGAAAAACTCAGTTAACCTCTTGGTTTCAAAGAAAATGAATTCAAAGTAAACTGGTTATTTTGTATTTCCTGTGTCCCTCAAAGTCTAGTCTAAAGATAGGGGAGGAACTGTCAGACTAATTCAGCCTACTCTGCATAAGAACCTTTGTTTTGAGAAAAAGGTCTTTTATATTCTTATCTCAGTGTACTGTGTATAAGAACCTTCTTCCCATGTTTTCCTTTACATTTTTAAGCATAATTATTCTCATGATTTGAATTAATACTTAAGACTTAAAACACTTAGGAATAAATTTAATGTAAGTCACAGAAAACTTCCATACTGAATACCAAAAAAATTTGCTTAAATTCAAGAATATGACATTTGTGTATTAGGAGACTATTTAATGCAATCTAAATCTGAAATCAAGTAGATTCTATGTAGAAATTCATAAGTTAATTTTAAAATTTTATAGTTTGAAGGATATAGACTATCCAAAACAATTTTGAAAACACCAGATAACTAATATTGTCTGAATATAAGACTTTATAATCAGAACAATCTGATAATTGCATAAGAATTAACAAATAGATCAAAGGAGCAAATTAGAGTGCCAAAAAGTTGACTTGTGTTTATCACTGGACTCCTGATACAAGTATCACAGTTACAATTGACTGCAGAGAGGAAAATCTTTTTTAATATGACGTCAATGGAAATGGATAGCCATGCAGAAAAAGGTAAGTTTTGATCCTTGCTTCACAATATACAAAATTAATTTGGGATAGATCTTCGATCTAAACATAAGTGCTAAAAAACCATAAAGCTTTCAGAAGTAAATGTAGAAGAATATCTTCGTGATTCAGGAATGAATAACAAATTGTTAGACTAGACATAGGTAAGAAAAAATACTGATAAATTAAACTTCATAATTTAAAACTTCTGCGCATATAGGTATAAATTAGCTATGATGAATGTGATCATTATGTATACCTAAAATGTACCAAACATTTAATCAATAAAAAAGGTTATCATAAAGCATGAAAAAGTAAACCACAAACTAGGAGAATATATTTGCAATACGTAAATGGACTTGCAATACATAAATGGTGATAAATGGACTGATGCTTCTAATATACAAAGACTTTCTACAGTTGTAGCATTTAGAACTAAACAATCCCAGCAATTATGAGGTTGAGGCAGGGCTATGAGCCAGCTAGAATATATATCAAAATCCCATATTCAGATTTTAAAAGATATTAAAATTCTTTCCATTTTTATGGCTGCTGAGAGTGCCATGAATCTTAGGCACTATTTCTTCTGTGCCTAATGTACGAATTGGCCCCGACTATAAGGGTTCCCTTTTGAATTTGTATTGCTTTTTAACATTTTCTTCCCCTTCTAAACTTTAAACTATAGCCAGTCATCTTTTCATAGGTGACATTGTGTGCTTTGGGCTTTACACAGAGAATATAAACCTTTTAAAAATAATTTTTCAGTAGAACATTTTCTGTCCTTTGCAACCTTTTAATTTTTCTCCCTGAGCATAGAGAAGTCAGCATGATACACATGTATCCTCTTTCCCAGCAGGGCCCAGCTTGAACAGGGTGCTTCTATTGAACTAAAAGTGCGCAGCTGAATGAGACTAGTGGCGATGTGTTCCTTGTGCTGTTACCTAATACAAATGAAAAGTCTGCTCTTCCTCCTGAAGTGAATTTAAAAATAAACTCGAGTAGTAATCTTTTCTAACACTCAAAAGGCACATTAGGGAGTCTAGCAATTTCAGAAGACATTAACATATTACCTTTTCCTAGTTCTAAGACTAAGAACTCTGATGTGGATCATTTTCAGGAGCAGGGTAGCTCCAAGCCATCCGGTTTAACTGCGGATCTTGTGAGGCTGTGTGTGTTGCACACTTTCCCACACCTTGAAGGTGCACAGAAGCGAGTAAAGCACTCTCTATGCCGTTAAGGAGCTTTCCATCTATGAGAGGAGATAAATTTAACACTCAACTATGCCAATAACATGCTTTAAATTCGATCTATGATGGGCAAATATATGGGGATTGAGCACCACATAAACAAAGAAAGTTTTAGGGACTATCCTCAACAGTTTTCTCACCTCACTTGAGGATGTTTGTGTCTCCACATGCACATCCATACATTTTGAGGTATTTCCTTATCCAGAGACCTATTTCCTGCCCACAATTAGGCCTTGACTTGTGATTTGCTTGGGACACACACACACACACACACACACACACAAAACAAACAAACAAACAAACCAGGCAGAGTGACAATATGTCAATCCTAAACTGAAGCTTTAATGCAAATTTTTTGGAGGGGGCTTGGTCTCTTGCAGTCCCTCTTTCATGAAATAACATGTTCTAAAGAAGGAAAATCTTTACCCTGGGTCCTAGAATGAGAATATGTATGCACTCAACAGTTCAACCAGACAGAATACCAACAAAACTGTTCCACGTGCCCATGGGCATCAAACTAATAGTACTTGCTGTCAGGAGCTCTTGAGCTCTCCTCCCTTTCTTCCTTTCTCCCTCCTTCCCTCCCTCTCTTTCTATTACAATAGCAAACACTGAGTAAAAAAAAAGCTTGGTAATTCTAGTTGACTACAGTTTTTCTGTATGAACAAGTCATGCATTTTCACCTTACAAGTAGAAAGTGTACTACTTGACTCAATGAAATTAATACAATTACTGAAAAAAAAGAAATGAAGTATAATGGTTTGTTAGTTTTTTAAAAAGTTCCAGAAGATTATCTTGTGAAAAGATATGAACAAAATCTGATACGGTGACCTTCTTGTACAGTTGGTACACTCATAACTTTCTGGTGGCATTGTAATTCGGCCCTAAATCTTTAGGAAAGTAATTATAAGAACTGGAAACAGTATTTCTGCTTTGGCCCATAAATATTATCCCTGGAAGTCTGGTCTAAGGAATTTTTTAAAAAAAATTTAGTTTCTTCATATACATGTGTAGTACATAACGTTTACATTCCTTGTGAGAAGTTGGTACATGTACATAACACATTTTAATTCCCCTTTTCATCCCATTTCCTTCCCCTCTCTTCCTTCCTCCTCCAACCATCTTGTGATCTCCTTCTCTTTTTTTGTACATGTTTGTAGTATATAATGTTTACAATCTTTGTGTGAAGTTGGTACATGTACGTAACACATCCCAATTCCTCTTTTTTTATCCCTCATCCTTCCCTTCCCTCCTCCATTCTCCATCTGTTGATCCCCTTTCCCTCTGAGAACCAACTATCTCCGTATTTCCTAGTCTCTGATTTATTTGACTATTTATTTTTACTCTGGGTTTCTCATATAAGAGAAACTACGTGATATACAAGCTTGTGTTTCTAATTTATTTCACTTAAAGTGAGAGTCTCAAGGGTCATGGAAAAATTTTTTTCAATGGTAAAAATCATCTCATCCAAAAGTTTTAATGCACAATTTTTCGTAACGACAGAAAGCTATGAATTTATATGTAAGTATACCAAGTAATATGGACAATATTAATACTAGGTGGTTATGACTAACCAATTTTTTGAGATATATAAAATATTAAAATTGCATTCATGAACATCAGGTAGTAATAGGGTGAATGTTTTGATATATTGTTGATTGAAAAGATCAGAATATGTTAGAATGATACTTTAACATAATCATGAAAATAGTATGTAGCTCAAAATAAAGATTGGAAGAAGGCCTTGATATCCCAAAATGCTAATGAAACTAACTTCAGAATTTTGTTAAATTTGTCTAAAATGAGACTGAAAAAGACAAAAAAATATTTATCAAAGAGGTAATACACTGATGCCAATGACCCTTTATAGTAGTTTCCCTGTAGAGATTTGACTTTGTGTGGTTTTAGTTATCTGCAGTCAACCTCCCACAAAAGTATTAAATGGACCATTCCAGAAATAAATAATTAATAAGTTTGAAACTGTGTGCTGCTTTGAGTAGCATGATGAAATCTCAAGCTGTTCCTGCTGTTTTCCTAGAATGTCAATCAACCCTTTGTCTACCATATCCATGCCATATATGCCACCCATTCATTAGTCACTTAGTAAGCAGCCTGGTTATCAGATTGTCACAGTATCAATGTGTTTGTGCTCCAGCACCCCTTATGTACTAGTAACCTACACTACATCATAATGCCTACTTCATTCACCTCACTTCACTTTATGACAGGTGTTATGTCATCTCCTATCATGTTAAGGGAGGTGAGTATATTACAATAAGATGTTTTTTGATAAAGACCATGTGTAACCTTTTAACTGTATATTTATAATTGTCTTATTGTTAGTTTCATTGTTAATTTCTTGCATGCCTGATTTATAAATTAATTTTAATCTCAGTTATGTACATACAGGAAAAATATAGTATGTACGGTTTGGTACTGTGGTTTTAGGCATCCACTAAAGGCTGGAAATGTATCCATTGTAGATAAGGGGGTGACTGCAGTAATCACGGTACAACTATTCTAAATTTTTGGTTGCAAATCTAAATTTTTGATTGGTTTAACTTAAAAAGCTGTCTCTATCCTAATCAGACATCTAACCTAGAATTTGTTCACTTTGTTGGCATTTTGTATGGTTTTGTCTCCAGTACTTTTGTACCTGAAGTATTTGCACATCAGAGTTAATTGAAGATATTTTGAAAAATACTATTTCTTTATCCCCATCCAATCCTAATGTTTCAAAAGTACTCAGAGTTGATTTTGGTCTTTGGCCTATTTAAAAATCTTCTACAGATAATTCTGATTGCCATGCTTAAGAATCACATTTTTCTTTAATTCCTCCATGTATCTGGACAGTAGAAGGGGAAGAATTGATATGTCCTGGAAAAAGTAATCTTGAACAAACATGTGGAAAGACAGCCAGCTACTCAGAAATAGACTTCAGCTTCTATCCAACTTCTATTTTCTAGCATTGATAACTCAATTTTTCTGTTTTCCATTTATATGATAAAAGAATGCTTTTGAAAAAATTAAGTGCAAGCATCAGGTAACACAAAGACAAATGGACTGAACATATAAAGAGCGCCTCTATTGACATGAAATCCACCTACCTCCCTAGAGTTCAACGGAAGAATTCTGGAACCTCAATATCTGTGTAAATAAAAATCCCCCAAAAGTCATGTTAACACCACTATGAAATCTCTAAAGGTGTGACTATATGTGCCATTTAAGCATCTATCAATAACTTGGGTAAGAAGAGGTGGTGATATATCAATTCAACAGGTAAGGCATCGAAACAGTGATTCACTGGTTGTCAAAGTCTGCAAACATTATGGGTTCAAACCAAGAACAATATAACAAATTAACAGAATATATATAAATATATTGGAATCTAAAGAATTTACTAGTATATGAGTGATGAGACTAAATACAATAAGCACAGAAAAAAATTCAAATGCTTAGTAGATCACAAGCTCAATATAAAAATAACTTGGAAGTGAGGAATAGTTGGAAGTTGGCTACCAATTATTCCCAACTGTGGCTACTAAAAAATAAAAAGTATATGGCAGCTAATTTAATTTTACGATGTGTTTGTGTATATACTGTCTAGAAGTAATGGAGTGATTGTTATAATTCATACTTTATTATTTGAAGATTACTAGATACTAAATAATAACTACTGAATTTTTGAACAATTAGACTGTATATTATAAAATATGGAGAATCAAAATATATATTATGGTATATTGGAAGTAGTTGAAATAATTGAGTGTATTTAATCTGGAAAAGAATATATAGAGAGAACTGGAATATTTTTTCATTAGTACAAGAATAACTTTTTTCCTTAGGATAAAAAGTTTATTTCATTTTCTCTTTCATAGTACTATGAATTTATTTTTCTTAAATTTATTTTTAATTCATAATAATTATATCTACTTATGGAGTACAATGTATTATGCCTTCTAAAATTACTAAGACAGTGGATTTAAAATGTTTTCATCACAAAGAAATCATCAGTATTTGAGTTGATAAATATTTTAATTAGCCTGATTTAGCTGCTCCATAATTTATATGTACATGTATCATAATACATATCATGTTCTATCAGTAAGTTAATACTTTAATTATTGCATGTGGAAGAGTAGGTAGAAATATGAACGGTAACCACAAATTACAAAATCAACCTACCAAATTTATAAAAGATAAAGGTGATAGAATTGTTCTTGATTGATGAAGAATTTAAGAAAATGAAATATTTTGTCCTGTTTTGGAGTCTAAGCAGTTATGTTGATGAATGTCCTTATTCTTGGAAAATAAATATTGGAAAATTCCCAGGTGATGGTGCAACTTATCTCAAGATTGTCCAAAAATGGTTCTAAAAAGAATTAATGATTAGATAGACAGATAAGCACAAAAAGAAAATGAGAGGGATCAAATTTGGTAAAAATGTTAAAATTTAGAAATTCTTAGTGAAAGATATACAAATATTGCAATTTTATATGATCTTAAAATTTTAATACCAATTGTATAAAATTAAACTACAGAAAATTTCCATTTAAGAGATTAAATTGAAGTTGCTCCAGTTTGGTAGTTGCCCCTGTGAGAAACATATTAAACCCTTTGCTGTGGTTTGGATGTCGTTTGTCCCTGCCAAAACCTCGTGCTGAAATTTGCTTGTCAGTGAGGCAAGGTTGAAAGATAACGGCCTGTGAGAGTGCTTCATGTCTTTTCTGAGAGATTGGATTTGTTCTCAAAGGACTCTATTAGTTCTTCGGTGAGCAGGTCATTCTAAAGTGGGTCAGCTCCCGTTCCCCTTCCTCTCTTCTGCAAACACCCACTCTCTACCCCGGCATGGACTCCAACCTGTGACGCTATCTGCCATTTGATGAAGCAGTGAGAGACCCTCACCAGATATGGCTGCCAGTCTTGAACTTCCCGGTATAATAAATTCAGCTGCTTAGGTTCTCATAGCAATTTAAAAAAATCTCAAATATACGAATAAATAACCTCACCAAGAAAGAATAATAAAAAATAGCAATAAATTTAGGAGTCCTAAGACTAGAGATATTGAAATATGCAAATGAGCAATGTAAAGTAAGTATATTTAATGCACTTAAAAAATAAAACCTAGAGTCCAAAAAAATAAATGAGAAATAATATACTATCAAAAATAACCATATATGTTTGACAAAATACCAAAAGATCTCCTAGAAATAAAAATATAATTATTAGAATTTAAAACTCATTTTTAGAGGATAACTTGTGGAAAATTAGTTAACTGGAAAACAAATCTAAAACTCTGTTATTCAGATGGAACCTAGAAGTATTAAAGAAAAAGGAATATAAAGTAGTGGTCAAAAATCTAAAAGATAGAATAAGGCCTAATAAATATCCAATTGCAGTTTCAGAAGATGAAACAGACGCTAGATAGGAGGCATTATTTTAGGAGATGACTGAGCATAAATTCATTAGTACAAAGTGAAATAAATATAATATAAATATAAAAATATTTAAATATACAAAAATCAAATTTCAGAGCAATGAAAACAAAGAGAAGATCATGTCAGCACACATAAAAAGAAGACAAATTACCTAAAAGGAAAGATACTTTGGCTGCCATTTTCAGTTGCAGCAAAAGAAGCCCGACATGGGACAATAAGAAGTTGAGAGATGGTGATTATTAACCTAGAAATTATGCCCTTAAGGTATATTAGTGACGGGTATGAAGACTGGATGAAGAGACTCCAGGAGAGGTTGTTAGCTCATGGGGGTACTAAAATCATCAGATGATTAATGCACTGGTGTTTATAGCTGAGTGTGCTGTTAGAGGGTGGCACTGTTGTAGGTAGGTCCTGGGCACGAGCCTTTGGAAGATGATCTCTTGCTGGTGTTGTCTCCCTGTACTTTGCTGCACAAACCCTTCCTCCATGATGCTTCTGTCTTGGAGCCATGTAATCATAGATGGAAACCACTGAAACAGTGAGACAAATTAAACCACTCCTCTTTTTTTAAAAATTAAGTTTATTGCTACAATTTAGATATACATAGTGATCATATTCACCATAAGAAATTTGTACCTGTAGTATGATGTTTTTAATTCTGGGAAGATAACAAGAAAGACAATAGCTGGGTTGAATGGCACCTCTAATTCTACTTTTTTTGAAGAAATTCCATACTGATTTCCTCAGTGATTGCACCAGTCTACACTCCTATCAACAGTGGAGAAGTATTTCTTTTTCCCTCATAACCCTGCCAGCATTTGTTATTTTGATTTCTTGATGATAGCCATTTTTTCTGGAGTGAGATCAAATCTCAGCATTGTTTTAATTTGCATCTCTCAAATGACCAGTGATGTTGAACATTTTTTCATATCTTTATTTGCCATTTGTATTTCTTCCTCTGAGAAGTATGTATTCATCTCAGATGCCCATTTTTGGATTGGGCCTTTAAATTTTGGGGGGTTGATGTTTTTCCAACTCTTTATATATTCTATATATTAGTGCTTTTTCTGAGGGACAACTGGCTATAATTTTTTTCCACTGTGTGTGTTGTCTTTTTATTCTATTGGTAATTTCTTTTGTTGTGCCAAAGCTTTTTAAAAGGATGAGATCCCAGTTGATTCTTGGTAGTATTTCCCATACCATCAGAGTTATAGTCTTTGCCTACACCTATGTCTTCAAGAGTTCTACCTATTCTCTTCTCCAGATTTAGTTTTTATGTTTTAATATTTAAATCTTTGATCCATTTCTCTTTTGATTTTGTGCCTGGTGAGAGATATGGGTCTAATTTTAGTCTTTGGCATGTGGAAAGGCAGGTTTTTTTCTTCCATTTATTAAGGCCATTTTATTAAGAGGCTGCTTTTCTCCCGGTGAAGGTGTTTGGCACCTTAGTCCAAGACAAGGTGACTGACTGTGTTTGGAATTGTTTTCATGTCTTCTAATCTAATCCATTGATCCTCAGGTATGGATTTGTTTTGTTTTGTTTTACATCTATCAAACTGTCTTTATCACATTAGCTTTGTAGTATCATTTCAAGTTTGGAATTGTGATGACCCCTGCCTTGCCTTTGTTGCCTAGGATTTTTTTTGCTATTCTAACCTCTTCTGGTTCCAAATGAATTTTAGGAATGTTTTCTCTAGGTCTGTGAGGTATGTTAATGGTATTTTGATTGAAATTGCATTAAATATATACAAAAGTTTTGGGGTTAGTGCCATTTTCACTAGGGTGGTTCTTCCTACCCATGAGCAAGGTATGTCTTTCCATTTTCTGATATCTTCTTCGATCTCCTTTTTCAGAGTACTGTAATTTTCAATGTATAGATCTTTTACTTGCTTTGTTAGATTGATTTTGAAGTATTTCATTTATTGGGAAGCTATTGTGAAAGATGTTGTTTCCCTGATTTCTCTCTCAGTGCCTTTGTTGTTTGTGCACAGGAGTGCTATTGATTTTTTAGTGTTTATTATGTACCCAGCTACACTACTGAATTTGGTTAATAAATTTTGGTGGTCTTTTTGGGGTCTTCTATGTACATTACCATGTCACCTGTGAATAATGATAATTTAGCTTATTCTTTTCCTATCCTTAAACTACCTTTCTTTGAGTTAACAGATGTCAGGTATTTTGGCCCAGCAACCAAAAAGCTGATTGATACATGTACCATTAAATTGATTCTTGCTGGAATGCCAAGTTTTTAATCACACTTTTTTCTTTGTGATTTTCTCAATTTTGCCTTTAATGTTACTGACTGAAAACAATATAAGTACTGGACTCACTCTACTGTCCATCATCCTGGCTTGTAAACTGGTAATTTTTGGGGGGTATGGGTGTTTGTTATTTAAAGGGTGTGTGTTTTTGACCAAAAGCAGGCATAGTAATCAACACACACAGCAGAAAAATATCTTCTGAGCCTTTTTCTTTGGTAAGAAGTGTATTAGGTATAAGATTTTTGTCTAAAAAAAGGATTAAAAAACCCCACAAAGTTTCTAATTTCACCATTTTGCTACTACATAAAATGGATCACAATCTTTCCAACCTGTGATAGAAATTTCCTTGCTATCTATATCTTGATGATTAATCTAATTATTAAGTATGTAGTAGAAAATCTCAAGTTCCGTTTCTCATATTATATGCTTGTAACATAGATCAATCCTTTGATCTTAAATGTGAAGGGATCGTCCCCAACCAAGAAAGCAATGCCTTCTGCAGCAGATGCCAGCTGAGCATCCACCAAGCCAATTCAATTCTAACACTATTAACCTGGAGAGAGTATCAGACACCACAGGTTGAGGGCTTGGTCCCTCCTGATAGTCTATCACAAATCTGACTGACCAGTTACCATTTAGGGTTCCCACAGCCTTTTCCTCAGATTCGGTCGATTTGCTTAAGCAGCTCACATGAGTCAGGGAAACCTTTATGTTTACTGGGTTATTATAAAAGATATGACAAAGGATACAGTTGAAAAGTGGAAGAGGTAAGTTATGGTGAAAAGCAAAGCTCTTTACTCCTGATCAGGTGTATTCTCTAGGATTCTCCATGTACTCATACATCTGGATGCTCTCCAAACCTTGTCCTTCCGGAGTTTTGTAGAGACCTCCTGACATCAGCTCAACTAATACATGGACAACTATGCAGAAATGTGATAGGATGAAAAAGGTGTGCTCTAATGTGAACAGACTGAATGGGGAAGCTCAGGAAGGCCTGTCTATTCAGATCATTCTTGGTCTCTCTGTGCAACACTCCTTTCTTTGGTGTAGAGAGTGGGTCTTCTGAAATTAGGATTTTTTGAGTTCAATCAGACAAGGTAATCCAGGGAGTTATTTTATGGTTGGGCCTTACACACAAAGGTGGGTGAAGATTAGTTCTTATGATTTGCCTTGGGGAAGATAAATTCTAGCTTTTATGATATGAGTTACTTTGAGGAGAAAAAAAGAACAGATGAAAAAAAAAGCAGAGGATCAGAGAGAGATGTTGCTTCCTAGGGCCTACTTATGAGCCCCATACGTCCCAACATTATAGCAAAGGCCATCACTCACCTGTGCCACTCTGAAGCTGCTCTGAAACTGCTTTAGAAGCTACTGGCACAAGTCCAAATACTTGTTCTAGTCATTTACAAAATAACAAGTTCTAGCAACATTATGAGCCAGGAAGTATGAACAAAAACCAAACAGTAGATGTCATAATTTTACAACAAAATTTTATGATTATATCTTGCTTTGAGTACCAATTTCTATATAAGTCAAGATAGCCTAAGGAAAAAAAAATATATGTCCCCAGATCTCAGAGAATTAAAATAAGAAAGGTTCAGTTCTCATTCTGCGAATTGACTAGAAGCTCAGTTTCACTTCAGACTCACTCAGAGATTCACGTTGAAAAAGAACCTGTCACTGGGAGTGTCAATTCCTGTGGTAGAAACCCAGATGCAGTACCAGAACTCTGCTAGAAAAAGTACTTGCTGTTGGCTGCACGGAGTGGAGTCATTGGATGGCTTCCAAGCTGTCAAGAGACAGATTAGTTTACAACAAGTCAGGTGAGTGAGACACTTGCCTTAGGTGCAAATTGTAAGGAGGCACCAAAGAATTTATTAATTAAGATATACATATGTTTATAACATCTAAATGGTTTGTATATAACCATTTTATGTGTCTCGACCTACATGGCTCCTGAGGTTCTTTGGGTGAAGGATCGCCAGAGGATGAGAAAAATAAAGAAAAGACAAAGCTGGGGTCAGGTGGAGCCCTTACTCTCCCAATGGGCGGAAAGATACTGCTCGATGAATACAACATGTTTATTTATATACTGGGAAGGATGAGGTCAATTTCAGCCCCTCTGCCTAGAAACCCATTGCTTGGATTGTCTAGGAGCTTGGTGATTTTCTGGGCTGCAGCAACTTTTTCAGGTGGTTGACCCGGGAGCTCTTTGTTTTTTTGGTAGGGTCATGTCTGGGTCATGCCCTAGGTCAGCTTCCAGCTTCAACGGCTCCCAACATTTATATGTGTAATTATAGAAGAAAATGTATGCATGCACAATTATATATACTCCCATCAAACAGTATTCTTGTTGCTTGAGCATGTTATTTGAGATGTCTTAAAGGCCCAAATTTTAAAGTGTTATAAAAATGTTTAAGTGACTACTGCTTTTAATAGTGGTGACTATAGTGCTGTATTTCTATAATTTTAAAACATTGATGTTGCACACCTGTAATTCCAGCACTTAGGAGGCTGGAGCAGGAGAATTGTTGCAAATTTGAGATCAGCCAAGGCTACAAAGTGAGCTCAATACCAGCCTGAACTGCATAGGGAGACCCTGTCTCAAAAGACAAGACAAAACAACAAAAAAAAAATCAATGTATATTTCTATTGGTTAAACATAATGTAAGAAATATTTAACGAAAACTACAAATCCATTTTAAAAGTATAGAACAACACATTCCCTCTGTTTTCGCAGACTTGAAGTTGAACATCAAAAATCTTAATGTCAAATAGTTTATGTCCTTCAAATAGATAAGTGGAAAAAGCTGAAACATCATGGCATAATAAGCTTTTGATCTCTATAGTGTACAATGCAATTGATGAGACACTTCTCAGGTCGAGCTGGTTTTTTGATTCACTCACATTTATACATCTTGACCTGAATTGTAGTAACAAAAGTAGGTCTTGACAATCTATTCAATCCTAAATCAAACATGAGAGAGTAAATTTGAGAAGAAGCATTTCTCTGACATTTCTGTTATATCAGGTTTTAACACTCCTTTTATTATACTAAGCTGTGTTCAGAGTTACACGGGCAAGATGACTTCTCAGACCACCTGATGTGCAGGCTTCTGGGAAAATCTCTGTGAAGAAGACATAGCCTGAAGTGGGCCAGGTGTCATTTTTATAACCAAAGTAGGTATTGTGAGTACAATTTATGCAGCATTGAAGCAATAGGTCAGGCTAGTCAACACTAAAAAATGTTCACAGGTTAATGTCACGATGACCCAGGCAGTAGGTAAACGTAACCAGACTGCGGAAAAGGGCAACACTGGGAAAACTGCAACTGTCACTGCTTTTCATGAGAATTCTCTCATTTCTTTTTCTGACATCTGTTTTCTACTTGGTGCAGCCTCTCTGTCTGAGCTAAGATACATAATGCCCTTAAGTTCTTCATCGCCCACCACCACTTAAAACTTTTTTCAGACAATTATCACTGTGGGAAGAAGAAGAGAGGTAAATTTATACTTCTCATACTACTATGTATTGCACTAATGCATCAGTTATTCCTCATAGTCTTTCTAGTGTGACTTTCACATGTTCAATGAGCACTCAGGTTGTTTGGTTATTACCTGTTTACCTTCAGTAGAGTATAAGCTTTTAGAAAGCAGAGATTTTGTTTGTCTAACTCATCACTCGATATTCAGCAAGTCTATGATATAGCACGATATAAGTCACCCATCAAAGGGACTCAACAAACGCTTCTAGTACTGATAAAGGCAAAGCTTTTGGTCATCCTAGAAAAGGAATCGCAAAACAGTAGTTGTTGCTAGGCACAGTGGAACACACCTATAATCTCAGCTACTTGGGAGGCTGAGGGAGGAAGGTCACAGGTTTGAGGCTGCCAGGGCAGAAGATGTCATCCAGAACAATGCACAATCACCTGCCTTCGCACACCTGCTATGCTGTAATTTCTTTTCTGCTAACTTTTCCAATCTCTTCTCCCCAGTGGTCATTAGCACAAGAGCGTTATCTTTTCTTATCCAAACAGGTGAAACAGAGCCAAAACCTTTTAAGCTTGTGATGTCACTTGTTTCATTATATTTATAACTAATCTGATTATTCCTTCTGTGTGCAGAGCTCCTTTGCTTTGCGGAAAGTGTAAGTAGAGCACACCAGAAGACTTCAGGATTTAGAAATTTGTTAAGACCTAAACTATACAGGGAGATCTTACCTAAAAAAAAAAAAAGAAAGAAAATGGTAATTTTTATCATATAATTGTTATGACTATCAAGATACCAAATGTAGGACAAATAGAAACTATATTCTTCCTTGCCTTTGAAATGAAAGAATGTGACTCTGGCTTTGGAATAGTCCAGAGATAAGTTTAGCTTGAATATATGTCATGACAACATCTGAATCTGGAAGCAGTAATTATATGCATAGGAGTCCATGAAACATATATAGGAAGCATGTGTGTCAAGAAGACAGAGAAAAGAGACTAAGAAAGGATCCTAGAAAGCACCAATATTTAAGAAAGATGATAATGGACTCCTCTCTTTTCTTGTTCTCGTTCACTTGCAATCCCCAAGACACAATAATGGGCATGCTAATTGCCTTTTTCTTCACCAGTAACTTACTTATTTGCCAGTTACTTGCAAGGCAATGCCTGCTCTGGAGAAATAGTAGTAAAGAATATTTTTACTTTTACAGAGCTTATAATCTCATGAAATGACCAACCAGTTAGCCAGTTAACAAACAAAATGCTAAAATAAGTATCAAATAAAGAAATATTGGACACAGAAGTGATTTGATGACAATAACAGAAGTTGATGGCATAGAGACTGACTCTTTGACTATCTTAGATTGTTTTCTCAGAGAAGGCTCCCCTGCGGGAAAATTTAAATGGAAGCTAAATGACAAGAAGACAGCAGCACAGAGACAAGAGGGAAGACAATTCTAGGAATGGAGGGTACTGAAGGCATAAAGCATAAGTAAAGCAAGAACTCGGCCTGTTCAAGGGCTAGAAACATTAGCATAGCTGGAAGATATGAGTAAAAAGGAGACTCAGAAAAGATGAGACCATCGTCCAGTCAGTATCCAGTACACTGTCTTGTAGATTTGAGTAAATTTTTTAAATACAGTGGAAAAACCGTTAGATGATTTTAAATGCCTAATCTGATTTGCATGGTTTTTTTAAAGACTGCTCCTTAGTCTCTTGGAAGAGAATAAATCGCAGGGGAGGCAAAGGTAAAAACTGGAGACCGATAATCCAAATGAGAGATGACAGTGGTGAGAAGGAAGGAAATCAATGAATTAAAGATGCATTTGTAGAGTGATACTACTTGATGACAGATTAGATATTTAGAGAATAAAAGAAGAATCAATGATGTTGACCAGAGTAACTAAGATTTTTTGACTGGGGTTGTTTTATAAACATGAACAAACTAACCTATAACTATTCAATTGTCAGCTATTGTTAAAGAATGCAGTGGAGTGTGTACAGTGTACATTTTTGCGTAAATAGAGGGGAAGAAAGAAAATATATAAATATATGTAATTATAATACATAAAATAATACACAGAAAATTATGGAATGGAGAATTAAATGGTCAGGGAAAATTTCTTGCTGTATCTCTTTTTTAAACATTTTAAATTTAGAAGCATATTATTGAACTTCTTATTCAATTAATTGGTTAACTAATTAATATTTATAATTAACTATATATTTTATGCATGTAAATCATTGGTGAAGTTTCACTCAGAATTTGTATAAAACGATATGTGTATGTTTGCTAAATAAGAGATAGAAAAAGCAAGATATCAAGGAATGTTTAAAGTACTTAAAATGAAAGAAAATTTTACAACAATTTATGTAGCTTTGTCTTTCTAATACGCAATTAATAAAAATATTAGCAGCAATTACAGAGAGTATATATTGAGTGTCTAAAAACTGTTGACAGATTTAAAAATACTATTGTTTAATTAATTCTCAAAGCAATCTATGGAGAAAATATTTTCATTATAGATATGAATGAGATGAAGAAAATGAAAGTTAAGAGTAAATTAATACAAGGGGACATAAGTAAGAGATAAAAGACTATATCTGCCTTGAAAGTTCAAAAATTGATATGACATTGCATATAAAGCTGTAACTCTTCACAGCATATTACCTTTAAAGAATAATACATCTTGCCTTTAAGGAATTATATACCACATGCTAATTACAACTGCAAATACAAAATAAAAAATAAATCATAAAAATACATTAGATATATAAACAATAAACATAAATGGCTGGTAATAAAGGGGCTGGAAAATAGGAAAGAGTGCTAAAAGAAAAATGGAAAAGGTAGAGAACAAGAGGGAGATAGGAAGAAAAGAAAAATACACTAGTAATAGAGAAGTAGTACTTTAACTTCTGATAAATGTCATATAGGTAATTTGGACCAACCATCTCACCAAAGAAAATAAAAATGTGAACTTGCCTTAAAAACATCAAAGGGATGTACTAAAATAAAATTTTAGAATTTAATAATAAAGGCATGCAGAGGAAAAATAAAATAAACATTAAAAAACATGAGATAGTGGATTTATCAGAATTTATATGTATAAATAACTAGGCTTATAATGTTCGAAATTAGAGAAAGAGACAGTGGCTGGAAGCTACCCTCTGAATAAACTAAGACAAGAATAATAAAAGTAGAAATAAGAATGCAGTTAATAACAAAGTCCACTAAGTAAAGCTTAAAATATGCTGCTTAGAACAAAGAAAGAATAAAAACACTAAATTCAAACCTATATTATGAATTACTAGTTTAAAATGCCATCTGACTAACATCTCTCGGTATATCTTTTCCAAACTTCCTAAAATATGGCTCTGAAGTCTTTATGCACAATGCACAATGTCACCCACACACACACACACACACATTCAAGTGTCTCACATTAACACAAACTTTTAAAGATATTGTTATAATTTGTGTCCATATGTCTCCTCAAAAATGTCATTGAGTCATAGGTAGGGCTATTTAGAGGTGAGTGGGTCCAGAGTATGTGATGCTGGGACTAAGGGTGCATGGTTACTAAATTAATCCATTGATTGGTTTAGCATAGTTCTGGGTGTACATAATGGGAAGGCCCACTTGCTGATGAGTGCTAACTACCCTAATGGTGAACAGCCTGGATAGAATTTATGGGACAGAAAGAGAACTGCTCTCATCACTTGCTACTTGCTGCTTGCTATTTCACTGCTTTGCTGTCTTCCTGTCTTCTGCCTGCCGTGAACTCTTTCTCCTCCATGATGCCACCCTGCCTTGGAGCTAGCCAGTTATGAACTGAAGCCTCGACAAATTGTAAACCAAAATAAACCTTTTCTCCTTTAACTTTGGGTGACAAGTATTTACTCTCAGGAATGAGAATAGTAACCAAGATAGATATTAAGAAATTATTTCAAATCTCCAAGACTACCTTTTGAATCAAATGCCCAAAGAAAGAGACACTCATATACATCTATTTTTTCCTTTCCTGCAAACATACCTTCAATGTTTCTTGCCACAGCAATCAGTCTAGTTGCAATTTTCGCTCTACAAGAACTTTCAATTAGAACTGGCCTTGTGAACTTTGTTCTTGCCAATTTGTGTGAGCAGGGATTAAACTGGTAAAGTTTTTTGGATTTTTTGTTTAATGACATATTTTCCTTGCACAACCTTTTGCCCATTACATGTATGTCCTTTCTTCTTCTTCCTGCCTGCCTGAAGATATGGCCCCCATCATATGACCATAAAGACCAAAATTCCTGGTAAAGGTGGGAAAAACAGAAAGACACAAGGAACCAAATCATACTGGCATCTTTGCAGCATTACAACAGCCTTGACTGCCTATTTTGGGAACTTTTTGTTACATGAAAAACAAGGAAAACACATACCTGTATGTTTGAAGTCATTTTCTAATAGTTGTTGGCTCCCCTTTATAACTGATAATATTAAAGATGAGACTTTATAAGAAACTGAAGTTATCCTTCTACCAGATGAAAGTTGATTTCTGGTAGACAGAGAACCTCTGTTCTTCCACATGTCTGTTGCTTCAATATTCACTGCCTTCTTTAAATAAACTAAGTTTATTTCCTCACAACGTTTATGTCCTCACAATATGTTTAAAATTTCTCAGTCGATATTCAATGCTCTCTATAATGGAATATGATTTGGTTGATGGTTTTTGCAGTTAACCCATCGAGTTTCTGGCAATGGTCTCTGTGATGGAGTATGACTCTGCCTGTCTAGTCATTTATCTGACGGTGTTTACAGTTAACACATTGAGTTTCTGCCTAGAGAACTCTTTCACAAAGGCTTTCCTGGCTTCCAGCTTTTGTCTCCTTTCCTGTAAGATTTCCTGATTGTGTTATGTTGATAACTCCCATCTAGAAATTGTCTTTGCATCTCCTAGTTATGTCACTTACTTTCTACAATGTTGGTTACTTGATCTAGACATATTCTGTATTTTCCACTGGGTTTAATATTTCCAGATACACTGCCTTTGACATCTCGTCAGTGCAATAAATAGGAAGTCTAATATTATTGGATAAGTGAATTAGAAGCCATCAATAAATGTGGCTTTTTGCATTTTTGTTTATAATAATTGTGATCCCAGTTTCTTTGCTGGAGACTTAACTTTTATGTCTCATGTCTTGCCCATTTCTACTTACACCAAAAGAATGAGTCATACCATGATAATACATCCCAGTCACTCACCTGAAAAACTCCATAAGACAACCTTCAGAATACTGGATAACTGTTATTTCTCAACCTCTCACAGAGCTTTGTATAAAAATCAAGAAGCATTATTACATGGTATCATTCTTTGTTTTCACACATGGTAATTTTTTAATGATAATTTTATTTTTAAATGAAAAAAGAATAAAAATGATATATAATTTCAAAACAAAATAATAGAAGATTAACAGTGGTCAATAATATATTGTACATTGTCATATTCAAAGTAGTTGATCAGATTACAAAATATAGGCATAAAAAATGATCAAACAATGAAAGCGCAAAATGTTCTTTTTGACGAGCTAACAGAGATTAATAGTATAGTTATTTATCATATATACATATATATAATGCTATTTTTTTACTATCAAAATAGTTCTAGAAATTTGGATATTTAAAATGTTTTAATTGATTGTGTATTATGCACTAAAGGACAACCAAGTAACTTGCTGTTAAGTTGAATGGAGAGAAAAGTCACTGTAATTTCAATTATAGATTTTTCAAACAACATGTGATTATACTCAGTGACTAATAACCACTGTCTTAGTAATGTTCTCATGGTTGAGACACAATATCAAATACTTATAAATTTAAAAAGATACTTATTTTGGGTCACAGTTTCAGAATAAATTCTCACATGGTTAACTGGCTTGATGGTAGAAATGTCATGGTATAAGGGCCCAGAAAAAGAAACCTGCTCAGGTCATATTTCTCAGGAAGATAGAAGAGGTAGGGAGGAGCTAGAGAGGGAGATGCTACTGTCTAGGTCATGCCTTCAGGGACCTATCTCTTTAGACTAGCCCCTACCTCCTTTTCTTTTTTTCTTTTTTTTTTTTTTTGGTACTAGTCCCTACCTCCTAACAGCACAACAATTACTGAATTTATGAGTGGACTAATGCACTGAAGTATATGGCAACCCCAGGAGCCAGGCACATGAGGATTTTAAGAGATATATCACATCAAGTCATAATATATTGCCCCTGGCCTCTAAAAAGCTATTATTCAGTTTTTTTGTGCAAAAAGTACATAACCCATCTCTAAAAGTAACCAAAGTCTTAGTAATTCCAGCATTTCTGAAAAGTAGAAGTCCAATGAAACAGTAAGATCTCTGAGACTCAAGGCAATCTCTTAGCTGTGAGCTCTTGCAAAAATCAAAAAAGGAAGTAAAACACTACTAGTGTACAATGACACAGAATAAATATTTCCATTCCCAAAGGGAGAAATAGTTGTATAAGAAGGAATGCAACTGATCATATTGCAGTTTTGAGGGACATTCCCAATTAAGCCATATAGCAGCTAATATCTCTTAGGCAATTAGATTTAGGGTGTTTCAATAACTATTTCCTCATTTATATCTCTAAACAAGGTAAGATACCAAATTTTTCCCATTTATATCAGAGAAAACTCAGAGATATTGAGTAATAAGTGCCAAACTGTTCACAAGTCTTATGATCCCAGATCCAAGATTAATTTAATTATTCCTTTGGGGCTTCAAAGGAAGAACTTCCATTGAATGTTTAAAATCAAGCATAAGTAAGTCATTTTATGGATTTAAGATAATTGGATAATCTAACACCTTTGTAATTTTTATATTACAGAAGAAAGTGTTACAACCTGGCATGGTATTTAACAACACAAAGCTTTTTGGCAGAATATCTGGATTTGAAACCTTGTTAGTTATAAGACATCACGAAAGTTCTCTAACTTCTGTATGTCTCAAATTTCTGGTTCACTGAATTTATGCAACAATGGCTCTTATTGCATGAAATTTTATGATTTATAATGTGTTCGCCAGAATAACTTTTAGGCAGCTTTCAAAATGTCACTTATTATTACTATTATAAGTTTCTTAAATATGACTAATCTTGCTCTTCTTAGAAATACTTTTCAGGGGAAGAGAACAAGAAGTCAACAAGAAGCAAGCCCTCCCTGCTGGTTGGCGCCATGTGCAGACTGCTGGGGGAGAGCCAGAAGCCAGCCTTTTCCTGTAAGTTGGCACCATTTGCAGATTATGGGGGAAGAGAACAAGAAGTCAACAAGTAAGCCCTCCCTGTGAACCAGCACCATGCATGGACCACTGGGGGAAGAACAAGATGTCAGCCCCTCCTGGCATTGGGCTGGGAGACAAGAAGAGCCAACCCCACTCCCTACCCCCACCCCTGCTGTAAGTAAGCAGCTGATCCAGAGAAACACAGGCTGTGATGATAGCTATTGAGGTAAAATACAATTTAATGCTTACAGTGTTTAGTGTTTCACTGAATTTGCAGGTCTAAAGCCAGTAGTCTGATCATCTATTCAGAAGCTAATAATGCTCAGTGTAGCACCTACATGGGATCACTTTCTGAGGATGATAGTCATTTGATAATTCCCTATTATCTTCTTTTGAAGTACTGTATCATTTTCATTGTTTTGTTGGATTGGGTTTTATTCTGTTTTGTCTTGTTTGATTTTATTATATCCAATGGCACGGGCAGCTATTTCAAAGATAACAAGGTATCATGTTGTAGCCCAAGCTGGCCTTGAACTCACAACGCTCCTCCTACCTCTGCCTCCCAAGTGCTGGTATTAAAGGCGTGCGCCACCATGCCTGGCTGATAACAAGGTATATTATGGTAGCCATTTTGGATTTACTATACCTTGTTTTGAGTCCTTTATTGCATTTATTGTTTTGCTTTTATTGGTTCTATTCTATTCTGTTTTGTTCAATCTTTACCATGTCTGAAGGTATGGGTAGCAGTTTTGAGGAGTAGAAGAGACATTATGGTAACCATTGTTGATTTCCTATTATCTTGTTTTGAAGTATTATATCACTAACACTGGTTTGTTTTGATTGGCTTTATTTTGTTTTATTTTGCTTGGTTTTATTCTCTTTAAAATAAAAAAAATAAATATTTTTCAGATATATCTACATCTTGGCATATACCTATGTATCTCATTTACTTTTCCAAATATTCAATCCTTCAAAGTAACTATCATTATTTCCATTATAAATAAAGATACTGAAGTTGAGAGTGTTTTGATAGGAAGTCCAAGTTTTCCTTAGTAGGCATTGTACCTAAATTGGTTTAGATTCAATCCTCAATCTCTCTTCACCATTTCTTTGGTTGGATAAAAGGACTAAATTTTACACAGGCCTTAGGTTGATAACATCTTAGAAGTGCACTGGTCTTAGAGGATAGAGACTGGCAAAGAGCCAACATGGGATCAAAGTGCATTTGAACTCAGCAAAGTGCATTTGAACTGGTAGTTGCTAAGGGCTAGGGGCCAGATACGCTTCATATACCTTTCAGGACCCTCTTAGACTTTGGTGTTAGGACTGCAGATGCTGCTGAAGTGTCCCAAGAGAAAGGTTACTATTCTTCCCAGGTTCACTATCATTTTTTGCAACATCAAAGAGTCACTAATCTAAGACAGTGATTCTCCTATGTTTAAATGAAAGGAAGATCAATCTGATAAATTTATACCAAGAGGAGAATAATGACTCTCATGTCCCTTTCCCATAATCATTTCCATCCCAAACACACAAATTCAGGAAATGCAATAGGATTAAAAAAATACAATCAAATAAATTTAGGCAACTTATTTAGTAATAAAACGTTAATTGTTAAGGGTTGTGAAAAAGATAGGATAATTATAACCCATAGATCTATAGGCTTAAGAGTAGGAAATTTTTCAGGATATAGGAACAGATCAGAAGTATTGGGATTTTTCCTTAGGTTGTGGATCAAAATTGCAGTAGGTATAAATCTAAATGTAGATGTGCAAGATATGTTCTTTTTAAATTTTATTTTAATCAAATTATATCTGAACTTGATTCCCATCTTATGCATGTGAAAAACACTTTATTTTAGTCTTATTTACCTTCCAATGTAACACCAAAGTTTTTTAAGAGGGTCCTGGAAGGTGTAAGAAGCATATCTGGCCCCTAGCCCTTAACAGCTACCACAGATATCCTCACTGTTGAAGCCCAGTTCCTGAAAGTTCATAGTGTGTCTGTTCTGGACTAGTGTTTGACACAGCTCAGTGCTTTGGGAGGACATTCTCCTTCCACTGCCTTTCAAGCCTACTCCTGAGGTTGACAAAAAGCAGGAACTGTCCTTTGTCAGGTAGTAATCACAGATCAAGATGACCCATTCATAAGTTAAGCTACAGGTTTGTTTTTTCCTTGCCTGGTTAAACTGGACTATCTGTAGATGGGAGATTAGGAATAGGGTACAGATCTAAGTGTGTCAGGTAATATGGGCCCTGGGTTATTTTTTCATGAGGTTTAACTGACGTTTTAATCTACCCAGGCTCAATACTGGATATACCAATTCATTTTGATGATGGACTATGTTGGGCCCAAGTGACTTAGATGAGTTAATTCCAGTGAAACTCTGCTAATAAGCAGCAGTTCTAGACACATAATTACGTGGTACCCCAGAGCCAAACCTTCTGTTTTCATAGTGCCCAGTGACATGCTATTTTTAGAAAGATACATAATTCTCCACTGCAGGTGGCCTGGTCCTGCTCCAGAATTGTAGGCGCCTGTATTATTGTTCTGTCTTGGGGGCTTGCCATTAATTCATTACTGTATCTTTTTTTTTCCCGTGCCATTAAACCTTAACTTTAAAAGGTCTACTGGACAGGATAAAAAATCAACACAAAAAAACCAGTAGTGTTCCCGTACACCAATAATGAAATCACTGAGAAAGAAATCAGGAAAACAATTATATTCACAATAGCTTTGAAAAAATAAATATCTAGAAATCAACCTAACCCAGATGTTGCAAGACTTCTGTAATAAAAAAATTATAGAACTCTGGAGAAAGAAATTGAAGAGGACATTAGAAAATGGAAAGGCATCCCTCGATCTTGGGTCAAGGGAATATTGTGAAAACGGCAGTATTACTACAAGTTCTTTTTACATTTTATGCAATGCCTATTAAAATATCAATAACATTCTTCACAGAAGTAGAATAAGTAATCCTAAAATTCATAATCAAAAAAGAGCCAGAATAGCCAAAGCAATACTTGGCAAAAAGAGCAACAGTGAAAACATCAAAATACTGGATTTCAAAATAAACTACAGAGCCGGGCGTGATGGCGCATGCCTTTAATCCCAGCACTTGGGAGGCTGAGGTAGGAGGAGTGTTGTGAGTTCGAGGCTGCCTTGGGCTACAACGTGAGTGCAAGGCTGGTCTGAACTACATAGTACGACCATGCCTCAAAAAAACTAGGCCTGGGAGTTTGGCTCAGTGGCTTATTTGCCTGTCTGGCAGGTGCGAGGTTGTGAGTTTGACCCCTGGTGCCGGAGGAAACAAAAAAAAAAAAAAAAGAAAAGAAAAGAAAGATAAACTAAAACTACAAAGCTATAGTAACAATACAGTACTGGTATAAAAACAAATATGTAAAACTGCGTGTGGTGGTGCATGCCTGTAATCCCAGCACTTGGGAGGCTGAAACAGGAAAATCATTGTGAGTTCAAGGCCAACCTGAACTGTGTAGTGAAACCCTGTCTCAAAAAACAAAACAAAACAAACAATCAAACAAAAAACAAATATGTAGGACCATAGAATAGAAAAGAAGATACAGGAACAACTTTATGCACCTATGACCATCTGATTTTTGACAAATACAACGTTGAAGAAAAGGCAGTCTCTTTAACAAATGGCACTGGGAAAACTAGGCCTTCACATTTAGACGATTGAATTTATATCTGTCTCTTCTCTTGTACTAAGATAAATATAAAAACAGAAACTTTAAAAATGCTGGAATACAGTATAAGGGAAACACTTGAAGATACGACACAGGCAAGCACTTCCTGAATTCAATAGGGTTTGTGGAAAAATTGATGCAACTTGGGACCATCATGCTAAGTGAAATAAGCCAGAATCAGAAAGCTAAATATCACGTTTTCTCTTGTATGTGAAATAAATAAATTAATGGATAAAAAAAGGAAAGATGATAGGAAACTACAAAATAGATTCATGGAGATGGGAAAGTGAATGGGAGAGTAGGGAGGAAACAGAGTGGGTAAAGGGAGGAGGAAAAGCTTCTGCTGGTCTGTTCTTACCTATTCTGGGCCCATTCAACATCAGCTATCAGTATATGAACCAGAGCAGTATTTGAAGTTTCTCAAGTATTGCTCTTATCATTCAAAAAGACTCTTTTTATTGGGTCTACTAGGTGCTAGGCTTATTTTTTCGTAAAAAAGAATGTAAGACATGGTGAATAGGGTTGTGGATATAGCTCAGTGGTAGAGCACTTGCTAGCATTTGTGAGGCCCTGAGTTCCATCCCCAGCAAAACAAAAAAGACACCCCTTGCCTATGCCCCCATAATTTTTAGTGAAGTGCTAGAGCCTTGAACCTCTGTAGGGTTTATCTCCCATCCTCAGATGTACATGTGTCTTACTAATATCTCTACCATAATAACCCGCTCTTGCTCATTCTATCCAATCAGACAGAGATCATCAGTTTCACGAGTAAAAGTAATGCTTTGTGGACATCCAAATGGTCCAGATTTCTTCAGATTATATTATGGCAGTGTGTGAGAGTTAACAGAGTCACAAAGCAAAACTGAATGAAAATACAAACTGTTTCTGATTCATTTTTTAGAAGAAAAAACACATCTGCTAAATCAAATGCTACATACAATGCATCTGAGGCCTTATTAATCTAGTCTAACAAAATTCTATTTTCTTCCAAGAAGCTATAATTTTGTCATGATTTCATTGATCTTGCAGTAGTCTATAAGCATTCTACAGGATGCATCTAATTTGTAGAGGCTAGACTAGCTAATTAAATGAAACTATGATACCTTCCACTGCCTTCAGGCTTTATGTCTATACTGGTGGCATTAATCTCAGTCACCTCTTGGAATAATATTTTGTTTTTGATGTACAATCTTTGGTGGGAGGGTTAGGAGGAGTGAGTTTTAGATACTCTCCTATTTGATAACTTACTTCACAAATCAAGGACTTGTAGTAGTTACTCAAATTACCAAGTATTGAGCCGGGCGTGGTGGCGCACGCCTTTAATCCCAGCACTCGGGAGGCTGAGGTAGGCGGAGCGTTGCGAGTTCGAGGCCGGCTTGGGCTACAACGCGAGCGTAAGGCCGGCCTGAGCTACATAGTGCGACCCTGCCTCAAAAAATCCAGGGCTGGGAGTTTGGCTCAGTGCCTTAAGCGCCTGCTCTGGCAGGCGCGAGGTTGTGAGTTCAATCCCCGGTGCTGAAAAAAAAAAAAAAATTACCAAGTATTTTAATCATTATTAATTTGGGGACTAGCAAATGTTCACCAACCCAATGTAAACCAGTCTTCAGCTAGGATTCCATTTATCACCTATCTCTCATGAGCTTCCATTCAAACAGGAGAAGCATATCATGCTTTGTGTCTTTGGGTACCAATATCATCTCAGTATCTACATGCAATAAGGGAGTATAAACAGTTAATGCTATAGTGTGAGCAATGGTGTGTCTCCAAAAGTCTTGTTTAAACTTTACCTCCACTGCAACACTACTAAGAGGTATAGCATATTGAAAATGATGAAGTTCATAGGACTCCAACCCTGTAAATGAATAATGTTCTTATCAAAGAGACTTCAGAGAAATTTCACATTCTCTTGCCTTTCTGACCATTCTGCCTCGTGAAAAAAAAGTTTTCTCCTCTGAAGCATGCAGTGACATGGTGCCATCTTAGAATTGAAGACCCACAAGGCACCAAACCCAACCTGCCAGTGCCTGATTTTTGAAGTTCTCAGACTTGGGGGTTATGAGAAATAAATTTCTGTTGTTTATAAATTTCCAAGTCTGTTTTAAATTGTCACTGCAGATCAAACAGTCTGAGGCAGTTAAAAACAAAAGAACTAGAATAATTCAGTGGTCTAAAGACTATGAAAATGTGTTTCCTTCATATCAGGTATTCCAAGAAGGTGTTTCAAGTGAATTGACAATTGATATAGCTTCACATCTTCTGCATATGACTTCCATGGTGGCTCTGGTTACTGCCCTTTAAACCTAAAGAGCATGAAGGTGCATACAGATTTCTTATGAGGTTTGATTAGAAACATGCTGAACACTGCTGCAAAGTGCCATCCAACAGGAACGTAAAGATGTTTAGGATGAGAATCAGTCAAACTTTAGTAACAGTATGTTACAAGTTTCAACTATGGTTCTGTTCAAAGCGTTTTAACAACTATGGTTTTGTTCAAGAGGGGAATGCAAAATTTGTTCCATACATTTTGACCTTTGAACAAAAGCAACCACAGCTGTCAATTCCATTCAATTTGCACAATTGTGCTGCTTCAGATTCAAGCTTTTTATGAAATTTCATCATGGGAGACAAAACCTGGTGTCTATAATCCTGACATCAAGGTTCAGAGTTCTCAATGGAAATCACCCAGTTGTCCTTGTGGAAAAAGGACCATATCAATCAAGATCCAACATCAAGGTGACATTAGTTGTATTTTTTGACCTTAATGAAATTTTTCAAGCTGAGATTTTTACCCAGACACACTGTAATGAAGTCTGAATATTGTAAGGACTTACTAGAGCATTGAAGAAATGATGTGTGTAGAAAATGGCTTGAGAAATGGACAGTTTCACCCTCCATCATAACACTGCTTTATGTCATACATCTCTTCTGGTATGAGAATTTCTGTCAAAAATGTCTACAGAATGTCCTCATTTACCATATTTACCAGATTTGGCACAGTGAAACTTCTGAATCTTCCCCATTTGGCTCTTTGAAATGACCATAAACACACACAAGACTTCCACAACTGCTTCAGAAAGTGGCAAGAATGATGGGATAAGTATCTTCAAAACAATCGGGACTATTTTGGGGGGAATTAATGACAATGTATCTTTTACTGTAACTTTTTCTAAAAATTTAAACACTCACCTTGTTATTTGACCGAACGTCATAGTTCTGTTCATAAATCTTCGGGAATGAGTCATGTGAGATACTTCTAAGGATCTAGGGAAGGTATTGCTAAGTAGCTTAGCTAAAATTCTATTAGTATGAAAGAAGATAAGGACACATTTTAATTGAAAGCTCACTGTCAGCCTCTTTTACAGGTACACAGAAATCTAAATACAGGAATTTGAAGAGAAGTCCACCAAATGTATTCCAGTATCTGGGGTATTTAGACAGACAAGTTGGGCCACCTTTTGGTCCTGGTTCTGCTCACACCTTAGTTGTGGTAAACGTGCCATCTTGGGAGAGGATTTAACCCCTGAAGGAAGAAGCCAAGCAACAGCGCAGTAGCTCAGCTGCTGTAATTCATGCCTAGCTTAACAATGACCTCCAGTGCCCACATCCCCTAAATCCCTTCTCACTAGGAGAATGAAACTTGCAGCTGAGATATTCACAGATTAAGACACTATAGAAACTGAAGTGACTTTTTGTGGGCCTTTGGGAAAGAAAGAAACAAAAGCATGATTCAGGTTAGGCTGTGGCTCACTGAGTTGCAGGAGCAGGCAGTAGTTGCTGCCAGTGATCTGAACACAGAGAAAAGACACTAACACAGTGCCAAAGGAGGCACTCCGCATCACTCCCTCAAACACCCGAGAGTTCCCTGCTTACAGGAATCTTACCTGCCTCCCACGGTTCAGATGCAACGGAACTTGCTGTTCACATGGGAACTCTCCCATCACCAGCCAAAACTTCCAAGCTGTACAAGCAGTAGACACCACTCTAGAGCTGGTGAGGATCAGTGTAGCCAGACTGCACAACATGTTTCACCAGAATGGGATAGAAAGAGCAAATTTAAGCAGCTGAAATGATTTTCAAAGTGGAAAGGGAATAGAGATTAAGAAACCCCTTTCAGAAATCAGCAAAAGACAGGGTACTTAACCAGTAACACCGCACCACACTCTCTCCCTGACAAAACTGAAGTTATTCAATCACAAGACAGAGGGGAAAGAAAGAAAGAAAAAACTTTGGCTAGCCATACCTACAAGATTTCAAATGAAACCAAGAAAAGCATTGCCTGCAGAGGGAGAAAGAAGCAGGTTTAATAGTCTTTCGTACCTCCAAACCAACATGACCAATGTGAGGTGAGTGTCAGAACTAGAAGATAAAGTTGAAGTGATAGATTATACACTCAGTGACACCCTAAAAACAAGACACCACAAAAACTGAATCCAACAACTGCAAAGTGACTCAACAAAGAATTATAGAAGTCAAGGAATTATAGGAATCAAGAAAAGATTAGAAGTTTAGACAAAAGTATTTTAAAAATGTATTCACTGAAATCACAGCAGAAATCTTTCCAGATCTAGAATTCAACCTCTAGATAATGAGATAAAAATAACCTAAAAAAGTCACAACCAGAAAAGAATTTCTCCATGACACATAAAAGTCAACATCCCAGGAAATACTAAAACATTTTAAAGGAAAATATTATGCAACTTATAAAGGTAAGCATTTTAGAATAACAGAAAATTTTACAATGCAAATGTTATAGGCCAGGAGAATTTGAAGCAAAGTTTTTCAAGTCCTAGATTAATACATCTCCAAAACTATCTTTCAACATTGATGGAGAAATAAAGACTTTTTATGACAAAGAGCACCTAAAGAAATCATGTCTATCAAATCAGCATTGGAGAAATTATTCAAGGAAATCCTAGATAAAGACAGGGAGGCCAGTATTGCTGTCTTAGTTTCTTTTCTCTCATTGCTGAGACAAAATGCCAGATACCCAAAGTTAAAGGAGGAAAGGTTTATTTGGCTCACAGTTTGTAGAGGCTTCAGTACATAATCAACTGGCTCAAAGGCAGAGTAGTTTGGCATGGGGCCAACACAGAGGAGAACAGTTCATGGCACCCACAAGATGGCAAAAGCAACACAGGACCTTAACAATGTCTTTCTGTTCCTTTTATCTTACCCACTCTACCAGGATTAGGGCAGTGCCAAATCAATCAGGGGACTGATTTAGTAATTATACACCCTTAATCCCAACATCATACATGCCAGACTCAACAACCTCTGAAAAAGCCCTATGACCACATGAGACTTTTTGGGGACATCAAGATACAAACCATAACAATTGCCAAAGAGCCAAAAGGGAAGAATACATCTAACTGGGAGAGTAGCCAAGCAAAACTAAAAAACTAAAGGAATCAGCAAAGGAAAAATAATTCAGTGACAGGATTCATTAAGTACCTTTCAATGATAACTGTCAATACAAATGTATTTAACTACCCAGTGTTTGTGGCTTGAATCTCAGTATGCCTCCAAAACCTCATGTACTTACAGGTCGGGCTTTTCACAGATATCTGGATTTAACTGGGATTAAGGGTATGGAATAACTAAATTGGATTAACATAGTTCTGCTTATAGATAATCAAAAAGCCACACTAGATGTAGTGACACCAATCAGTAGACTTATAGCTTGGATAGAATATAAGGGAGGCTTGCTGCTGCTTACTGCTTGTTACCTCCTGCCTGCCCTGCCACGGACTGTTTCTCCTCTGAAATGCCCCTCTGCCATGGCACTTTGCCTTAGAGATAGCTGACTGTGGACCAAAATCTCTATAAATTGTGAGCTGATATAAACTTTTTCTCCTATACCTTTAGGTTTTTTGTCCCACCAATGAGAAAATTAACTAAGACACCAATCAAAAGACATAAACTGACAAAGCAAATCCAAAAACAAAATCCATCTCTATACTGCCTATAAGAGACACCCAGAAAAAAACAGATGGAGTGAAAGTGACAGGATGGAAAACTATACTGCATGTAACTGGAACCCAAAAAATAGCAGGAATGGCTTTCCCATTTTTGGACAAAGTGGACTTCAAAACAAAATTGATCAGAAGTGACAAAGGTCACGATACACTGGCAAAGGGAATGATTCAATGGGAAGAGGTAATTGTAAATATCAATGCATCAAATGTGGGCATACTCAATTTAATAAAACAAATGCTACTGAATATAAAAGGTCAGATAAACATTAACAAAATCATAGTGGGAGACCTCATTACTCTACTTTTGCAAATAGGTCAATCAGATGAAAAGATGAAAAGAGGAATTATTAGAGTTGAGCCATGCCATTGAATATATGGACTTGATATCTACAAAGTGTTTGATCTAACAAAAACAGAATGCACATTATTTTTCAGCAGCTGACAGCATGAGGAAGTTTCTCCAAAACAGACCACATTTTTGATCATGAAGTATGCTTATATAAATGTAAGAGTTGAAATAATCTTCTGAACACTTTCAATGCAAAGCAGCAGGAAACTAGAAATCAGTATCAAAAGAGACCACAGAAACAATGTAAACACATTCTTGAACAATCAGTGGATCACAGAAGAAATCAAAAATTTCCTGTAATCAAATAACAATGGAAGCAAAAAATAATTTATGGGACACAATGAAAGCACCTCAAAGTAGGAAGTTGATAACTGTCAATGTTCATATTAGAATAGAGTGTCTCAAATAAATAACCTAATGATGCACTTCAATGTCCTAGACAAACAAGATCAATAAAAATTCAAATGTTACAGAAGGAAAGAAATTATAACAGTCAGAATTAAATTTTGAGCTCCATAACAGGAGTGGTTTTTGACAACAAAAAAAGTCTTTGACAAAACCCAACATAAATTCATGATAAAATCTTGATGGTAAAACCTAGTGAAATGGAGAGTAAAAAAAAAATGTAAAGGATCAAAGTATGAAAGAGTTGGTTTATTGAAAGGATAGACAAGATTGATAAACTCTTGACCAAATTTACCAATGAGGAAAGAAAAGACTATCAGTGTAATTAGAAATGAAAAAGGGGAAATCAAACAAGCAACACCAAAATCCAGAGAATAAAGATACCAATTCAAAAAGATATTACAGTAAGTTAGGGAATCTAGAAAAATGAATAGATTCCTAGACACATATGAGTTACCAAAACTTAACGAAGAAGATATAAAAACCTTGATCAGATCAATGAGGCAATTAAATAAAGGCTGTAATAAAAGACCCTAAGAAAATCCCAGAACCTGATGGATTTACCACAGAATTTGATCAGAACTCCGGGAAAGAACTAACTGTTCCATGAAATTGAAAGAGAAAGAATATTATGAAACTCATTCCTTGAAGCCAGTGTCACCCTGATACCAAAACTGGCTAAAGACTCAACAAAAAAGAAACTTACAGGCCAATTTTCTTAAAGAAAATAAAAGCAAAAGTCTTTAACAAGACACTTGCAAACAACACAACCAATTGTTTAAAAAAAATCATAATCAAGTAGTTTTAATCCCAGGGATACAAGGATGGTTCAACTAATGTGGTACATCACATAAATAGAAGTAAACGTAAAGTCACAAGATCATTTCAATATATGCAAAAACAGTCTTTGACAAAATGCAGTATAAATTCATGATAAAAACTTGATAAAAATGGGCATAGCAGAAAATCTTATTTTAAACTGAAAAAGAAAACATTTATAACAGATTCACAGCCAATATCACATTGAAAAAAAACTGAAAGTGTTTCCTTTGAAATCAGAAATGAGAAAAAGGTTTCACTCTTACCACTCCTGTTATGGTACTCAAAACTTAGCTAGATAATCAGGCAAGAGAAAAAAATAATAAAAGCGAACTGAATGAGAAATGCTGACTTTAAAATACTACAGGAAAGCAGTCAAACTATCCTTATTTGCAGATGACATGATCCTTTATATTCAAGATCCGAAAACTTCCACCAGAAAACTTTTAGAACCAATGAACAAGGGAAACACACAAAAATCAATAGCATTCCTATACACCAAAATGAACACACCAAGAAAGAAACCAGAATACAAATTCCATTTATAGTAGCTAAAATTTAACTTAACAAAGGAACCAAAAAAGACCTCTATAATGAAAACTACAATGCTTTGACAAAGGAGATTCAATTGGATATTAAAAAATGAAATGACATCCCCTCTTCTTTCATAGACAAAACTAATATATTCAAAATGGCCATATTATAAAAAATTATACATAGATCTAATGCAATAACAATTTAAATATCATAGCCAGGTGTGGTGGTGCACACCTTTAATCCCAGCACTCGGGAGGTAGGAGGAGCATTGCGAGTTCAAGGCCGGCTTGGGCTACAGTGTGAGTGCAAGGCCGGCCTGAGCTGCATAGTGTAACCCTGACTCAAAAAACTAGGGCTGGGAGTTTGGCTCAGTGGTTTAAGCACCTGTCTGGCAGGTGCAAGGTTGTAAATTCAATCCCTGATGCCGCAAAAGCAAAACAAAACAAAGCAACAACAACAACAACAACAACAAAACCAATTTAAATATCATGAGAATTTTTCACAGAACTAGTAAAACAATTCTAAAATTTATAGAGTCCGAAGAGACCTAGAATACACTTAGCAATCCTGAGCAACAAGAAAAAGTAGGACGTATTACAATGTTGAATTTCAAGTTATACTTCAAAGCTACAAAAACAAAGACAGCACAAAAATAGACCTATTAACCAATGGAATACAATTGAGGATGCAAAAATGAACAAAGCCACCTACATTTTTCTGGTTATTTAAAAGGTTATGATAACATAGACTGGTGAAAAGTTAACTTCTTTAACAAATGGTGTTGGAAAACTGCATAGCCATGTACAGAAGAATGAATCCAGCTAGATTCCTGTCTTGTACCCTGTACTAAAATAAAATTAAATGGGTCAAAGACCTAAATATCAAAACACAAACCCTGAATCTTCTGAAAGAAAAAATTGATAAAACTCCTAAAGACATGGGTATTGACAAGGACTTCCTGAATATAACCTCCGTTGTGCAAAATATAATACCAAAAGTCAACAAGTGAAATTATATCGTTTTAAAACTTCTGCATATTAAAAGAAATAGTCAACAAAGTAAAAGGGCAACTTACAGAACAGGAGAAAATTGCCATCTATCCTTGAACAGAGGGCTAATATTTAGAATATATATAAAGTACTCAAAATATTAAACCCTGAAAAATAAAAGACCTATTCAAAGATGGGCAATTGAAATGAATAGATACTTCTCAGACAAAGAAGTACAAATGAACAGTAAGTGCATAAAAAATTGTTCAGCATCTTTAACCACTAGAGAAATACAAAATGAAACAACACTGAGATTTCATCTTACTTCTGTAAGGAGGGCTATTATCTAGCACTCAAAAACAAACACTGGTGAGGTTGTAGAGGGAAAGGAGCCCTTTTACATTGTTGCTAGGAGTGTAAACTATGAAATCAGTATGGAGATTCCTCAAAAAATAAACATTAATTCCACTTGACCCTGCCAAACCTCTCCTGAGTATTTTCCTGAAAGTGTTAAAGTAATTATATTGCATAGTGCATACATATCTATGTTTATCACTGCACAAATCAAAAAAGTGAAATTATCGAAGTGTTCCATGTTTCTATCAATAGATGAATGAACAAAGGAAATGTGATAAATATACAAAATGGAATACTACTCAGTCATAAAGGAGAATTAATTTGAGTCATTTGTAGAAAAATGGGTAGACTTTGAGATCATAATTCTAAGTGAAATTAATCAGACACAGAAGATTATATAAAACATAGTATCTCTAATATGAGAGAGCCAAAATATCAATCATTTAAAGAACAAAATAAAAGAGAAACTAAGAAATATGGAAGTGGAGATGGGAAGGGGTTTTGGGGAAGGTGTGAGAGAGATGAGCAGAAAAGAGGAAACGAATGGAAAGGATCAATTGCAATTTAATACTGTATATGTTCAAATTCCTCAAGACGAATGTAATTATTATGTATTGCTAATATGTACTGCTAAAAAAATGTCAAGAACAAAACTAATTTTCTTCTCATTCTATCTCTGCTTCCAACCTCTTCTACATTTCTTACGGCACCACCGTTTTCCTAGATTTTCCTGCAGAGTATACTGCAATGGCTCTTGGCTCTTTTTCTTGTTACCCATATCCATCTGGTTGCCAGATAATCTTCCTTGCTGATGTCTTCCTTATCTGTCTTCTTTTTATCTCCACATCACCAATTTTGCTCAACTCCGGTTTCTATTTACTCCTGTTATCGTGATCTCTTCTTGAGTTGTCTGTGGAGTTTCCCTGTTTTCAGTGTAATCGTATTTGTTAATCTTTTCAAAGCATACCTCCTGTCATAAATTATAACTAGATGTCTCCCAAAACTTCATAAGTGGGGCTTTTTGGAGGTTGTAGATTTAGGGTGTGTCAATGTGGATTATGGGTGTGAGATAAATGGATTAGTCCATTGATTGAATTAGCGTAGTTCTGAGTGCAGTTGAATGGATTTACTGAAAATAGAAGCCTTATCCTGGGTGTAGATGGAACCAACTAATAGGTTTATAGTCTGGTGGAATAAAAGGGAAAGGGAAGCTTGCTGCTTTAATGCTGCTACTGCCGCCTTCTGGCTGCCCTGCCATGGACTGTTTATCCTCTGCCATGCTCCTCTGCCATGCCACCCTGCCTTGAAGCCAGCCAACTATGTTCTGAAACCTCTATGAGCTGTGAGTTAAAGTAAACTTTCTTCCTTTCATTTGTGTTGGGTGGATATTTTGTCATTGCAATGAGAAAGTAACTAAAACACCTCTGAACTACCATTTTCTGTTCCATTATTCCTCAGAGGCTGTATGAAATTAAATACCAATTAGCCTGCTATGCAATCTGAGTAACTTTCTCTCCATTCCATTGGTTTTTACATCAAACTTTTTAAGATTAGCTGCCCATTCCCAAACATTATCTATGTTTCAGCTCAGGCTGTTTTTATTATCTTGAGTTTCTTCATATTTGTTTTTTTATTATTTTATGAAAAAATAAAATTTCATAACAAAATAATAAGAGCATAATAATAGTTAATACACTGTGTATCAATCTTCAAAGTAGTTACTCATAATACAATTTATAATAGCTAGATCTTGAAAACAGTGTTTATGTCAATCAGTAGATGAAAGGATAAAGAAAATGTGTTATTCATACACAGCTGAGTATTAGTTTGCCATAAAGAAAGATAAACTTGAAGCATTTGTACAGCTAAGTATATAAATGGGTGAAACTGAAGACCACTTCAAGGTTTTGTTTAATCTATTTTATATTTTCAAATTCACTTTTCCCCCATTTCTAGGGATTTTGTAGCATTACACACAGCTCTGGAAAAATGATTTCCAATTGCAGTCCCACCACTACTTAGCCTTTACAATTATTTAATATCTCTGATTATCTATGACCTTATTCTAAAAAGAATACCAACATCCACTTCATACAGGTAATTATTAGAAACAAATATGATAATGTGTGTAAATTGTCTGATGTGTAAGTGCTTGACTAAGTTAAATTTGCCATCTCCTTCTATCTATTGAAATTTTTTCTGCTTCAAGTATTGCCTTCTATTGTATAGTCTATGATACAGTATTGATAGTTGTATCAAAGAAAAATCCCTAAATATGAACAGTCTTCTGTAGTTGAGTATGATTTGTGTACGTCTGCTATTAACATGAAAAAAAAAGGTGATAGGTCCAAGGAAAATAAGACAGAGTAGATCCAACAACAACCTGTAGGTAGGGATCAACCCTAGTCAGCACCAGTCTGTCCTGATGAAAGCCTAGTCAACACATTAACATGGGTGTAAGAATAACTGCTGTTTTAGGTCACTAAATTGTAAGTGGTTTCTTATAAAGCACTTCTGTAACAAAACTGACATATATACATTGTAATATCAAAATACTCAACAGATAGTCAATAAATTATATAAAACTGATTTAAATAAATGGCAAGTACAATCACACTATTGCTAATCATGATTCTTTAAAGGTTTTTTTTTCTTTTATTTTTTTGTTTTTAAGGAGAAAATGGAATTAACAATAAAAATTTTAAAATTTGCAAGTTCTTTCCAATTCAAAAGGTTTGGTTCATAAACTAGCACTTTAATGTCTCTGTTCAGCATCAATGAGTCAAGTCAGTCATTTGGAAATGACAATAGCCAACAAACGATATTGCAGAGCTCAAGGAATTAGTAGTGTGTTTCTTTTTAAAGGTGATTCTTAAAGAATAAGGTGTAAATCCAATTTTAACTACACCTTGAAGTTTTATTAAATACTTCCAATAAAAATAATAATAATCAATTGTTTCTTTACCAACTAGTGTACTACATGCCAGATGTAGTGATAGATAACTTACAGTTCACTAACTTGTTCAAATTCAATGTATAAATTAGCTGTATAAAGTATGTGCTATTTTTTTCTACACAATAAATTATTTGTCTCAGGTCACATACTTAGTACAGGACAAAGTCAGGATTTTTTTAAAAAGGCAGAAAAACTATCTTCTTTACACTGTGCCACACACTGAGAAGAAAATTGAACTGCATGTAAGCAAAGGGGTGTCAAAACTAGCCTCACATATTTTTGTCAGGTAAATTATGGCAATTCTTTATAGTTTACTTTCGTTAAACCTGAATAACATTTTACCTTAATTAAATTTGAATATTATGAATAATAAATTTGTATTTTATCTTAGTCAAATGGAATAAAACACATTTCGTTTAACAAGAGGATATATATATGTATATATATATATAATATATATAGGAATAAAATAACGGCACATCTTATAAAGAATGGCAAGTTTTGGTTTAATGAATGGCTAGTTTTTCATCAGTCTCTGAGGCTCTGATGAGTTTGTTCATCTAGCATTCATTAAATGGGAAGTTATTGATCCTGAGTGTGCTCTGGATGCTGTCTCAGAAACCGTGGAAATAAGAATAGGAACCTAGATATCTAACTGACAAGAAGCTACAGTCTAATTCAGTTATGAAAACAGTTGATACAGTTAATGACAATTAGAAAATGTTAATTAAATGAAAGGTATACCCAACAGATTAGCAAGCATTAGAATGTTCTGTTCTGCTTAAAGTAGGGAGACATGTGGGATCCCAAATTTGGGGGTTGTGAAGCTATACAGACAATGAAGATGTGTTTTATAGATGTTATGTTTGAAATGTCTACATGAAAGTCAAGTAGAGATATTCAGTAGGAAATTAGATATAAGTTTAGAGCTAGCAGTGAGCCCTCTGAATGAGAAACTACCAGGACTTTTCCAGGGTGAAGACCAAGGAAATCAGAAAAACAAACAAACCAAAAAAAGCTGAAAGTTGTTTGAACATGGACCCCAGATTAAAAATAACTGGCAATCATTTATTAATATTATTATTATCATTAGCATCAGTTTTCTTTCAAACATCTTTTCCTATTCATCTAATAAGGTCTTTCTATGATTAATGCACTTCATTGTAGATGGTAGGAAAGGTGATCCTAGCCTCAGGACTGATCTGTTGTAATACAAATTCAAATGTATGGGCTGCCTCATTAAATTTAGAATAAAAAGGGAGAATAAACTGTTTTTGTTCCTAGAAATTAATAAAAAGAGCCTGAAGTCCTCTTTTTTCATTTTCCTAATTTTTTATCTTTATATGTTTGGCTGCTTCTCATAAGCTATCTTACAGTCTCTGTTTTGGTGGTCAAGTGATGTATTAACAGTGACAAAGAATCTTAACTTGTGTCTTCAAATAAGGATATTAAAAGCCTATTGAGAAAAATTATATGATAGATTTAATTGAAGTGGATAACTGTTATTCCAATTAATTATACAATAAGACATACTAAAATATTGTTACAAATGGGTAAAAACAAATAGATAAAAAAATGTTACTTTCTTCTTCATAAAATATGGAAGTCAATGATGGGAAAGAATGTTTAATCCAATTAACTTGTTTATTTTCAGGGTTACATTATTACTTAAAAAGTTTCCCTGTTTAGTTTTAAATCTAAAATAATTACTTCCCTACTTTTCCTCTCTTCTAGTGGGAACCCTTCCTTCTGACATTAATTAAAAAAAAATACTAGTGCTACGGTTTCTGTTTGAATGTCCTCCCAAAGCCTCACATGGTCATGGGGGAGCAGGATTTTCTAAGGTGGCTGAGTCTAATGTTTGTGATTGGTTCATTATCTAGCGCTGGGATTGCTGGTGTGAGTACTGCAGCTTCCAAGGGGCCAGTAGCTGACATACAATATAATGGACAGAAAGAGTTTTTTTGCACACTTTCCCTTTTATGCTCTTGTCACTTTTGATACCTGCCACCACATGACTGCCCCTGTGCCATGCCACCCTGCCTTGGAGTCAGCTGAGTTTGGGCTGAAACCTCCACAAACTGTGAACTAAATAAACCTTTCCTTCCTTCATTTTGGGTGTCAGGTATTTTGTACCAGCATGAGAGAAAAGTAACCAAGACAGAATTTGCTACCAGTGGAATGAGGCTGCGGCTGTGACTGTACCTGACCATGTGGGAAGAGCCTTTGGGAGTGGCTTGTGGGAACAGTTTGCAAAGGTTTGGAGATGTTGCCTGAAAGTGTAGTGCCAGAATGTCTTACACTGCTTTGTATGGGAGATTCTGATCACAGCTCAGAAGACCAGAAGGCTGATAGACCTGCCTTCTGCCAGTAAAGACCTGCCAGTAAAGACCAGGCTTGGGAGGTTTCTGTTGGGAGGAAGGACTGCATTGGTTGCTGGACTCCAGACAATATGTGCTATGGCTTGGCAGAGTTTCTCTGCATTTTGCTCATATCCAGAGACTCTGCCTGAGAATGAGATTAAGGGCAGTGGACTAATTAATCTGGCAGAAGAAATTTCAAGGCAGTCAAATGTTGAGGTGGTAATATGGCTACTGTTGGGGACTTTTAGTCAGATTTATGCTGCGAATCAAGAGCAAAGATTCCAGCAGGGTGATCTGAACATTTTGAGTTTGGTCCAAAAAAAAGCTGCAGTAAAGCTGTGGACTATAAAGATAGAACTGAAATCTTGATTGCTAAAAAGGAACAGAAGAACAGAAAAGATGCCCTGTGGGCATCACAGGAAGTGACATCTGATCTTCACCCTTTATAGCCTCAAAACTGCAGAAGTAAAAGACTGCTTTGAGGAGAAAGCTGCAGAGTGCCATGTTCCAGACTGGGAGAAGAGACCAAATGAGGTGCCAAAATGGCAACAGCCATACCAAGTTCCAGAATGGCAGTGGCGTAGAGAATTTGTTCCTCACAATCAGGTTCAGAGTGCTCAGTGATCCAGGCACTTGACCCCTACAGCCAAGAGAGAGGAAAGCCTGGCTACTGCTCCAAGTGGCAGAAGACCTCAGCATCATCCACATTGGTGCTGGTTTTAGGTGTATACAGAATGCAAGAGTTATGAGGTTAAAAAGGAATACATCTTGATTTCAGAAGGCCTGGGAGGCCAGGCAGTGTGCCCCTGAGAGGGAAGTGCATAAAACTGTGAGTATGAAGCCAAAGGTGCAGTGGAGAACCCTGAACTTTGAAAAAGCCAAGAGCATAGATTGTCTAAGGAAACCTGCAAGAAGGGAGCAAAGTCAGCCCAAGAGAGAAGCCATGGGAGCTACAACCACCAAAAGTTGTGGGGATGGAGTCACTCAAGCTTATTGGAGCTCACACAAGTTTGCTTCAGGGATGAACATGGAACTCCAAGATTTAATATTTGCCCTGCTGGATTTTGGACTTGCTTTTGCTCCAATTCTTTCTATCCCCATTTCTAACTTTTGGAATAAAAATGTTTATCTTGTGCCATTGAATGTAAGTAGTGTTTGACTTTGTTTTCATTTGTATAGAGGATTGCAGCTAAGAGTTTGCCTTACAACTCACAGGAGACTTGGGACTTGGATTTTTAGCAATGCTGAAACTGTTAGGACTTTGGCAACTCTTGGAGATGGACCAAAAGTCTTTTGCCTAAAGGATGTGCATGAGTGTTTGGGGGACCAGGAGTGGAATGTTATGGGTTGTGTTTGGATGTCCCCCAAAAGCAGTCATAGGGGGTGGGCTTTTGAAGGTGGTGTGAATGCTGCACCCACCCAGGGGTGGGTAGCCAGCATGCAATATAAGGGAGGGAAGGAGGTGTGTTTTTCCCTTTTGCCCTTTGTTGCTCTTGTAGGTTGCAGCCTCCCTGAACTGTTGCCCTTGTGCCATGCCACCCTGCCTTGAAATCAGTTGAGTATGGACTGAAACCTCCAAAAACTGTAAGCTAAATAAAAATTTCCTTCCTCCATTTTGGGTATCAAGTATTTTGTCTCAGTAATGAGATAAAAGTAACCAAGACACCTAAGATGCATTTCACTGTCTGTGTTCACTTACTTATGAACAAGGCTACACAATATAGTATAAAGAGCAATAGACTGAAATAAGAATATCTGGGATTCAATTCTGCTTTGTCAACAGCCGTGACTTGGAACAAGTGTTCGTATCTCTCTGATTTTCCAAGTTAGAAGCTGAGGACAATACTTCCCCTGACTTCCTGCTAAGTTTGCTGCAAGGATAGAATTGAAGGGGTGAAATACATACACAGCATTTTGTCTTTTAAAGATGTATCTATCCATGTCTATCCATACATATACATATACATGTATATATGCATGTACATGTACATATTTTTTCCTCATGCTTAAATAAACCGATGCTCAGGCAAGTCTTATAAATACACAGCCTTGTTATAGAGCTAGGATTCAGGACTTTGTAAACTCCTAACATTTTCCCTGCAGTGGAATATCTAAGCATTTGTGGTACAGTGATGAGTACCGGGATTAGCAGCTTGCTGGGAGTGTGTGAGGGGTAGAAAGTGAAGTACTGCCTGCATTCCCAGGGACCAGCTCCACTAAGATCACATTATGAAGAGGCATATCTCAAATAACTATAGGGATTTTTGTTTTCCAAAGCATCATTTACAAATTTGGGGCCAGACCTGGGATATTTAACACACTAGTGGAGCTATGAAGGGCAAGGAGAAAAAGGAAATCCTACTTTCTAGATGTTCAAGAATTAATTTCAGATGAAAAAAATATATATATAAAATGAGGAATTGTACTACATTGTTTGCTCTGCTCTGTGGTGTGAGATGTAAACCTTCCTCGCACCCTCACGTGCAATCCTTATTACATTCTCTCTCACTCTGTCTCTCTCTGTCTTTCTCTCTCTGTCTCTCTCTCTCTGTCTGTCTCTCTCTCTCTCTTGGCCCTGTTTCCTTGCTTTCAGAGGAGGTGCTCTGCAGGTCTGAGCTCAGCAGCAAGGCTGCGGCCGAAACAAACCATAGGCTGCCCCTGGAGGGCAGCTCCAGAAGAACCACAGGAAGAGTGACAGGAAAGAGGTCCGCACAGAATTCCGTAAGTATCTGTTTTATTGTAAGCAGCCGCCTCCTGAGTTCGGCAGGGAACAACTAACAATTTGCTTCCCAGAGAAGGCAGGAGTGGCTGTGTTATGATATTTGATCTTTTTACTCCTTACGATAGTCACATTATTTAAAGCAACATGAATAAAATAGGGTTCCACCAAATGTGCCGTTTCCATCATTAAACTTTATTTTACCACTATATTCTTCCTCAAAATGTATTTCATCCACTTTAGAACTGACCTAGCAAAACACCATTCTAGATTCCGGTACCACAGCAATAAGCATCTTTCTTTGATCAGAAAACACATGCAATTATGCAGTCACTTTGAAAGTAAGTAAACAGTATTTTAAAAAGTCTTTGAATTTTTGCGAAATAATCTTTAATTCCTTTTTAGTTACCTACTCCTAGATCCAGAGTACTCAGCCTTATCCACCTCAGACTTAGAATTGATGCTTGCTATTATCTTTCTACTCTTGGAAAAAAAATCTTTGGCCAGATATATTTCCTTATGTACATGCCTTATACATATTTTATACATGTCATTAAAAGCATAATTATTGACATAATACAATACTTCCTTTATATTATGCCTGCAACCTAAAGATGTAGGCAGATTTTTGGTTTTCACAGACACTAAATTTTAGAGAAACTGAATGGGGATTGCAGTAGGGGGACTAATTAACCTGAAGTCTAAGTCATAGTTCTACAAAACAGGGAAGAGTCCTCTCCAAACGCCAGCATGCCCTCATTGGGAGATAACCCTGTCCTCTACTGAGATAATAGAGACTCGTAGACACATGTGAAGAGAATTTCACTTCTTAATTTGCAAGGGTTAAACTAGTATGGTTGGGGCTGGGGATATAGCTCAGTGGCACAGCATCTGCCTAGTGAGCGTGAGGTCATGAGTACAATAAAAATAAAAAATAAGCTAGTATGGTTATTGTGCACACTATACTCCATGGCTGATTAGTAGTGAGTGATGTAGGGCATTATCCAGTCTATTGAAGCTAATCATTCCATCATAGGGTTATGATGCTGAATCATTTCTCAGAGCAGGTAAATATGCCAAGTCCTACATACACGATCACTACTAAACTAATCAGAAACTGAGAAAAATGACCTGGTTGCTTTTAGAACATCCAGTAGGTTTCCACTTTGTACTATTAAGCCACTCAAATAAAAGATGAAGGAAATAATCATTTTATGTTGTAAGATTAAAAAGGTTAAAGACAATATTTTACATTTCTTGATAGCTAAGACAGAATACTAAATGCAAGAGGATTTTGATGAAAGTTCTTGGATTATTTCTAGGCCAGTGGGAAACAGTTCTGTAATCAATTATGAATGACCACAGTGGATGTAAGAGGAAGGCTCACAGCATGTATTTGTAATTTATCATATTTAAAACTTTTCTTAATTTTTTGCAGTTATTAATAAACTATAATTATAATTATAGTTAATCAATTTGATGGCTATAATACTCCAAGATATCATATTTTAGAGAAATTTTATTTTCATGCTAAACATGTGGCTTGATGATGAAAATAAAACTGAAAGGATAACTAGACTCCAAAGAGGGAGGGAGAGAGTGAAAGAGAGAGATTTATATTCTTAATTTAATTACTATGGTTTGGAGAGCATAATGCCCCAGAAACAAAGGGTATTCTTCTTAATCTATGACCCATGACTCCTCTTCTATTAAAAAAAAAACCTTTGTTCATAATATACATTTTCATTGATTCTTATCATCTCACCATTGTAGCTGAAGTTTTAAAAGTAATCACTCTTATTTTTTTAAAACATTATTTAAAATACAGGATGAGTTGAAGAGTTCTGATTGATTGAATTCTTTCTATATTTCCAGGGTTCTGGAAAGCTAATTTTTTTATATTACCAGAAATATTTCTCAGATTCTCCAAAGTCTAAAATTATACAAACTTCTCTTACAGTTCAATTAAACACCTATTAGACCCAAGAGGTTGATATTGAATACTATAAAGTTTCTCTTGTACTGTGAATTCCATTAATGCCAAATAAACAAGCTAATAAACAATTCATGTGAGTAGTTATATGACAAAAATATGGAATCAACTAGCTCAAAATCTGAAATGTAGAAGTAGATTTGATAGCTAGAATACAAAGAATGAGTATTTTGAAACTAAACTAAATATATTCACTATTGCAAAACTCAGCATTGGCATTTGGCTTATCATGCCTTATTTAGGAATAGTTATTTTTCATTGTGAGACTGGTGAACTAAGAACATCAATTAACTAACTAGTGAGATGAAAATGTCATTGCTCTTATTTGTTGATTATTGGCCATATACCATAACTCAGAACATTTCTGATATATTCCCTTTCTCTTAGAATTTATAATCTGCTTTAGCCATTCCACCTTGGTTTTCTCAAGATAAAATTAGACCTTCAAAACTCCAAACAATTTGATTTTTAGTGGGAGACTGTAATAGCATAAATAATAAGTCAGAGTTTATTAAAAACACCTATCGAGGTATGAGGGATTTTTAAAATAAAGACTTCAAAAAATCTTTTTGAAACATGTAATATACCTTGGGAATTATGCTAAGATATGAGAAGAAAATCTTAACAAAATTTCCAGAGATTACCTTATAATTTAAAAAATATAAGTTCAAAGATCTCATTGACGTTGGATTTTTTTTAACTGAAAGAACACAGAAAGTGTACTCAAAAAGTCTAATCATGAACCAAAATTCAGGAAAAAAAAACTGCACTACTCTCTGAATTCCAAGCCTAACTTCTTTTTCAAGCTGAACTTTTATTTTTACTGATCTGATATTAAAATAGTAAGGTGAATCATATCCAATTTATAGGTGTTTGTCACAGTAGTCTTCAAATTAAAATGACGTTTTATTTTGGTCCCTATATGATACCACTAAGAACGTAGTTATACAAATACAGTTGGCCATAATGCAGTTTTTCTGGTGCCTAATCACTTAAGTTTTTGCTAAAAAGTATTAGTAAACTTCTACAGGGATACATTTTTCATACTGCCTTTCTATTTACAAAATAATTCTTCTTTACTATCTGACTTATTCCTAATGGTTTCTGTGTGAAATTGCACAGAGTACCTTATTTTATGCACTTAGAAGTTAAGAATCCAAGTTGTTAGGATTTGACCAAGACCACAAACATACTATGGGCAGTAGTGAGAGAACAAACATAGGTTAATGTGTCTTTGGTTCGTATGCTGTCTCATCTTATCCCTCTCATCTTTCATATCTCCCATTAGCCAAGGATGCCCTACTGAAAATATTGTAGCTTTTCAGTATAATGAAACATAGTGCTTGTGGTAAATCTTCTAATCCTCAGAATGGCCATACATATGTGAAGTTATCATCTGAAAGTTTTAATTTGGCAAGCATTATTTGTTTGCTTTTTATGTTTCTATTTGTTTCACAGACAACTGTGGACAGTTCAACCTCAAAACCTAACTTGTCATTCAGCAACTACTTAATGAGTGCTTACTTAATGAGTGCCTGGTTCTTTTTTTTTTTTTTTTTTTTCACTGTTACTAGTACATGTTTGCAGTACATGCTGGTCAAAGAACCTGACGCTCACAATTTAAAGAAGAAAAGTTTTTTTTTTAAGAAAAAAAACAAGAAAGATGATACAAAATTTCAAAACAAGATAACAAAGTAACAACTGTTGATAAATTGTGTATTGTTATTTTCAAAATAGTTACCCAAATTACAAGCTGTAGGCTTGAAAAGTAAATTACACAATATAAGCGCAAACCTTCCTTTTTAATGAACTAATAGAAATTAGTAGTATAATTATCTTAATTATCTTGTATATTTATATATTTTCTCCTTTTCCCTTCTTTTTCTCCATAAGTGAAATAAATCAGACTCACATGTGTAAATGTCATATTGTCTCCTTAGTGTGAGAAGCTGAAAGGATAAATAAGATTCAAAATGTATAATAGATATTGTGAAATGACAAGAAACTGTTCAAAAGGAAGGAAAAACAGATGGGGGAAAGCAGGGAAGTTTTAAATTAGTTCAAGATTTTGGGGTATGCAGTCCATGGTCAGCTGGCTCCAAGGCAGAAACATCATGGCAGAAGGACATGGCAGAGCCAAGCTACTTAGTTCTTGACAATCAGGGAACAGAAAAGGAGAACAGCATCAGAGAGCAATGGGCCAGGAACTATACATAGTTCCCAAGTCCATACCTCAATGACCTATGCAGACGCATGCAGAAACATATTCTACTAATCTGCTAGGCATTTGTTTATCCAATTAAATTGACATATTAGGATTTATGGTCACAGATAAAATTCAGAAATACACAAATTTCAAGAAACTGCATTTACGTTAATGAAATAAATTTGTTGGAATTGTTTATTCTGAAATATTATTCCTCCTGCCTCTTCTTAAATTATAATGTTGCCCAGAGTCTGATTTAGAATTTTATCCATTCTTATCTTCCTCTTTTCTTACTCAACCCATACATTTTCCCTAAATGCTATACTCATGTTTCTAGGAGATTATTGAATATTTCCCTAAGTATACAGACTGCAAAACTAATATTTACTAGACTAAGTTCATTATCTTTCTCCCACTCCTTTCTCCCCCATATGGTCTGTCTCTCTTTGAAGAGAATTATCATCTTCATAATTTCTCAAGTTAAAACTCTAACAGGCTTCATGTACTCTTCCTTATTCCTCATATCCTCCATCCATGTTAGGACACTGAATCTAGAGTCAGTGCTCATCTTGCCTCTGCCACGAGGCCTTAGCATTTAACCGTTCTGTGCTTTGGTTTCTTTATCTATAAAATAGATATTAAATATACTATTCCACACACACACACACACACACACACACACACATCTTCGGGTGGTAGTTGCCCAATAGATATTTGTTGGAGGGAAGGAAAGAAGAAAAGAGGAAAATGGAAAAGAAAGAAAAAAAGAAACAAAGAGGGAGGAAGAGAAGGAGGAAGGAAGTGAGGTGCCTTTCTTCATGCCAATTTGGAGTGCTCTGGCAGAAAGGTGTGCAACTGTTGAGATAAAAGAAACCATTTTGGATTTCAGGGAAGCTCTTCTAGAAGGATGCTAAATTCAACTGGAAATAAAAAGGAGTGCTTGCCTTGGCAGCATGTATATGAAGAAATAAAAAATTCATTGATTATGTACATGATGAACTTGTAACAGTATACAAAGTAAGTTTTGGGTTTCCCCAACCTGGCCTGTCTATTCATTTTCTCTACCTGGTAACATTGCTGTCATTCTTCAAAGTTATTTGAAATATGCAATTTTCTTTTGAAGCATATGTAGTGCTGGCTCATTGCTATTATTTGCCAAAATTATAACCAATCTCTGAGAGAAACAGAAAGCTAAAATTTAAAAGGTCAGTAGCCATATCAGACTTTTTCCCTATAATGTATATTTTGTTAAATATTTGTACATCGTATTCAAGTACATATATACTGTATAATAGACAGCACAATGGCAAGTTTAATATACTATAGTAAATAGTAAATGTGAAAGGATAGACTGGATGCCTAAAGTGCCTAAGCAATGACCAATATGAGATACCATATTTAGTGTCATACAGGGAGTGTCATGGTATCCAGATTTTCCCCAAATTACTACAATCTATTTTCAACTCATTTTTGAAAAACTAAGATATTTTTCCATCAAAAAAGTGACTTTTAAGATAGAATACAAAACACTGATCAAGCGGAGTGCAAGCAGCACTATCATCAGAGAATATTTTGTAGAACAAGCAGGAAAAGGCTTTTTCTGAGTAATTAATGGCAGATATTTACACAGAGTAGACTGAATCAAGCTAATATTCCTACTGGTAAGATGAATATTTTCTAAAATGAACTTTGAGGAAACGCAGAAGCCAAGAATGAGAGTTTGTTGGTAAATAAGTTTTGTAAGATGACCTCATATCTCAGCATTTGCACTCAATGGTTTCTCAAAAGCTACTCAAAACTCCATCTGGTGCTCAGCTCTGTGACTATACTAATGGGAAAGATGTCCGACAAGCTCATGGCAGAAAGAAATGCAGAACAGATTCAAAGAGCTGCAGGGCCTGAATGACAAGCAAAATAAAGCAGAATGTGGCACCATACACCTGTAATCCCAGTACTTGGAAAACTGAGGTAGGAGGATCACCATGCGTTTGAGGCCAACCCAAGTTACATAGTGAGTTCAAGGTCAGTCTGAACTGTGCAGCAAGACCCCGTCTCAAAAAAAAAAAAAAAGTAAAATAAAAACATTAACCAGAGTACATTGTCTATCTTCTTTGTTTAAAGAAGTACACTTCAGTTAGCCGTAATTAACCTCATGATGACGTACAGGAACTTGAAATTAACATATAGATAGTTTGTTATACATAATTTGCTTTTAGTTGTTTAATAATGATCTCACTGGTGTTTCTATAATACTTGTCAATAGTTTTTCCCCTTTTTTGGAAAATGCAAGTCTCCTCAATTATTGATAATATTGTTCTCTGAACTAACTTCAATACTCACTATCTTTCCACTGCAATAATGTATCTGATGTCCAGGATAGAAGTTTTTGCTAATTAGAATACAGTATGAAATTTTTTTCATACTAGCATAACAATAAGATTCTTAAGGCAATTTGGGGAAAAATAAAAATTACTGAGGAAAATTATTTAGTCTCATTTATTTACCTGCTTTTATTCCTTATTAATGTAGATCATATACTTAATTCAAATTTCCAAGTTCTTCAGCTTTACGATTAAGATACAAAAATAGGCTGTTTGCAACTGACTAGAGATTGAAAAAGTCTCTGCTAAAATCTAAATCAGAAAAAAGGAAAGAAACAATTTGGAACTTTCCTGTAGCATGTCAGAACTCATTCAATAGGACATCGTGACCCAGAGCATTGAAAGACAGGAATATTTTAGACAATTCCTGCTTTAAAAATCACCAGCCTGTTTGGTTTGAAGCCATTCTTATTCCAACTTTACTTCATACAAATAAATAACATGGAAAAATGAAAGATTGCAATGTAGGTTAGAAGAAGCCTTGAATGATTTTTAGTGGAATATTATGTGCTGAAATCACAAGAGTTTAAATTAGTAGCTTAAAATGTTCCATTTACCACACATCACAGAAGGAAGTATCTTTTTGGTCTCTCTTCAATTTCATTCCTCCAAATCCTTGACCAGCTGAACTGATTGTTCCAGGTCATCAAACCCCTAAATAATTTAAACTCCCAAGTTCAGAGTGAGAGAGGATATGGCTGGCTGGATATTACTATCAGTTCATGTGGCAGATAAAACCTAATGCTACATATACACACTCACTTGTACGTACACAGACCAACCACGCATATGCACAATTCCTTCAGAAGCACAGAGCAAGTCAAAGCTCAGAGCTACACAAAGTATAAGAAGGGATTTTAATACATAAACCAACCTATGCCAACAATATCAAAGCCTGATTTAACTTTCAAATTTTAAATTCTTTATACTCTTTCCCATGTGATGATGTGTGGTTCTACTTCACTTCAGATCTCTGGCGGACACATGATCCTATATTTCTATTGCTTTTAGACAGAATTCACTGGGGAAAGGTTGCTCAATGGGTACTGATTTATAGTAAAGTAGGACCAAAAGGTTCTAGTGTGCCGTTGCGCAGTAGGGTGATGTGGATAATGACGGTGTACAATATATTTCAAAAGCTTAGTCGAAAGGATTTTCAGTAAGTAAGGATAAATGTTTGAGGAGACTGACATGCTTAACCTGATTTAAACATTACATAATATATGCACATATCAAAATATACACAGTGCCCCAAAATATGTGTTATAGTTATGTGTCAGTTAAAAGATAAATCAAGTTTTAAAAAATTATTTAGGTCAGTCTTTCTCAATACAGCTCTAAAGAAAGATTAGTTTCATAAGATGTTAAATTTTACAGAGAGAGGAAAGAACCTCATGAGCAAAATAAGTAATGTTTAATTAAATCAAGTTAGATGGGCTTTAACTTTGGTTTGCTAATTGGCAGGCTACTTCATCAGGGTTAATGTGCGCTGTTCATATGTGTTAATGTGTGCCATGAACTTGGAAAGAGGTAAAGTCAGTGCTAACTGTGGTAAACCCAAAGTTGTTTGAACATCTCAAGGAAATGTTACAATGTGGCAGGCAATGCTGAGTTCTATGCATTCAGGATGCCTCCGTTTTTCTTTTACAGTAACCAAATTTCCCTCAAGGGCACACCCTCACTGATGAGACCTCCCATTAGGTCCCACCTCCTAACATTTCCACTGTCTCCCAATAAAACCAAACTGGAGGCAAAGCCTTTGACACACAGAATTTGGGGGGACACTCCAGACTGAAAATACAGCAATAATGCACCACACAAAGTAAAAATGATAGTGTAATAAATACATTAGCATCCACAGAAATTCATCTCTTCTCTAATTCTCCTATCACAAATAGCAGCTATACTAATATTAGGATGTATTTTCCTTTGGCTTTTAGATTTTTCAAATATTTATCTATAAAAATATGTCCACTTTTACTTACGTCTCATATATATAAAAGTAGACTTGTATTCTGTATAATTTTCAATGACTTGAATATTTCCCTAAATAATATTTTCTAAGATATAGCCATGTTGTGTATAGTTTGGACTTGTTACTTTTCTTTGCTAGATAATATTTCACTGTACAAATATATGATAAATATATCAATGTATGTATTTTTGTATTGATGGAAATCTAACATGTTTCTAATTTTTGCTACTCCAAATAATGATGCTATGAATATTCTTAAACATGTCAAAGATTTCCTTTAAAGTATATAATTAAGAGAGAAATAATGAATCATGTTATATGAAACTTTATACCTAAATTCAAAATGGATTGAACTAATTTATAATCCCACTGGGAGATATATATATATATATATATATATATATATATATACACATACATATATTGAGAAAGAGAAAGAGAGTTCTTAGGACAGTCATGTTAATAACAGGATTATTTTACTTGATAGATACTAATTTAGAATTTCTCTCAAATCCTAGTGAATTAACCTATCATTACATATTGACCTTCACCATGTCAAAGAATTCTTTTTATCAAAAATGTATTTTTCTGATATTAATATAGCTATCCTAACTTTGTTTCCCTACTCTTTTTTGGTTAGTATTTGCCTGTTTCATCTTTTTCTAATCTTAACTTTCAAGGTTTTTGTCCCTATACTTCTAGGTCTTCAAAAATAATATACAAATGATTTTTATTTTTACTTTTTACCTGTCATGTTTGGTCTATTTATATTATGGTATTTATGATCATTGAGTATTTGAAGTGATTATGTTTGTATATATTTCTTGTATCTTTATATTTTTATTTATCCTGTTTTTACATGCTTCTTTTACTCTTCAATTTCAATTTCATTGAACTAATTTGGCTGCTTTGTATTTATGGCCATCCTCTCAGTATTTTTAAGCCCTCAAACAATGAATAATAATAATAATAACAATAATAAATCTATGTCATCACCACAGGCCTTATCTGAGAGCTTATTTGAAGTGAAAAATCTCAAGCCTTGCCCTCATTCGCATCCTACAATCTGCTGTTGCAGCCACTGTGCGCTTCCAGGATGGACACCATCCTGGATTTGGCTTTAGTGTCAAGTCTGATGATGCCATGCACACAGAAAGGTGTTAAAAAGTGTGCTATTGCCATTAAGGAGGACTTTTGGCAGGAGAAGGCTGTGTCATAAACGGGAAGGAAGACAGCACAGAGATATAGGAAAGGAGGGGACTTAGGATATAACCCAGTGGCACCGTGTCAGGCTGGCAAATACAAGGTCCTGAGTTTAATTCCCGGTACCAAAAAAAAAAAAAAAAAAAAAAAAAAAAAAAAAAAAAAAAAAAAAAAAAAAAAAAAAAAAAAAAAAAGATAGGAAGGGAGACTGGCTTGGAGTTAAAGTAGTGGGTAATGCAAGGCACAACTGACCTTGTAAGTTGTATGTCTAGACCACTGTTACTACTTCCAGAAATCTTTTTTTTTTTCTTTCTTGCTTTGATTTGTTAACTGTATTGACTGCCTGCTAGCAAGCTTTCACTTTTAGCTGTGCCATTTTGTGCTGTGCTTGCTGAGCCCTGCGAACCCTCTGTTTTGGAGTCAAAAGATTTGAGCTGTATTTAAGGTCTGGTGTGTTATATTCAGGTCTTTGTTAAACAGACCCTGCCTCATGAGTCTTCATTCCACATCTATCTGTGTGTTTCATGTTACATTGTGTGTCTTGCTTCCAGCATGGACCGTATCTAATGCTAGGCTCAGAGGAACAACTTTTTTTGTGGGCCCATTTCTTGCATGCCTCACGCAGGTGCTAGTTCCAATCTAGAGAACATTCAGATGAAAAACTGATGCCCTTTGCAGTATACAAGCCTATTGGATACTTGAGTGGAAGAGTGATTACTATGTGGCAGGCTGAAGTCACACCCCTAAGTGTGCATGGCTCATTGTGACCTTACAAAATGCCTGTGCTGCTGTTGCTGCTGTCTATGCCACTGTCTCAAGGATACAGGGGAAAATACCCACGCACATCTGCAACATAGTTAAAGGCTAATTCAACCACTGCATGTGGGTGTTCCCTATGTCTGATGGTTCTGAATTGAGGCTGTCTTGAGGAAGAAAGTTGTAAATTTAGCAGGATAGAGAAAAATCCCCAACCTGAAAAGTAATCCAGCAACTACCAAGAAAGATAAAGAAGGAAGAAGAAAGGGATAAAGGGAGGAAGAGGGTCTTTTCAAAAGGAAGGAGGGAGAGGAAGAAAGGTAGAGGGACAGGAGAAGGAGAAGGAAGAGAAGAGAAGGAAGAGGAGAAGAAGAGGAGAAAAGAGACTTGATACAGGATGAGGAAACAAACAAACAGACAAAACCTCCAAAATATAAATTCACAATTTGACTAAATTGAAAACCCAACAGTTACTAAAAGAATTTATTCAAAAAGTCTATATATTTATATAAAAAGATGTCAGTTGGTTTTTGCATCTCTACAATATATGCTCTAGAATATCTGCTGCAATGCGCTAGCTAGAAAGACTCTGTGGCCTTCATCTGTACCATATTCCAAATTTCAAGTACATTTGAAATACCCACTAAAGTTAAACAAAACACTTGTATAATGTTGATAGATACTAAACACAAAATAGAGAAAATACACCCACTGAAATCATCAGAACTATTTCCTTGCCTGCACACCCAATGGTCATGGCACATATTACCTTAAAACAGTTCATTCCAAGCATGGATGCTTTAACTCAATGAATATTAAGTTAAAATTAAATCAAATCTTTAGCCTGAACAAATTGGATGAACTAAATGGGGCCCTATGGACCACTTTTCTAAATAGTTAATACTGCCTAATGTAAATTAAAACAGGGTCTTCAAGAATTGAAACCATTATATCTATTTAGAAAAGACTCTTGGAGACTACTTGGAGAAGGAATGATTATCCCCACTGGTTTTCCATTTAAAAGGCCCTTTTTGACCTCTTCTTAAAGTTGGAAAAAAAAAATGAATGGTGCCTCACAGAGTTTTGCCACAACCTGAATACCACCAGCCATGGTCCCATTCGTCAAGACGCTTGTACAATATTTTTTAAATTATTGGTTGTAACCAGTCCATAAGTGGTGCATAGTTTGGCATCATAGATTTGGCTAATGTCTAAGGTCTATTTCAAAAGTCTCTAACCACAATTTATCTTGACCTTGAAAGGAGCATAGTATATCTATTTTGGGTTATACTGTGTACCTCTAAAATTCATATGTTGAAGTCCTAATCACCAGCACCTAGGTTGTAACCATCTATATTTGGAGGCAAAATCTAAAGAGGTAATTATAGTAAAATGAACCCATGTGAGTGGACACTGATCCTGTACAACATGTAATTGCAAGAAGAGATTAGGACAGAAAACACATAGAGACAGGGAGATGACCACGTGATAGCATAGAGAGAAAACAGTCATCTGAAAACCAAAGAGAGAGGCTTCAGAAGAAATCAAACCTGCCAACACTTTGACCTTAGCCTCGTAGCCTCATAAACATTCAAAATATAAATCATACTTATAAGGAAACACCTTCTTGCTTTGGTACCTGTGGGGAATTTAAAACCACGTGTAGAGACACTGACTCAACCCAACCTGTAAGCACCATAAAAACTTGAGACCAGTCTTCTATTTCTGGTACTCTCACGATATGCTTGGAAGGCTTGGGAGCTTCCCTGCTTTTCCCAGCAGCAGCAGCACGTGAATTGTAAATCTTTTCATACCCAGTAGAGTGTGTGAGTGTGTGTGAGTGTGCGTGTGCGTGAGAGAGGGAGAGAGAGAGAGAGCGAGTCATCAATATTGACAGCTCAGTCAAATTTTGGGTGAAATTTCATTCGACATCTTCAGAGCAGTTCCACAACTCACTAAATGAGAAGCTACTTGCTTACTATGCACAAGTAAATAAATTAGTATGTAGTATTCTAAAACACTTTAATATTACTCTCTCTTACCAGGTGACATGATTTTCTTTAATGTTGTTCTTTTTTGACCTATAAATAAGGCAGCACTATTTTATTATCTCATAAAGACAATGTTTACTTCAATGTTTACCAAGTTCTTTTTCAAGTTCTTTCCTTCTTTCTATGGTCATTTTCTCTACTTTAGCAAATCCTTTATCTTACAGCTTCCTTTATTATCTCTTTGTAGATGATCTGTTTTGTCTGTCTTCTGTTAAGACCTTTTATTCAAACTTTATGTTGTCTTATTACAAAATGTGAAAATATGGACCTCTTTTTTTCTTAATTTATCCTGCTTGGTATTTACTTTGATTCTCTTATGTATGGATTCATGTTGTTAATTATTTTTAGCCACTATTCCTTCATTTCCTCTGTTTTGATTTTTCTGGCAAATTCTTCAATTGATATTGAACCTTAGTTTTTCTTGAGCCTAGCAATACATTATAAAAGTATGTTTTATTTACGATTTAGTTGATTTGTAGCACAGGGGCCAAAATTAGCCTTACTCCTAGAAGCAGAAATGTAGAGATTAGAATTTAGTTTTGTCAATCTAGATATTTGAGCTACATCTTGAACACTAGTCTTAACTGAAGAAATTACTAAATTTTGCTGAGTGTGGTGACTCAACACCTGCAATCCCAGGACTTGGGAGGCTAAGGCAGGTGGATCCTTATGAGTTTGACACCAGCCTTGGCTACAAAGTGAGCTCAAGGCCAGCCCAGACTGCATAGTGAGACCCTGCCTCAAAAAAGCACACATGTAAAAAAAATTACTAAAGTTTTCAGGGCCTGGTGACACATGCTTGTGATCCCACCACTTGGAAGGCTGAGGCAGGAGAATGGTTGCAAATTTGAGACCAGGCTGGGTTACAAAGTGAGTTCAAGGCCAGCCTGAACTGCATAGCGAGACCCTGTCTCAAAAAAAGAAAAAGAAAAAGAAATTACTAGATTTTTGTTGAGCAGTGCACCTTTCCTGTGTGACAGTTTTCAGTTAGTATAACATTATAATTTAGAGTCACTCTCTGACACCCTGATTATTTATCATGATTGGTGATTTAAAATTCTAAAAGAAAAAGTTTCAAAAAGCATAATTAGTTTAGTGGCAATTAAATCCAGTCATTCCAAAGAAATAAATAATAACTGAAAATAATAAATGAATGAAAAGCTTCAAAACAAGTTTTGAAGCATCTTACAGAAAAGTGACAATGTACCTATGATTTTCTCATTTTACCACTCTTTAGCTATAGAGATAAAAAAGTTGTATTAATACTGAAGTCTTGCATAAAAATATAAAATTCCAAAATGGTCTCCATATGTTAGTAAATTCTTAAAATATAGTTTTTCTTTTTTCCTAAGGAAAAAAAGTAATTTCTAACTCTTATTTATGAAAAAAATTTTGCTATTAAAAAGACCAAGAGTTCTGCAATGTCCTTTACTAACTGGAAACACTACATGGTATAACCATTTCTTGTCCAAGAAGAAATTTCTCTTTTATCTTCATCAAAGTTGTATGGATTTGCTTTTATAAAAGCTTCACTTCTAGCCATAATGAAGTAACTGGGATGGACTCATCTTCCTGCTATATACAACATCAAAACGGTGAAACTTTATGATTTGTAGCAAAAGGAAGGCATGCATGAGTACCATGTTTGCCTGGACATTTTCCATGGAGGCCTATACAGCTTATGAGTTTGGGAGGTCAAGCCAACCAGGGCAGAGTGATCTCAGTGGAGCAGTCCAAGGCTTAAACTCAGTATAAGTGAGCCAGCTAGGATATACAGGGCACATCACTTTGCTCATGAGTCTGCAATTTTGGAAGGATTCAGTAAAAATACCTAAGTTCTACCCCATTCAGATAATGGGGCAGTTTAAAAGCTATGAGTCAGAATCATCTGGAGCTTTTTATTCACTCATAGCATGATGACTGATGCTGGGAAAAGTTGAAGTACTGAGTTGGGAAAAGCTGGAATTCCTTGAGTTTCTCCATTTCTATGTGGCCTCTATATAATGTTCTCTCCAGAATGAAGCTCAAGGTTAACAGTCTTCTTCAATGTCAATGCAGGGCACCCAAGATGTGAGTCTCAACAAAGGAAATAGGCAGAAGCTGAGTTGTCTTTTCTAACCCAAACTTAAACCTAACACTTTTTCTCAACCAGAGTACTAGAAGCAAATTCACAAAACTGTCCAGGAATTTCAGTGGTGGAGAAACAGATTCTAATTTTTCTGGAGGAGTGTCACAAAATTTACAGCCATGTCTTAAAATAACTTTGAGACCTAGAAGAATCTAGTTAGCCTTAGATGGTTATATAAATCAGGTTTCATGCACAAGAGATAAACTGAAGTACTAGAATGGAAAGAGGGAGTGGAATGATATGGTTCTCAGAAATATATAACTGTTGCATCATAAGAGTATGCAGAATACAAATGTAGAACAAATGTTATACTGTCAGCTTGAAACTAAAGAAATTGCTCAAAAAGCATGGTTTTGAGACTATGTCTTAGAAAAAAAGAATGTAGTCATTTTAAGGACAAATTTAAAAATGAGTAAAATATTATTCTGTTTCTTGTGGCTATAACCAAATATGTGAAGAAAAAGGGTTACTGTGGCTCATTGTCCTCAAAGTAGAAGGTCTAGGGGTCTCATCTGGCGATGGCCTTCTTGCTTGCAGAATCTGGAGGCAGTGAAGACTGTTACATGGCAAGAGTCTGGGAATGTTCATGCGTGCACATGTCTGTCCGGCCTCTTCTTAGAGAGAAACCAGGATTTAAGCATGGCAGCTCTACCATGCTGACTTTATCTAATCTGAACAATTTCCAAAGTCTCAACTTTGAATACCATTGTCATATTGTTTTTACCCTTTTAACAATATTCTTCATGGTGTAGTAAGGAATAGTGGTGCACACCTGTAGTCCCAGAATTTAGGAAGCTGAGGCAGGAAGCTATTGAGTTCAAGGTCACTAATCTAGATAGTAAGTCTCCGATCGCAAATAAAATAAAATAAATAATAAAATACTTTACAATGGGGAATGAATTTCAACACATAATCCTGTGGGGGACACTCAACCATATCCAAATCATGTCAAACAAGAGCATCAAACTGAGCCTTACCTCAGCTGAAATGGGGATGAGGATGGGATAGCCAGCGGATAGTGAGAAATTAACCTCGAAGATTTATTGTACAAATAGGTTCAAATAAATCTTGAAAATGAAAACACCTGCTTTAGGGTAATTGCAGTTTAAAAGGATAACTGAATAATGACAACAAATTTGTGTTACATATTATTTAATTTCAAGTAGTATCTTTAAGAAAAATGAAGCAGAAGGGAGAAAGTAAATTAGTTAAGTATAAAAGGTCTTATGCAGTGTTTGTTTTGGAACAGAAGAAAAAGAGAATGAGATAAATAAGCTAAGTATGAAAGTGAGCAAGGGCACAAGTGAAAAGAGGATGTCAACAGTAAAGAGAGAGGAAGGCACAGAGATGTGAATTTAATCTGAATCACCAATAAAAATAGGGAATGCTCTGGAAAAAGGAAGAAGAAATTTTATTACCAAAATATTTCACCTACAGAAGTACAATAGGAGTTATTTGTCAGTAGAGAGTTTGACACCGTATTTTTTAAATAAGCAAAATTTTAAAGTTATCAAGCATATTTATTAAATATATAACCAAAATATTTTATCACAAAATAGTCACTACTTGTGGGAAGTGCAAGGCCTTTTCTGGGATACAATAACAGTATTCCCACATATGATAATATGCTAGAATTTCAGCATAGCTGTTGGCTAATAACACTTGCTCAATGCCTTTTTAAAATAAATTATACTATAATTGCATAAGTAATAGATTTTAAACCTAAATGCAAGAGACCATATACTGATATACAAGAGATTATAGATTGAATATATTTCTAGAAACATGTTGGGCAGTAAACTTTAAATATTTTAATTGTTTATTTATTGCATGTCTAGTGACGTCAGAAGAGTGAATAATGAATGTAGTAAAAAATATATTTGTTGTCGCATGTAGAAATTCATGGAAGTTTTTAAATGATTGTTCTGATTTGATATGAATTTATAAGAACATCCAGGCAGTGTCCAAGGAAATTTTCACAAATATCTGTATCACATAGGATAACCTTGCAAACAGATATTACATGACTGTTATCCCTGTGTTCTCAAGGAGATGCAATGAGCCATTCAGAGATTACCTGACTTCTGAGACAGTAGTTTATGAGTCACTATCAGTATTTGAGCCCAGATGTGGCTCATGAAGATGAACTTCATCACACTGACTAGGGAGTTAGGCAAAAATCTGAATCTGTGGGTATCGACAATGTGAATTTGGAGCTGTATCTAATTAACCCTTCTAATCGCAAACAAATGTATGTATGTCCATTGACACATACTTGTACACAAAAAGGATCTGAGTAACTAAGAAGGTTAATTTTGGAGCCAGAAAGACTCATTTGGTATGGAATAAATTAACCTGTTTTATATATATATGATAAAACTTCATATATGTGCAAGTACACCTTTCCTTATTTGTCGGTCATCTAGTTTTCTCTCTCCCCACACACATACACACACACACACATCATTAGGCAAGAGAAAACTTTCAGCTCAATACTACCTGAGAGATATCTATTTTAAAATGTTTATCCTACAACGGCTATATGTTATTTCAAAATCCATATTCTGACTGAAGAACAACACATAACCTTTGTATACTAACTGTATAGTAGTATATGTCTTAATTTTACATTAAATGCAATCATTATGGCTAACCTGACTTTTTGCTTGATAATACAAAAAGCTAACAAATATTCAGCTACTTGGATTCATGGTCAGATAAACCTATGCCATTCAATTTCATACACAGGGAAGGGCTTTTCCCTATGTCCCAAGAACATATGCAATCCAATAATCCAGATAATGTTACTTGTTATGAATATGCATGATTGGAGACAAATAGGACCCTATTTTTGGATGACTATTTCCTAATACTTTTTCCGGCCCTAGCAGTCATGCTACAACCTAGAAAAGCAAAGCAGTGGTTTTCTCCCTTTGTTTTTTCTAATGAGTAAAAAGTGAGAGAAAATTGTAAAGTGGTTTTCTTTTTTAGTGAGAGCAAAACAACAATGAATTAAAGATTAAGGAAATACTATGTTTCAGAAGCAAAATCCTATTTTGTAAAGCTGACAATGGTGATCAGGTGATTCGAGAGTTGACAGCTCTGCATGTTCTTGGCTCATTAGATGTGTATTTTCTAAAACTATAAATCTAAATTCATAATGCTTCTCTCTGATACAACAACAGAGTATGGAAATTAGTATGTAGTTTGGAGTCTGTCCAGGAAGATTTATTACTAGAAGTGGCAGAACTATTGTGGTATGGTGCTACTTATTCACAGCAAAAATCTTCTCAACCCAAGAAACATCTTGAATCCTCATTCAACATATACAAGAGTGTAAGGTCAATTAATATGTTACAATTCCATGGGATAACAAGCCTAATGCCCTTGAATTTTTAATCATTTATTCTTCTCTATACAGTAAATTCCCAACTTGTAAACACTTGATTCGTGAGACTTTCACAGATAAGAACAGAACTAACATTAGGAATATTCACTGATGCAAACAAATTGAGAAAGTAGCTCATGTGTCTTGTGGATTGTCACAAGTGTGTTGCTCTGTGGTTACAGTTGTGTTGTACAGTGCAATAGTGAAGAGTAGTACAGTACAGCCAGGGACTTACTGTATTTGTGTGTACGTTTTTAATTTTTATACTTTACATTGTATATTTGTGTCAAAGATGCGTAAGACTCATTTCATTGGGCTTACAAATGAATCTGACTTACAAATGTTGTCAGAGAACTGAACCCATTCCTAAATCAGGGACTTACTCTAACACAAAAGTAGATAATTATACTTTAGTAGGATTGCAACTCTATAACGCCAAAAATTTTGAAAAAGAAAAGAAATGAAACTTTAATATATATTAATAATTAATTTCAGTTTTTTTCTTCTAATATACTATAAAGGAGACAAGTAATGAATCAGTGAGAAAACAGGCTTCCTAGTGAAACCCGAAGACTTCAAATTCCACACTTGTTAGTTGGTAGCTGTATGATCTTGGCTAGATCCGAGGCTTTCATCTGGAAGATAGAATATAACATACTTTATAACATACTATGAGACTGTTAGTAGATTAGAAATGGCTCAGGAAAACTTTTAAGATATAATAGGGATATTAGACAAGTATAGTTATTTAAATTAGCTGAACTAAGCTGAAATGAGGCTTTCGGTTGAATTTATAGTTTTAAACACAATTTAAAGCTGGGCGTGGTGGCACACACCTTTAATCCCAGCACTCGGGAGGCTGAGGTAGGACGAGTGTTGTGAGTTCAAGGCTGGCTTAGGCCACAATACGAGTGCAAGGCTGGCCTGAACTACATAGTGCGACCCTGCCTCAGAAAACCAGGGCTGGGAGTTGGGCTCAGTGGCTTAAGCGCCTGTCTGGTAGGCACAAGGCTGTGAATTTGATCCCTGGTGCCACAAAAAAATAAATAAATAAAATAAAAACAATTTAATATACATACTACCTTAATGTGTACAAAGTAATGTATGTATGTACATGTATATGTATATATTATATATGTACTATGTATGTGTATGTGATATATATATATATATATAATATATATATAACTTTAAATTCTTTGAAATTAATTCACTCATCTTTGCATGAAACTTTCAGGCAGACCAAACCTAAGAGTCTGAATTTGTTTTCTAGGTGGGATTAATGGTACGCTCAGTGCATGTTTCCTGATGGCTTCTCTATTGGTTCCATCATTTTTCCCTTTTGTTAAGTGATATCTAAAGTTATTTTTTAATGTTACTTTCCTATTTGCCTTTGAATGAAGTTGTTGAAGCTCATCAACCCTGCTCTGATCTCCCAGAACTAATCACAGTAGAGATGTGTTAGACCAATGATAACTCAAGAATATTACTAGCCTTCTCCCCTTTTTTCAAACTAACTTAATTTTCATGAACTTTATATTTCATTCATTTGGCAGGACACTTTGAGGGACATCTTGAGAGACAGTTTGATACCATTGGTTCATGTTAAGTTCCATTAATTATCATTAATGAAGTCTTTATTTGATTATCTGTCTATTGTCAAGTAGCAGAGTTATAATAAAAATTTTAAATTCCTCAACTTCTTAATACTTGGTATTCCTGATGCAGTTCCTATTCATTCTACCTCCTTGAAAACAAAAATATAAAACTCTCCAAGAACAATTTGTCACAGTATGTAGTTAAATTTACAGCATAAGTTTATTCTACATATCAGTGTAATTTACTTACATCGTTTCTGTTTAATTCTATCTTGAGGCCAACAGAATCTAAATAATGATGTAAATACTTGCTTTTTTTCTTTACTTTTAAAATTTTTTTTGTTTTTAAAAAAGCAAAACAGAAAAAAGATAGAAATGATACAGAATTTAAAAAAAAAGTAGGGAATTAACATTAGTTAATACTTTGCATATTGTTGTCTTAGAAGTTGTTGTTCAGGTTATAAAATCTAGGCACAAAAGTGATCAATCAAGCAATGACAGTACAAACTGTTCTTTTTAATGAACTAACAGAGATTAGCAGTATAGTTATCTATCTAGCATACATATATATACATACATTTATATGTGTTTACCAACATGCGTATAATCTTTCCCTTTCTTCCTTTTGTCCTTTCTGCTATCCTAGCCATTCTGTCCTTTTGAGCACTTTCTTTCCCTTTCATTATTACAATATCCAGTGTGTATTTAGGATCTTCTTACTCTTTCAAATTTTTACTTTTTATTATTTTTTGTGCTAGGGAGGCAGTATGATATTTATAAATGTGAGTTTGATTTATTTCACTTATGAGTATGGTCTCAAGTTGCTTTCATTTATGTATAAAAGCCTCAAGGTTACCTTTTTTTATAGCCAAATAACATTCCATTGTATAAAAATATCATATCTTTTTATCCATTCTGCGATTGATGGGCATTTTGGTTGTTTCCAAGATTTAGCTATTACAAAGTGTGCTGCTATGAACATGAGAGCACATATATTGTTGTGGCATGACATTTTCAATTTTTCTGGGAAAATACCCAGAAGGGGAATAACTGAATTAAATGGAATTTCCAATCCTAGTTTTTTTTAGGAATGTCCACACTGATTTCCACAATGGTTGCACCAACCTATACCCCCACCAGCAGTGGAGAAGTGTTCCTTTTTCCCCACAACCCCGCCAACATTTGGTATCAGTTGATTTCTTGATGGCAGCTATTCTTTCTGGAGTAAGGTGGAATCTCAGTGTTGTTTTTATTTGCATTTCTCAAATGACCAGTGATGTTGAGCATGTCTTCATGTATTTATTTGCCATTAGTATTTCTTTCTCTGAGAAGTGCATGTACATCTCAGATGCTCATTTTTGGATTGGGTCTTTGAATTTGGGGGGCCTGATGTTTTTGAATTCTATCTATGTTCTAGATATCAGTCCTTTGTCTGAGGGACAGCTGGCTAAAATTCGTTCCCATTCTGTGGGCTTTCTCTTCACTCCGTTGGTGATTTCTTTTGAAGTACAAAAACCTTTTAGTAAGAAGAGATTCCAGTTGTTGATTCTTTGAAGTACTTCCCATTTTGTTCATGAACTCTTTGCCTACTCCTATGTCTTCAAGATTTCTACCTACCTTGTCTTCCAGGAGATTTAGTTTTTCTGTTTTAATATTTAGATATTTGATCCATTTTGATTTTAGTTTAGTGCATGGTGATAAACATGGGTCTAGTTTCAGTCTTCAGCATGTGGGAAGCCTATTTTTCCAGCTCCATTTATTAAAGAGACTATCTTTCTTCCAGTGAACATGATTAGCCCCTTTGTCAAAGATAAGGTGGCTAAATTTTTTTGTAGTTGTGTTCAAATGTTTGTTTTAATGTAATTCATTATTCATTTATATTTCTAATGTTGAAGATAGTTATATTATCACCGAATGAAACTGATATATTCAATAAGGAATACAATATTGACTATACAATACTTTAGTATTATTGCAAGGTCAATTGTGGTATATTTTAACTCTGTGGATTTACATTCATAACACAAATGAGGTTACTGCTTATGCAAGGTATAATTAAATCAATTATAAACAAGAAGACTTTTCTAACACAAGACAGAACACCAAAAACTTGCATAGTATTGTTAGAATTTGCATCATTGCTCATCTTGGTATATTATCCATTTTTCCTAAATCTTAACATAAGTAGATCTTTACCCATAGTCTTTTCTGTCTACAACATAGGTGTTGACAGTGTGATAAATTTTTATAATATTTAGCCATGACTGTACTATAAAATATTTCTTGTACAGTACATTTAAATTAGGTTTGAAAAGAAAATTTTTATTGGAATACTTATAGACTTTTCTCTTAAAAGTAGTTAACCCATAATTCTATTCAGAAATATACTCTCACACAAAAGTTCTCATAACTTTTTGAATAAGTAAACAATGGATAATATTGCTAAAATTTACTTCAGAAAAAATTAAGTTATTTGATGAGTAATAGATTTTAATAGAGTTATATTTTGGGAAAATAGATATATTATTGTTATTAAATGTTAAGTTATTATAAATTACAAAAGATAATTTGAAATTATGTCATAATAAACCAAGATATGTATTGCCTGACACTTGCTATATACTTTGAAAAATAATTTTTTCCTATTGCTTTCCCATTATTTTGAGAAATAACTATAAAACTTACACAAGTGGATTTGTTCTTTAATAAGTAAGAATAGTTGATCTTCTTGTATTTTGTGTTATAATGAGATAAGTATGCTGGAGTGAGGTAATCTAATTACACTTATGCTGACCTCATTTGTTAAAAAATAAAAACAACCATAAAAACATTCAACACACATTGAATAATTTCGTTAGTGTTTACAAATTCTAATTTTCTTGAACAGATCTGTCTTAGTAGAACTGATGTGATATATAGCACATGTAACTGCTTATCTTAGTGTCAGTTTTCACATGGAAAACTTTTACACAAATTCCATCATTATCAGGATGACTCTGTGCCAATTCAAACACTAGCTGAGCAATACAAACTTCTGAAATGGTAAGGAACATTTTCTTCAAGATATGCCTTCTTTTAACTCTCTATTCCCTCAGAAAACCCGTCCACCTTTGTACAAATGATTCCCTAATCTACATGGTCTCTGTAAGCTCATGGTTTGAGGCATGGATATTGTCATTCTGATGTCCATTGCCAAACCAAATTATACTATTACAAACAGAAAATGGTACTTCTATAATTTCTGATATTCTTGTCATCCCTCAATTAAAGAAAAGGTTCATCATCATATTTCTAACCCACCAGCTTCAAAAGTAGTCAAAGTAGTCATTACATTCTTATCTAAAAATCCAAAAGCATAGTCAAAGCTTTCTCTAAAACTGTATCACTTCCTCTCCATTTTTACAGCTGTATTACTAAAGTTTTCATTGACTCATATATACTCACATATATTAAACTTCACTTGAAATTCCAAATCTTACCTTGTATACTATTATTAATATTTTTATTATAGTATTGTTTACAGTGCATGCAATGTACAATCATCTTGGAGAGTGGGTACCTGTATATAATACAGTTTGGTTCTTTTTAAAAAGTATTTTCCCTTCCTTTCAGTCCGCCTTCCTCAAAATTAGATACTTACTCCTGTTCAAGTTCCTACCCACAGTCTCAAACTTTTAAATTCAAGTGTGTGGTAAATAGTCCTACGAAATCATGATTAGCTCAAATAAAAGGGTATAGTAAACATAGTCCAGCAAATGAACACAATTAATTAATTTTCCAATAACAAAAATAGTTTATCTTTCTAACTCTTTCCTTTTTAAAAATTCTTTCTTTTTTTCATGTTAAAATGTCAAAAATGCCAAGCAACTGGGGAGAAAAAATAATTTGAAGGCTAGGTGACAAACCATAAATACTGTAAATTCTTTCTGGAAGAAGATACCATCAAGTTGGAAGTAAGAAGGAATGAAACTAAGGGTAATTGACATTTTTGAGATATTTACACTAAGCACAATATTTTAATATATGTACCATACAATATATATGTACAATATACTAAGTACAATATTATATTATAACATACGGTATAGAAATTATTTCACAATTAGCCTCACTACCTGTTGACAATTTTGCTCTAATCTATTTGCACCAGAAAACACAATAAATCTTCCAAAAACAATGTCTGCCATTCATTAGTCTAAGTCTCTTATATGTGCCTCATTTCCCACATGACAAAATTTACAAAGCTTGATTTGGAATTTTAGGCACTCATAAACCTACCCATAAACCACTACGTGCACTGGTTTTTTTAAAGCGCTGAACTGAAGACCTGTGATGATGAAGTTTTGTTTATGAGAATTACAATTCTCATGTCCCCATCCCTATTGCAAACCAGGGAATTCCAGCTACGAGACAACTTCTGAGAAGGCACAAGAAGGGTACACAGTGGCTGAGTGTGCCAGATATCACCCATGTCCCTGGAGGTAACAAGAGAGGTTTGTCAGCTTTTTCATGTGTATTCTCCCAGACACATACTATGTAAAAACAATAAAATTTATATCCTTCTGGCATCTGCTATGTTTATACAAATAGTAATGTAATAAACCAACCTTTGCAATTTCCATTGAAGATAGTTCTTTATTGATACTTGCACAGTCCTCATTCTTTTTCTTTGTTTTGTTTATTGTTAAAGAACATTTCACTGTAGCATAATCACCTTCTCCTATTCAAAAGTGATACTGATGTCATTTAGATTGTTTATAGTATTTTACAATTATTAATAATGCTTTAATGAATGACTTTTCATATGTGCAACTGTATTTATGGGACAAATTCCCAGAAGTAAAATTTCTATAGCTAAGTGTGTGGTTCATTAGCAATTTTAAATTGGCAGAATTTACACATTCACAGATGACACCCTGTTTTACATCTTTGTCAGCATGGTGAGATACCCAATATTTTATCTTTATTAAGATGATAAGAAAGCTGGGCATAGTGGCACACTCCTATAATCCTAACACTCAGAAAGTTGAGGCAGGAAGGTCACTGTGAGTTTGAGGCCAGTTTTGAATATAAAATCAGTTCAAAGCCAGCCTGAACTGATTAGTGAGATACTGTCTCAAAAAACAAAAGTAGACCAAGAAGCAAGCCCTCCCTGTAAACCAGTGCCATGCATGGACCACCACTGACAGGGGTCAGCCAGACCCAACCCCTTCTGGCACGCAGGCTGGGAAACAAGAAGAGTGACCGTGTGATCTGGAGAAACACGGACTGTGATGATAGCTACTCAAGTGCAATACAAGTTGATGCTTGTAGTGTTTGGTGTTTCACTGACTGTTTGGTGGTCTGATCATCTATTCAGAGGATAATAGTATGTAGTGTGGTATCTATTGGCGATCTTCTGAAGGTGATAGTCATTGTTGATTTCCTATTGTCTTGTTTCAAAGTCCTGTATCATTTTCTTTGGTTTGTTGGGTTGGGTTTTATTCTGTTTGGTTTTGTTGTATACAATGGCATAGACAGCTATTTCAAAGATAGCAAGATATATTGTGGTAGCCATTTTGGATTTACTATTGTCTTGTTTTGAAGTCCTTTATTGCATTCATTGTTTTGTTTTTATTGGTTCTATTCTATTTTTTTTTATTTTTGCTATGTCTGAAGGTATCTGCAGCTATTTTGAATACAACAAGAGGCATTATGGTAACCATTGTTGATTTTGTATTGTTTTGAAGCCCTGTGTCACTTACACTGATTTGTTTTTATTGGCTGTATTCTGTTTTGTTTTGCTTGTTCTCTTTAAAATAAAATAAATAAATAAACAAAAAGATGATTTAAAAAATGGTATCTTATCCAGTATGGTTTCATGTCATACTTCTATCATGGGTGAAATTGAGAATCTTATGTTTAACAAAATATTTGTTTCACTTTCTGGGAAAATGAATACATGTTGTTTATCTCTCTACTGATGAGATGTTTTTTCACTGAGTTATGTAAACTCTTAATATGACAAGAAAATTACTCCTTTGTTTATGAGAAGAATTGACAATATTTGTTGAGCTTATCTTTTGACTTTGCTTATAGCATCATTTGTTAATTTGAACTTACTTTAAACTCAATTTTATTTAATTTTTAAAATTTCTTGGAAGGGTATTCATTTTTGTTACACTTATAAAAGGCTTCATTCAAATAATTTTTAAAAATCATCTCAATTTGTTAGAGTTCAATTTTAATATGAATATCTAAACCTAGTGTAAACTTTTTTTAAAGCTTTTTAAGATCCTGATTTCTAGGACCAGAGTTTTGGGGATACTTCTGTCATCATGGAAACATTACATTTGGTATATGTGCTGTTGAACATTATAGTTGGAACCTAGAAATAAATTATTTTTTATTCATTCAATAATACTGTTAAACATATTTCTAAAAATATAGTTTTCAGAGGAGGCTGAATCCGAAGTATTGCCATTAAGCCCAACAGTTTGTTTCAATCTCTGACCTGCAGTCTACATCCAGCAGAGACCTGTGGGCTGATTGCTTTTCCCAACAAAGAAACACTTCAGTTTGAATGGTTGTCACAGTCAGTGGTACACAGAGAGAGGGGCCCATGGAGCAGTAGGGCACCTCAAACCCACAGGCTATAAACCTAGGCAGAGAAAATTGTGACTTGCTGAATTTTGGAGTGCAGATCCTAGAAATAAACAACTCAATCAAAGACCTAAAGTAATTTTTTTAATGAACTAATTTTTTTTCTTTTTTCTTTATTGGTTTGGGAGGTTTTTGGCTTATTGTCTTTATCCTTTTTGTCTTTTCTTTTTTTTCTATTATTTTTCTCTTTGTTCTTTCTCTTCTTCTTTCTCATGTTTATTTTTTTCTATTACTATTGTCTAATAATATTGATTTCCTTTTATTTTACTTTTCTCTTGCTCTAGTTCCCCACCACCTTTCTGACAGGTGTGTGCCACCGTTTCTGGCCTCTTTCTTTACTAGTACAACCACTAGACTTTATGAATCTTAAAATAGTTAGTTAACTCTATGCTATTATTATTGATTACTATTCTATTGCTAATGGAGGTAAATTTACTCCATTTAGTAGATATATATTGAAAGTCATCATTTGGTTTTGTCTTTGCACTTGCACTATGATTACGGGTCTATTTTCTATGGTTAAGGGTGATCCATTGTTGGTCTGTAGGATATGTCAATATCGTTTGTCTTTAATACTATTATTGTTGCTGATTTTATTACTATAGCAAAGATGATATAGCTATGCTAATTGGTTTTGTTATATGCTAATATCTCTACTGCTTTTGTGTCATTTAAAACACTGCAGCCCATTACTGGAGAACTGGATACAGTACTGGGTTAAATATACTCTGGCCTCTTCTCCCAAATAAATAGAGGGGACTGGATTCTGGGGCAGAGGCAAAAGCCCTATAGTTAGCCATGTCCAGAGGGCATCACTGAAAAGCAGACATTAACTGTAGAAGGCTCCATTGTAGGATCAAAGCCTTCCACTGTAATAGACCAGAAAGCTTCAACACACACACACACACACACACACACACACACACAGAAAAATGAAAAGACATGGCAACAAAATGCCTTCAAAAATTTCCAAGTCCCTCAAAGCAGATTTACAGACCATCAGGGAGGAGGAAATCAAGAGCTATGCAGCAGAATTATTTGAAATGATAACAGAGAAGATAATAAAACATCCATAAGGTGTTTGGTGAGTGTAAGGAAGACATAACTGACAAGACACTGAACTTAATAAAAAGAAACAATCAGCAAGTCTACAGAAGACATGAAGAAAAAGGCAACTGAGATAAACAAAATGATATAAAACATGAATGCTCAGCATAGAAAATAATTAAGAATTTATAAAAAATGTATGAAACAGAAATTTGGGAGATTAAAAATTTTGTCAAATATATGGACAGAAGAACTGACCAGTGTGAGGACAGTATCTGAACTAGAAGCTGTTACAGAAAAGCAGCAAATCACTTACAAAGGAAAACCCATTAGAATTACAAGAGATTTATAAGTACAAAATTTAAAGGCTCAGAAAGCTTGGAGTGAAGTGCTTCAAGTGCTAAAAGAAAGCAACTTCCAACCTAGACTGGTATATCCTGCAAAACTATCTTTCAAAATTGATGGAGAACTAAAATATTTCCAAGATAGATATGTTTAACTGATGTAAACATGATGCAATGTATACATTATTGAAACATCACACAATAGCCTTATTAACATGTAGGTGTTTTATTTTTTATGTATAATTATAACTTTTTATTAAAATAATGCTATATGTCCATCAATAGTTAAATGGATAAACATATACACAATAGTATATATACATACTGTAATACTGCTCTGCCATAAATAAGGGTAAACTAGAGTCATTTCCATAAAAATTAATGCACTTTGAGACCGTAAGGTTAAGTGAAATAAATCAGACACAAAGGCTTAAGTGTGGTGTTTTTTCCTCATGTGAGAGACAAAAATATAAATAAATAAAGACCAAAATAACATAGATAATATGAAGTAGGCAGTTAGACCCTTCTCAAATGAGGAGCGCAAGAAGGAGGGAGAGGAGAGAGAGGGAAAAGAGGGAAAGGAAAGGGAGTGAAATAGAGAATAGTGTTATGCACATGTACCATTCCTCCCTGAAGAATGCAATCATTATGTAATATAAACATGTACTAACAAAAAATTAAAATAACATGTATATTTTATATGTATTTTAACTTGGTAAAATACATATAAAATACATGCAAAAATATATGATGTAAAAATATATGATGTAAAAATATATGATGGCTTCAATATATTTTTATTGAAATAAAAACAAGTAACTGAAATAAAGAACTATTGAGATAACATTACTAGTGTATAGTGGCAAGTATCTGGGCCTGATGAGTGCCTTAGACATGTAGAACAGCGAAATGCAACACCTTTACCAACACCAAGACATTTTATTTATGCGTTCCATTGAACATGCAGCATGAAAAAGGTTAATGTCATGGTGATGGCAGTGGCAGAGGTTCTAATGGTAGAATGTTGATTTTCCTATAATGTCAGTATTCTCTCATTTTATGAACAGTAATCTCATTATTTTCCAATGAGGCACAATAATTTTTATTGATTTTTATGTCATTTAATCCTAGGTGTGAATGGATTCCTGACAGCTTGCTTTTTCTTAAGATCACCGTCCTTACTTTAGAAACCATAGTGACTTGCTCTGAATTTGATTCTCTAACTTCTAGAACTTCTTTCCTTCTCTGATATTTAAACAATTACATATTTAAACAGTTGCTCCATTTTTTTGGCTTGCATTTGTCCTCTGATGTCTACTTGACAAGATGCAGATTCTATTTCACTTTTCCCTCCATGCTTCCATCATTAGATCTTACTGTTAACAGCTGGTTTCTCCATGGTATTTTATTTGTTATATATGAATGTATCTGGATATACTTCACTTCAGTACTATAAGATTAAGCATATTTTGCACATGAATATATTTAAAACATGAAATTTAGTAAAAAAAATTAATTCAGGAAATATTGGATACGAATTAAAATACTGTGACTTTAGTAAAGAATTATTCTTGCAAATATGGAAGTGAAGTTTCAAATATAGAAGTGAAGCAATGAGGTAAGCGGTAAGTGGAACGCATCAGATATTAAGTAACATACTTTTAGAAGAGCAGTAAATAAATAAAAAAAAGAAGAGCAGTAAATATATCATATGGATATACTTTCAGAATTTAAAAATCACTTAATAAGTTTTAACTAGATTATACAAATAATGAAGAAGAGAGCTTTAAATTATCCTAAGCCCCTCTTACCTGCTTGAGATATGTTCCAGGATCCTAGTAGATTCCTGAAACTACAAATAATACCAAACTCAAGTGTACTGTGTTTGGTTCTCTGTAGATCTTAGTAAACTCAGCATACATTTTTTTTTCTTTCCTTAGTAACTTTCACCCTTTTACTTAAAGGCAGCACCTTACATCACACTGGGATATCTAAATTGCCAACATTACTACTGTTGTGCTTTGGTAGTGTTATTATTAAGCAAAGTCAAGTCATTGAAGTACAAACAGAAGCACTGTGATACTATGACAGTAGACTGGATGACTAAAATGGCTACCAAGTGACTAGCAGTTGGGTAGCATATACAGAGTGAATTTACTAGACAAAACAATAAATTCTTGTCCTGAGTAAGACAGAGCAGGAGGGTGTGAGACTTCAACATATTCCTCAGACCAGAGCATAATTTAAAATACACGAATTGCTTAATCTCTGGAATGTCCCATTTAATATTTTGGGGCCATGGTTGATTACAGGTAACAACTGAAATCATGGAAGGAAAACTGTGGATAAGGAGGGACTAGTATATACTGTATATGGTTTATCTGCATGTCTGAGATCTAAGTTATCCATTTCCTTTATAAGTCAAAACCAATGATTAGCAGTGTTAGTGTTTGTATCTCAGTCTTAAAGAAATGTTCAGAATTGAAACCACATCATCCTGGAAACATATACCTAGCAGAGCTTCTAAAATGGTAAGTTTGTTAAGAATGAATTAAGCATCTTTAAATGCTGCATTATTGCTTCAATGGTATAGTAAATATCAATTCCACCTAAAAAAGAACAGTGATGATGTTGACATGAACTTAAACACTTTTGAAATTCTATGCTTGAAAACAAAAGTGTATATTAACCACTATAATACCTAAACGAACTGATCTTTGTGATTCACCCATATAATGGTATCACTGGCAGAGAGTTAACAGTATCAATTATTCTCACCACTTCTAAGACAGGGTGAATTGTTATTCATTTCTTATTGAATTAGTGCAACATTCAAGTTAATAAGACTCTAAAGACACATCTCTGGAATTTAGAGTTTCTACTCTAATGGTTGAAGCAATTTTTTTTTTTGATTTAAGGTTTTGATGACTGAGCCGTAACTGTTTTCCATGAAGTTGGAGCACCTATCTCATTTGCTCACCTCTCTACCATCAGTGCTTGGCAAATAATGGATGAGTAGATGAATTAAAAGCTATACATTCATTTATCCACATGATTTGACTAGAAAGAAATTCTATGGCGCATCTAGCTTATACTTCTGATGAAAAATTTACTAGACTTCAATAATTATAATAATCAGACAGAAACAAGAATAAGCTATACTTTTCTCTGAAGCTTTGGCTATTTTCCTAATAACTTTTTAATATCTTTTCATGTGTTGAAATACTTCTCTAATTCCTTCTCCAGACTAGGCTAAGAGCTCATCTGCTGTATAAATACACCTTTCAGTAAAATAAGGAATCAAAATCAATTTTATGCTATTTTTTAAAAAGTGAGTGTGCAGTGAGCCAAAACTTGGGAGAAAGGAGGAAAACAGGTCATAGAATTCTGTCCTATTGGCAAAGAAACTGAGGATTATTATCTTGTGGGTGATGTGAAGTCATAGAAAGGGTTTATCATGTAGTGGCATTCACATATTTTAATTCAAGATGAGTAATTTGGAGAAATGGTACAGAAGAGATGTCTTAGTCACTTTCTTGTTGCTAAGACACAATACCTAACAACAGCAACTTTTAAAAGAGGTTTATTTTGGCTCATGGTTAGTCCATGGCCAGCTTGCTCCAAGGCAGGAAATGGCATGGTAGAGGGTTATAGCATAAGAGAAGTTGCTCAGTTCATGACAGCCAGGAAGCAGAGAGTGAAGGGTAGAGATAGGTTAGCCCTTCCAGGTTGTGCCCCAGTGACTTGCCTCTTCTAAATAGACCCTACTTCCCAACAGCAAGCCACCTGTGTCAACCATGATTCCATCAACTTCCAAATACTTGCCTGCGAGCATATGAGAACTTTGAGGAATATTCTTGATCCAAACCATAAAAAGAGGGAACATGATTGGATAGAGATTATCACATCAAGCTAGATAAGAGATATAGGGACCTGAATAGAACAGGAGTAAGAAGAGAGAAAAAATTAAATATATTACTACTTGGGGGATGTAAATCTTTCATAATGGTTTAGATATAGACAGGAGAAAATGGATGGGCACTTTCATCCATTAATTTAAGTATTTATTGACTACTTCCTATATCCTACGTGTTAGTCTTAGGAAATAGAGAAAGGATGATGAATATTTTCCTTGTCTTAGTTAATTTTCTAGATGCTGAGATGAAATACACAACACCTAAAGTTAAAGGAGGAAAGCTTTACTTGGCTTACAATTTTAGACATTTTAGTTCTTAGTCAACTGGCTCCAAGGCAGAGTGGCATGGCAGAGGGGCATCACAGAAGAGAAACAGTCCACAGCAAGCAGGCAGGTTAGAGCACATTAGCTCTCCTTCTGTCCCTTACACTTTATGCAGGCTACCTGCTTTAGGGTGGGTGTAGCACCCTTAATCTTAGCCAATACTATGCCAAACCAATCAGTGTACTGATTTAGTAATCGCACACCATCAATCCCAATACCACACTTACTAGTTTCAGACACCTCTGAAAAGCAGCCCCTTATGTCTACATGAGCATTTGGGGGGACATCTAAGCACAAATCATAACAACCCTCAACCTCAAGGAGCTACAGTCTATTAGAAGAGTGAGATGGGGTCTCACTATGTAGTTCAGGCTGACCTTGAACTCATTATTTAGCCCAAGCTATGCTCAAACTCACAGAGATCCTCCTACCTCAGCCTCCCGAGTGCTGGGATTACAGGCATGGGCCACCATGCTCAGTCTCCTTTGCTAATTTTAGAGTCACAAATATTTAAGAAATTTAACTCTCCTTTGGCTACTACTAAATATAATTAAGGTGACAGAGAAGAGTGATTAAAATGGAAGGTACTGAAATGACTAAGAGTTTATAAATTGGAATGGGTTAGAACCCATTGGAATGGGTTAGAACCCATTGCATTGGGCAATAACAAACGATGAACTAAGATGACCATGAGGCAGCTGTAGACTAAGAAATTCTGATCTGGTTTAATGTGAAAGAAGGCACTCCTGTAGAGTTGGCAAGGGAAAGATCTATACATGTTTGAAGAAATTGTTGTGGCATTTTTATAGAGAATGAAGTAGATGCAGGAAGAGTAGAAGGAGTATCACTAACACTGTGATACAGGCAACTGGGGAACAGAATTGTGACATGATAGGTAGCGCTTTATCCCAACCAGGAAATGTCTAGAAAAATGGGTTGGATGGAAGAAGCACATTCCAGAAGTGCATCCACATTTTATAGGTTTCCTGTGAGGTTATTCGCACTCTTGAGAGACACTCCTTCACAAATAATTCACAGAAAAATCATGGGATGTTGAAATTATCATGAAGTGCTTCAGAGATCTCAGCCCTAGGAAAAGCATACTAAAGAAGGATAGAAAAGTGATAAATCTTATATCTGAAACTATTGTGAGAGTATAAAATGCTTTATAAGGTTAACCAAAATGACATCACATTAAATGAAGTGTTAAGGAATCATCAGAAAATCATGATAACATTATACATGCAGGGATATTTATTGCATCAAGATAATCTAGGTCCCCTAGATTAATAGCAGGGGAAGTGGGAATGAAAAAACATAAACATGTCCCATAAATGATAATATTCTTCCATGGCCAAATGTCATAAATGACAATGACATTTATGAGATTAAGTCAAGCCAAGTTTCTCATTTAATCCAACAACATTTGTTGAAGAAGAAATAGGGATCTGGCATTTATCTGAAAGTTCAGACACAAATTTGTTATTTTTTGCTTTTTTTGGGAAATAGCTATTCTAAGTAGGGTGAGAACTCATGGTGATTTTGAATTGCATTTTCTGATGACTAATGATGTTTAGCAGCTCTTCATATACCTCTTGATCATTTTTATATCTTCTTTTGAGAAATGTCTAATGGATTAATGTATTTGCTTGATTGGGTTATATGTTTTGTTACTGTTGCTGTAGTTTTTGTTTCTTGTATATTCTGGATATTAATCCATAATCAGAAATATAATTTGTAAAATTTTCTCCTATTCTGAGGTTGTTTTGTGATTTTGTTTGTTGTTTCTTTTGCAGAAGCTTTTTTGTTCCATATAATCATACTTTTTATTCTTGGTTTTGTTGCTTACACTTCTTCAGTCTTATCCAAAAAATCATTGCCTGTGTTAGTATCTTAAATCCTATGCTTTCTTCTAGCTGCTTCAGGTCTTATATTTAGGACTTTGATCCGTTTTGAGTTGAATTTTGAGTATGGTGAAAGATAGCAGTCTAGTGTCATTCATTCAATTAGTATAAACTTTTTGAGAAATTTAATTTGTTTATATTCAAAATTATGACTGATACATAAAGACTTACACCTGTAATTGGGTTAATATTTTTGTTTCTTTTATAAATCATTTGCCCTTTTCTTTTTCTTTTGTTTATCTTTGTGCCTTGGTGTGTCTTCTGCATTAATAAAGTTTGATTTTTTTCCCTTCTGGTGGGTGGTATTGTCACAGTTCATGATTGTGGCACGGTATAAAGGATGAGACATTACTCAGAGTCAATGTCCAATTCAAACTCCAAGAAGGCCCAAAGGATCTCCCCTTAACTGAGACCCCTCAGCATGAGAATCTCATAAGGACAACCCTCAACTGAAGTTTATGTGACTTTTTATTGATAGAACCAGGAACCAAGAATAAAGGGCAAAAGAAGGGCATCTGTGCAGGAATTCATGTACAGGAAAAGGGAAGGACAACGGAAGGTCAGGGTGGCCTGTTATATGATTGACTTTAGGGTCAATCTAAGTGATAAATCAGTATGGAGAGGAGAGGGCCAGAGCATTCATTCCATAAGGCAATGTGTTTTGATTCGAGTATGACTTGTGGCTCTGTAGGCTATCTTTTAATCTTAAACCATGCATTCCAGGAGGTTTTGGGTGTGTGGCTCCAAAGGCCCTTATCTTTACATATCCATCTCACACATAGTTCTGGCCAACACCCCTACATTGTATATTTTGGTGTGTTTTATGGAGGTAGTTATTACCCTTTTGCTTGTAGGTGTATTACATGTATCCTTTGCTTCCTTGAGAATTTCAAGGACAGTCCTATAGTGATAAACACCCTAATGTGTAATGTACATGTTCTAACAGCCCTTGATAAATGTAATCAGTGTGTACCACAAATATATACTAATAAAAATTAAAATCTAAAAAAATTTCAATACTTAATTTTTGGAAAACTTTATTAAATCTACGATCTCTCTACTAAAAAATATCGAAGAAAAAATATACATACCTTCATTGTGTGAAAAGATTGTTGACACATGAAACAGGAAGAATGCAATTTTTGATGAAAAAAGTATCACTACTCATATTGATAGTAAAACAACTAAAACTAATATAAAAATAAATCTCAAAGGATAAAATACCATAGTTCATACAGATTTGTATCAATCCAAAAGAACTAGGAATATGATCAACTGCAAATATAAATACTAAATGTAGATAAAAATCCAAAGAAAAGTAAGTTGATGGTTTTTAACTAACAAAGCATATATACACATATGGGTCGTTTAAAAAAATTAAACATTGATGCAGCTTCATGAAACAAAAAAAGCCTTTATTTCCCCTTTATTTCTGAAGGATGACTTTTCTGAGTTTTGATTTGCTTTTTTCTTTTTAACTTTGACTATGTCATTCATTTTTCTTTGTCTGCAAGGTTCCACTGAGAAGTCTGTTGCTTTTAGTTTATTAAGGTTTCCTTTAAAAGTGACTTGGCACATTTGTTGTCTTGAGAATTCTCTTAGCCTTCAACAGCTTGACTATCATATGACAGAAAGGAGATTTTTCTGTCAACTGTATTTGGGGTCCTTTGAGCCTCCTGTGTCTAGATGTCTATATGTTTCCCAAGATGTAAAAGGTTGTCAGCAATTTCACTGAGTAATTTGTCTATGCCTTTTTTTCCATATTATATGCAAAATATTTGCTTATTAACATGTTCTATAAGTCTCGACCTTCTTCATTCTTTCTTTTTTGTCTGGGTTATTTTAAAAGGGAATCTTTAAATTCTGGAATTCTTTCTTCTGCTTGATTTACTCAGTTGTTAAAGTCTCAGTCATGTTTTCCAGAACTTAATGAGTTCTTCAAATCTTTGTTTTGTTCTTTTCTTTATTGTCTGCTCTTTGCTGAATTTTTCATTCATATTATGAATTATATTACCAATTTCCTTGAATTGCCTAAACTTTCATGCATCTCATTAGATTTCCTTACAGGTATCATTTTCTATTTTTTTCAGGTATTTCATTAATTTATTGTTCTGTGGACCTTCTTCTGGACAGTTATTGATGCCTTTGGAGGCATCATCTTGCTTTGCTTTTTCATACCTCTTGTGTTGCTATTTTGATATCTGTGTACCTTGTAGATCTGTTGTTTCTGTCAGTTTTATAGGGTGGCTTATGTAGTAAAAGATTCTCTTTAAGATGTGTCTCGGAGCGTCAGCTTGTTAAGCTATGTTGGCTTTAGTTCCAGTCAGGTACAGTAGTGAGATCACTGAATAGCTTTGTATAGCTTTTTCAAACTGAAATCAGTAGCTTTGGGTGTGATGAGTGTGGCAGCCACAGCCTGAGAAGATGCATTGTGCACACAGCAATGGAGTGGAGCACTTCAGCACCGGGGGAGTGCACTACAGTGCACACAGTAGCGACAGAGCACCCAGACTTTTCTTTAGTCATTGAGTTCTGGTAAAAACAGTAGCTCTGATTCAAATGTTTGTTGGTGATTATGACAGACATTTTGTTAAAGAAACTGCACTCCATTCTCATGAACATACATCCTTTGTTTTTCTGATGGTTCAAACTGAGCACAATCCTTGTCAATTGTTGACTTACTTTGTACTTCTATGGGTTGTGTCTAGATGTTGCCCAAAGCCTCATGTTGTCATAGATGGGGCTTTTCAGAGGTGGCTGGATAAAGAGTGTGTGATGTGGAATTGAGGGTGTGTGATTACTAAATTAGTCCACTGATTGGTTTGGTATGGTTCTGGATAGGATTAAGGTTGCGCTACTCTGGGTGTGTGTGCTGTCAGCCCTAAGGACAAGTTCCTTGGATAAAATACAAAGGACAGAAAGAAACCCAGTGTTGCTTGTTGCCTGTCACTTGAGGGTTGCTTTCTCCTGTCTGCCCTGCTTTGCCATGGACTATTTCTCCTCTGTGATGCCCTTCTGTTATGCCACCCTGCCTTGCAGCCAGAGAACTATGAACTCTACAGTCTGAGGTAAATAAACCTTTCCTCCTTTTACTTTGGGTGTCGGATATTTTGTCTCAGCAACAAAAAAAGTAACCAAGGCATGTACTTATAAATACTGTGCTCTATTTAGCACCTTCATAATATTCTGGGGGTCATACCCCTAGCTATTATTCTGACTCTGGTGATCTTTATGATAATTGAATTCATCTGGCTTCTGCAAGTTACATGCTCCCACTAAAGGCAGTTATTGTGATTACTACCATTTCCATTCTTACCAGCGAGCTCAATTCTATAGCGGTCTCTCCTACCATCAGCTTTGTACTACCAAGAAGAGACTCCACTGCACTTCCCAGTGATGTTGGCACTCCTCCCCTGGGTGCATTCCTTGTGGTCTTATAAATAGATTTTCCATACTTGCATAAATATCCACTCCACATGCCCAGTTTTCTGAATTTATAAATCTCTTCTACTGCTTGCCACAGCCACTGTTATTTCAGCCTCACTTAGCATATGCTGTTATTTTTCCCATGCTAGAACTAGAACCTACTCTAGTAAAAATTCCCCAAAATCTTTTGAGGTCCTGCTTTGGGTATAAATATCATATCTTGAAAGAGCTATCTCAGGGTAATTACAGTTTTTTCTGTCCATTCCTATGTTCCTGTTCTTTCGATTAAGCAACCTCAGAATCAGTCCATTGATACCTCTCTGGTTTCTGTCTCTTTCTTTCCTTTACAAGCTCAATATTTCCTGGTTGGTGTATTCCATTCTGTAACAGTTGTGATGGATGTGAGAACAGATTTTGAGGGGTCACATGCTGCCTGTAAAGAAGATGCCTCAGTACTATCTTCAAGCCAAAGGGGTTGAGTGGTTGATCTTACTAGTGAGACCTGGCCTGTTCTGTAAGCTCTTAGACTTTCGGAGAAATACAGGAAATGGAGACTTTTTGAGTAATAATCCAGAAGTTCCTACTGCATGTTTCAGAATGCTATTCTTTTGCAACAGACTTGCTTTGATTGGGTGTTTAAACTTCTTTCAGCTCAGCTACTCTGACAGTTATATCCTAGGCCTCATCTACCTTTCTCTGAACTCCCTCTGCAGGAAAGAATCTTTTTATGATAAAAAAGAAGGTCCTTTAGTTTGCACACTGCCTGTCAATTGACTTTATAAATTAGTCTTATTCTTTTGTTGTCTGTTTCTTGAGTGTTATGTGAGCTGACTATTGCCATAAAATTTCACTGCACTTAAAATTACTTTTTCCTCTTTTTCCCCAAATGTTTTATATATATAGGTCCAACAACTGCATTTTCTTTTATTAGTATATCAACCCAACTTAGTACAGGTAAAAGTTCAAACAACTAGACTACTACTACATGGCTAGGACTATCTGAGGGCCACCTACCATCCACAGTGGGGTTGACATCACCATCCAGGTAGCAAGTGATCTCACCCAAAAAGTCCATCTTGTTACTTGATTTCTCACATCATTGTAGGCACGAATTGTGGCTGAATGAGCCCTCCTAGAATCAGACTCTGATATAAAATTTATTATGCAGGATATTAATTAGGGAGTACCCTTGAGTACAGTAAGAGAGACAGAGAAGTGATCAAGAGTCAACAGGGGCAGAAGTTCAAATGTAATATAAGTTCAACAACAAATGTCTCAGGAAGCATACGAGCAAAAAATGTGCCATCAATATTGTCCTGCATTGAGCAAAAATGTTCAGACCTTTGTATCTCTGCCTTAATCAGCAAATAGCCATGGAGCATCACAGTTGGGGTGAAGATGCGAATGTGAGCAAAGGTGCTCTCTGAAGCTCTGTGAAGCCAGAGGGACTGACAGCTTACTGTTCCTGCAAACAACATAACCAACAACTAAAGCCAGTGCTTCCTTGATGCACATTAAGTGAAAGTGCACATAAAGGGATCATCATATGGAACAAACAATCTGACCCAAGAGTTTTCACTCTTAACCTCTCTTACTCTTTCTGTACAAGGTGCTAGGCTTTTCTAGTACTTAGGCATAAAAGAAAATTAAAGCATGACAGAGGTATGCCACTCAGTGAAAGAAGGTGGTTTGACACTGAACCTCAATTTTTTGAAAATATGAACTTACAAATCATTTGATTTTTATTTACCACGCATATTTGGATTTTAATGTAATTGACCACTCAGAATTAATGCCAAATGTTAGATATATCAAAAAATGACTAAGAAAAGATAAATTCTATGCAAAACACTCTTATCAAACTAAAAGTAAGCACAACTCAGCATAATTTCCATGTAAATCATGAACAAAGTCTCTCTGAAATACTTCATTAAAATAGTAAACATAGCATTTATTAAATGTATCTATAAAAATGAAACTTGGTCAAGCAAATACTTATTAGCAATTTGATTTTAAAACTTTCACTTGATGGAAGTTAAGCTCCATAGGAATATGGACTAAATCAACCTTTCTAAACTTTGATCCTCATTTGTTGTAACCCATACTTCACCTAATGTGAACTATATTCCTCAATACCTTGAATATGCCTCACAATTTCCAAAATTACCAGTGCTTTAGTTGCCCTATTTCCTTTATCCTGTTGTGGTTTGTGTCTGGCTATCCCCAAAACCTCACGCAGTCATGTGGGGCAAGCTTTTCAGAAGTGGGTGAATCTAGAGTCTGTGATTGGTTCATTGGTTCATTGTAATTGGTTCATTGCTAGTATTGGGGGTGTGAGTGCTACAACTGCCTTAGACTATTATGTATAGGGTATTCTATTTAGAGCTCAGAAGACCAGAAGGTGAACAGAAATCCTACAGGAAAAGACCAGGATCAGGTTTCTGCTAGGAAGAAGGATTGCATCATCTGTTGGACTCCAGATGATGTGTGTCATGCTTGGCAGAAAGTTTGTCTGAATTTTGCTCATGTTCAGAGATTTTGCCTGAGACTGAGATTGAAGGCAGCAGAATAATTAATCTGTCAGAAGAAATTTCAAGGAAGTCTAACGTTGAGGAGGCAGCATGGCTATTGTTGGCAACTTTTAGTCAGATTTATGTTTAGAATCAAGAGCAAAGAGCCCAGAAGAATGATTTAAAACATTATAAATTTGACCAAAAGGAAATTTCAGTAAAGCTGTGGACTATAAAAATAGAGCAGAGAAGATCTTGATTACTGAGAAGCAACAGGAAAATAGAAAAGATGATGTGAGGGCATCACAAGAAGCAGCTAGACTCCAACATTTGCGACCTTGAAATTACAAAAATGAAAGATTTTACTTTGAGAAGAAAACCATGGAGCACCATATTCCAGAATGGTGCTGGCAGAGAGAATTTCTTCCTTCAAATTAGATTCAGAGTGCTCAGGATTCCAGGCACTGACCCCTACAGCCAAGAGAGAAGGAAGCCTGGCTATTACACCTTGGCATCACCCATGTGGTGTTGATTTTAGACACATGTAAAATGTAAGAGTTGTGGGATCAGGAAGATGCCCACCAGATTTAAAAAGGCCAGGCAGTGTGTTCCTGAGAGGGTAGTGTGTGAAGCTGTGAGTGTGAAGCTGAAAGTGTAGTGGAGACCCCAGAAGTTTGGAAAAGCCAGGCACATGGATCATCCAAAGAAAACTGCAAGGAGGGAGCAAAGCCAGCCATAAGGAGAAGCCATGGGAGCTACAACCACCAGAAGTGCCATGGGGTAGAGCAAGCCAAGCCCTTTGGCACTCAAAACTTTCCACAGATTGCCTGGGACACTACACATGAAACTACAGAATTTAATGTTTTCCCTGCTCGATTTTGGTGTTACTTTGGTCCCATTTCTTTGTATTCCCCTATTTGTAACTTTTGGAATGGAAATGTTTTTCTTATGCCATTGAATGTGGGAAGTGTTTAACTTTCTTTTTTCATTTGTAGAGGGACTCACAGCTAAAAGTTTGCCTTGCATCTCAGAGGAGACTTGGGAGTTAGACTTTTCAGCAATGCTGAAACTGTTGGGACTTTGACAACTCTTAGAGATGGACTAAATTCCTTTTGCATTAAAGGGATGGGGGGCCAGGGGAAAAATGTTATGGCTGTGTCTGGACATCCCCCTCATGCAGTCATAGGGGGTAGGCTTTTCAGTGGTGGTTGAATCTAGAGTTTGTGACTGGTTCATTGTCTAGCAGCATGAGTGGTCGCCCCTCTGCCATGTCACTCTGCCATGTGGTCAGCTGATTATGGACTGAAATATCTATAAACTGTGAGCTAAATAAACCTTTCCCCCTTTAACTTTGAGTTCTGGATACTTTGTCTCAGAAAAGAGAAAATTTACTAAGATACCTGTTGTCGTTCTCACTTGATCTTTTTCATTTAAGAAAATTTTGCCCCATATCAACTGATATTTTATTTTTGGTTCAAACTTACGAAGTCTTTCATTGAAGAGCTCACAGATATCATACATTCACTACTGTCAGTGTACCAAGTAGTTATGTATTTTATATACAACTCCTAGGCCAACCTTATAATATTAGATGAATTCCCAATTTAAATATAAGTCCAAAGTCTCACAGCTATAAATTGACCTATCATCTTAGTTTTCAAGGTATTGAGGTGCGAACTTTCAGTGCTAATACTGAGACTAAGTAGTTTCTCAGGTACAGAATTTTCAAAATTTGAACTGGACAGACCCAGGCAATCCAGGGTTGTTATTCACTCTATTGACAGTTGGCGAGTCATGTTTTAACATCAAAGGCATGTACTTTCTACTGCCTCATGTTGACTTGTCTAACAACTCTGTTTTTAATTCCTATAATATCTTTTGAAAGTTAATTCATGGAAATGCTTCTTTTAAATGGGTTCATAAATTCATTGATTTAAAAGTAGATGCTGATATTACATATTTTTTATTAAAAATAAATTTTATGTAGTGAAATAAAAAAAAAAAGGAAATGCTTCTCTTTAGCACTGTACCTTAAGTATCCATGTATTTCTTTTAATTCCCCCGGTAAACTCCTTTAGTATGAAGCCATTTGTAACTCATCTTTGTAATTCAGGATGTACCTGCCATAGACTCACATTCTTGACCCCAAGTTACCTCTCTTACCTCATCACTTATACCTTTACCTTCTCAGAGGCCTGTCTTCACTGTTCTATTTAAAGTCACAACCCAGCACATAATCAACTCCTTAGGTTACTCTAATTTTCCTGTTTCACCTAGCACTATCACATCTCAATATTCATGTCATACACCCATTTATTATCAGGGGTTATTGTTGTATGCTTCTGTGACAAAAACTCCACCAGGATAAAGTTTTTCTCTTTTTTGTTACTTTGCATCCCAAGAAGCTAGAACAGTGCCCAGAATGTAAAATATTGCCAATAACTATTTAGCAAATGAATGCAAGAATGATGTTATTTTATTGTATGCAATAAATATACATTGTAACAGAATTATTGTAGCTATGAATATAATTATTAAAGTTGCAAATAGTGCAAAAATAGAGATATGTCAGGATGTGGACTTCCTGTTAGTTGAAATTCAGTGCATTAGAGATGAGCTTTCTGCTTTCTAAGATCAGGATGAACAGATGTTGCCATTCAGCTCTAGAGTCACAGCTCAACACAGTAGCAATTGCCTAGGGAGCCTGTGGAATAGGACCTATGTTCTAGTAGTTCTGGTCTGAATTGAAATATGAAATATAAAATACACCCCAGACCTCCAAGTGAAAGTAAAATATCATGTTGTTGTTTCATATTAGTTGCATAATGAGATGGTGATTTTGATATACTGAATTAAGTGAACAAAATATTGATTAAATTAAAATTATCTTTACCTACATTTTTTAATGTGGTTACTACAAACATAAAATACGTGTTCAAGGAAATAACTTTTTAAAAACAGCTTCATCACAGGGTAAAGGAGAAAAGAAAGAAAGGAAAAGCATATATGCATGTAGCTATGCATATAAAAATGTATGTATGTATATGTATGCAAGATAGATAACTATACTACTAATCTCTGTTAGCTCATCAAAAAGAACAGTTTGTGTTGTCATTGCTTGATTGATTATTTTTGTGCCTAAAACTTGTAACCTGAACAACTATTTCTAAGGTAACAATATGTGATATACTAACTAGTGTTAATTTCCTATTATTTTTTTGAAATTCTGTATCATTTCTATTCTTTTTCTCTGTTTTGTTTTTTAAAATAAAAAAAAACCAGTTTCATCAGTAATGATGCAAATACCATGAAAATGACAAAGATGTCAGAATTTAGGCTTGACTAGCAGCAGAATAAACTAGAGTTGATTTGGTAAAGATTCAAATGCCACAATCTCACAAGAGAAAACCAGGTGATCTTCAAAGTTATAACCTGAGATAACAATAAGATGCCTACACAGGTAAGTACTCAACATCAGAGGCAGGCTTGGAACAACCATAGGTACAGATCCTAGCAGGTTGGCAAATTGTGATCAAGTAGCACATGATCATTGGAAATCCAGGCAAAAAGGAGAGTTAGGAATCATTGAAGACAAAAGAAAAAACAGTCTTAGGAAGATTCCTGCAATTGAAGTTGAAGGGAATGAACCAAGGTCTTGGTAAGAAGAAAAAAAAAAAAAAAGAAGAAGAAGACAATAGTTTGATCATACAGAATATTAGTAAAGAGCAAAGTAAGTACTTAGATATTAGCAATGGGGTTTACAAGGAAGAAAGTCCATAGAGCTGAGTCACTGAGCTAAATGACAAAGGAAGTTTCATATTTCTCTATCCCTAAGGACAGTACTGACCCCAAAGTCATGTGTGAGTCAATGGCAGTGTTGGAAGGAAGTGAGCCTAATGTCAAAAAATCAATACATCAGCTCTCATAACCTAATCAGACTTCAGCCATGCCACTTGGATGAAAGACTAAGCTCTTCCACACTGCTATGAAGCAGAGTTATAGGAGTGTGTTGGAATACTGCAAGCATTGAGGCAAATCCATTACTTGCTGAGACATTAAGGCAAAGCCTGAGGATATAAAAGGAGGAGAGAACTGTAAACCTCACAAGAACAAACAAGAAGCATAACAAGTAACAAAACCTTACTGCCACTGCTTCAATCCTCATTACTTGTTTATCTCCTCCACCCCAACTAACCCAATGCCTACTTTCATTAAGGTCACCAGCGACCTCCTAGTTTCTGAATCCAATGGCCCTTTTCCACTTCTCATCTTTCCTGGTGAACAATGGGAACTTAATAAAAACCTGTTGAATGAAAGAATCCATGTCCCACACTCTAGTTAGCCTTTGTGACTACAGACTTTCCCTCTGCCTACAACACTTTTTTCTCTCTCCCTCCCTGGTTATTTGCTGAGACATCTTCAGGGAAGAATTTTCTGACTATCTAAAGTAGACAAAACCTTAAGTTCCAAAAAAATGCTTGTACTGTATTTTCCCAAGGACACATGGATAATCATTATCAATTACTACTTGAATAGTCATTTGTTTATGTCAGTGTCAACTCTACCCACAAGACTGGAAAATCTACATGAGTTTGGGATTTTTGTTGTTGTTGTTGTTCTTTGTGCTGTCTTAAATGTTTTAATCACAAGGCCTGAATCATAGTAGAGCCTTAAAACCTATCTGATAAATAAAGTGACTAAATAATTATAAAAATAGTAACATGCTCCTTTTAACCTACAGTTAAAAAGTAAAAGATGCTTAGTATCATAAAACAAGTCATTTCCATCACCTGGAATAAAGCTCAAAATATCACAGATGATCATATCATAGAATCACAAAATCCTGATCCAGAAAGCATTCTAAAGCTCTTGTGGTAATTTTCTCCATTTCAGTTGTTTCTTCATCTATCTGTGCTGCAAACATTTAGAGTGTCTACTGTAGTGTAGCTTGGGCTGTGAAGTCAGACTGCCTGAATTTGAATACTAGCTCTGTCATTTGATAAGCATGTGACACCGAGTGTGTTCATCTCTGTTTCTCCACCTTATAATAGGGATAAGTATAGTGTCACATTAAAAAGTTGTAAGCTGAGTGTGGTGATGCATACCCATAATCCCAGCACTAGCATCGGGGCAGGAAGATCACTGTGAGTTCCAGGCCACTAGGTTACACAGTGAGTTTAAGGCCAATCTGAATGTAGCGAGACACCATCTCAAAATAAAAAGCAAACAAAAACAACAACAAAAAATTATACATGTAAAGTGCTTAAACCTCACTTGATACACAGCAATGTTTAGTAAATATTAGCAATACTCTTTTATCAGTATGGTAAGTACTGAAAATATATAAAGAAGACAATTTTTAACTTCAATAAGCTCAGAGACTAAGAAATTTAAAATCTAAGAATTTCAGATGTGGAGATAGTTTACACACAAACTCTTCAAAAGAACTTATCTTTCTTTCCTGATGTGGGGAAACAAGATTTGTTTCTATAGATGGAGTCATAATATTATCAATAATTGTAGAGATAATTGACATGTCTGTGGTGGGTATAATTCACCCATAATTAAAATATGCTTATATATTTTTCTGGATGGAATAGTCAAGTAGATGCTATTAGGCATATTTACAATTACAACAGATGCCACAATACAACCTTTTCCACAAGTATGCTGCAATCTTACTTTTTACATTTCTTTATTTACTTTACATCTGTGTATCCCTTTTAAAGCATAAATGATAAAATACATTTAAGTAATATGCATGAAAAGATCAGGTGTAGCTTCTGATCAAAAATGTATAACCTGAATTTAACCATGAAAATAATCAGACAAACTTTAAATACAAAATGCTCACTGAGTATCCCAAGTACCTAAGACAATAGCATGTGCCCAGTAAAAATTATGCACTCAATAAACATCTGTCAAATGAAGGCATTATTAAACAAAAAAAATTGTGAACTTTTTATTTTTAAGCATGATGTAACAGAAATCTACCAGCTATTCACTACACTTACAATCTCTTCTTCCTGGGCATTTAACTAGACCACATTTTCCAGACAGCCCTGAAGTTAGGTGTGGCCAGGTGACTACGCTCTAATCAACAGAATGTGAACACAGATAATAAGCATTATTTACAACTCTACTCACAAAATCCTCCATGTTAAATCCTCTACTTTTTTTCTCATCTGCAGGCTAAATACAGAGGATTCACAGACTCTAGAGGATGGTGGTGAGTCACAAATTCTAAGGTGCCTCTGTACCTGAAAGACAACAATGAATGCTGTCCACATCAGAAACATCATGATTGGTCTTCTAGTGAGTTAGCAATTAACTTGCCTGTGGAAAAAGGTTGGGATTTGGCAATTTGTTTATGGCAACAAACAGCATTTTTCTGATTATCTGAAGGTCACAATACAATTAAGAGATTCTTCTCTATATGGAATCTTACATCTAAAGAGTATAACACAAAAGAATAAGATTCCATGAGGAAAGATAAAACAGTATCTCTAAAATAAGAATGAGTCCCATTTAAATTAGTTTATTTAAGGCAATGGGTCTTTAGACAAAATGAATCAATTAAACTGATAAAATTATTAAAGATTGCTAATGAAACATTAAACAAAACCAATAGCAGTCAACTCAGCCAATCTAGTTTGTCATCTAGTTGTATGAGAATAGGTATGTGGAGGGGATGACAAAGGAACAACTATTTGGGACAATGACTTAGACTGAACTACCCTGATTATTCAGGAAGAGTCCCCCTCCTCTTGCCATGGAAAGAAGGTCTCCCTGGATGTGAAAATTTTTTTCTGGGACCTAAGTTATGCTAATAATTTTCTATCAAAGTAAATTAAACTTTGATCCTCCATAGTCCATTCAAAGTGAATGACAGGCACTGAGTATATAATGTTTCAATTTTTAAAAAATTAAATAGTTGGCTTTACTAGATACTAAAAAAGTTAATTTTTCTTAATCATATCAGTATTTTCTGTTACTTTCATGCATAATTTCTAATACTTAGAAGTGAAAACATCTATCTGTGAATAAGAAGCTTTCCTCATAGGGTTAAGCAACACACATAATTTAGTTGGGATAAGATTAGTGCAAAATAAATCCTCTTACTTTGTTTTGGCAGTGATTCACTTTTATTTCAAACTTTGACACTAGAAGAAAACAGATGTCTAGTGAGATTGTACTTTGAGCAGGAAAACAAAAGAATTTAATGTATGATGCTTAGGAAGTTTCTAGTAGTAGAGTGCAACAGGAAAGGAGCACTCTTGGTTCCCCTTCTAAATTTACTCTTGTTTCTAGTGACCTATAACACGGAGTTTTCTGCTAATAAGTATCTCCAGGGAGTCTACCTGAGAATCATGCTATCCAAAGCTAGAAAATATGATATAGATTTTCCGGTTCTGTTGTTTGATGCTTTCAGAGGCCACACAGGAAACAGAAATGACTGGGATCCAGTATGGACTGGATCAGTGACGGGACTGTGGCAAGCTAAGGACTAAAGGTCTCATTTGAAAAGCATCCAAAACAAACAGGCAAAAAAATAAAAAAATAAAAAATAAAAAAAAGTTTCAGCAACATAGTAAAGTGTAACAAAACAGGGATGCAGGCTGAATATCAGTTTGCACTCTCTATGACCTTTTTTTTTTTTAAAGAGCAGAATATATTTACTGAGAGAAAGAAAGCTTCTGTCTGAGCAAGACAGAACGGGTACTGAGTGGGTGGCCTTCTATGACCTAAAAAAGTCATGCTTTCTAGATTGTCTTTCTTTCTTTCTCCTGAGACAATACGCTAAAACTTAATTGTATTTCACAACCTATAATTATTGAAAAAAGTGTTTTGTATTTTTTAATTCATTTTTTTCTCTCCCATCTACTCCAGCATCTAACAAAGTCCTGAGCACATTTTGCATTCAGTAAGTGAATGAATTGAGCTTAGAGTGATGATTTCCTTAGAGGTTCCACTCTTGATCACAGCTCATTTCTCTTTCTGGTTGTGACTCCATCTTCCAGAACCTTACTTTCTTTTCCTCATATGTTCTCAGTCTTTTGTATTTCTATAGGCTTCTTTCCTTTACACTATACCCATTTTAAAGTTTTCTTGTGTAGGAAAAGTAAAATAAAACTTTTCCTTGGTCCTGTAGTTACTGCTCTCTTCTCAAAACTCTGAGAGGAACTTGTCAGTCTTCTTTTACTTGTACAGTAGATGTTAAATGTCTGCTGTGTAGTTGGCCCTTTGTTAAATTCTGATAAAGTAGGAACTCCTTTCATGGAGTCTTTCTTCTAGCAGGGACAATTAAACAAAGAGGTAAAATGAATTGTTCTCCAAAGGAGGCACAGAGAGCTAACAGTCACATTCCCCACATACTCTTACCCATCATTCATTCCTTATCCCACCACCCTTACAGCCCTGTTACTTTAAATTGGTGGTATAATTTCAAAAAAAGTAATATGACAAAAAAGAAAGCTAACTTTGAATAATTTCTATACATTTGATGAAAATGTGGTGGGGAGAAGCACACATTCTGTCGTGTTTGGGTAACAGTTCATCCTTTATCTTTAAATAGGGGACTGGAACTAGACAGAGCAAGATCCAGGAAAAGAGCAGAGAAGTGGGCTCCTCAAACTCAGAGTGATGAAACTTCTTTTGAATACATCTCTTTCCTTCATTCTTTTAAATCTCACTCCCAAGGTGGTCCTGTGACAGTGACAACTGCAGCTGGTATAAATAGGGAGGGTGGTGTCTTAGTTCATCCAGACCACTATATAAAAAAATTCCTCAGACAGGGTGATGAGCAGACAATGGAAAATTATGTCTCCCAGTTATGAAGACTGAGAAGTCTGAGATTAGGCACCAGAATTTTAGTGTCTGCTAAAGACCTATTTCAGAGATAACACTTTCCAGTTTTGTCCTATCATGGTGGAATGAGCAAAAATCTTTCTGGGGTCTCTTTTATAAGGACACTAAATTTGTTCATGAGAACACTGCCTCCATGCCCAAGTCATCTTTCAAAGGTTCCACTTCCTCATATTATCACATTGGTGATGAGGTTTCAGTATACCAATTCTTAAGGGTACACAAATATTTAAACCATAGCATAGGGAATACTCCTCTGATCAGGTAGCTATGATCCAAAAGAATGAATATGTGCCTTGCAATTTGGGAGCAGTGTGCACGTGCACAGGAATGGGGTCACTAAAGCCACAGATCTATGATCAGAGAGCTACAATGATAAAGTTAGAGAACTGAAGAGTACTATACAGAAGAAATCATGGAGAAAGTATAGAATAGGAAAATGACTCCATAGAGTTGTTTAAGAACTCTTGAGCTTAGCCCGGAGGAGTACATGCATGACATACTAAAGACAATAAGAAGAGAAGTATGGGATAGGTTAACTTCCTAATCCTAGCTTGCTGATATATGTACCAGAGCTAACTGCAAAAACATTTTACATGGAATTGACATTGAAACACAGTAGAAAACAAGCTAGTCAAAACTTGCAGTCTAATGCCAACTCAAATTACAGTCTTCCAAAGGATTTTTGAAAGGCCATGTTTCATAATGTAATAATCAAAATATTCAAAATATAACCCATTTGAAAATGTCAATTTGCATAGGAAAAATAACTAATTCTAATAGTAAGATAACACAGATAATGGAATTATTAGAAAAGTCTTCAAAGCAATTGTTATAAAAATGCTCAGAGGTAAGGCTATACATTGTTTTAAAAAAATGAAATGTATAAAGGATCAGCAAAGAAGTAAATACATAACTAAGATCCAAGCAAAAAATTTAGAACCATAGGTTACAAGAACTGATCTATCTCTCTCCACTTAAAAATAAAAGATGCAAGAAGAAAGCATCAATCAATTTGAAAAAGTGACAAAAAATAGAAAAAGCCAGGCATGGTGGCACATGCCTGTAATCCTGGCACTCGGGAGGCTAGGGCAGATGGTTGACAAGTCTGGGGTACATAGTGAGACTATCTCTAAAACAAAACAAAACAAAACAAAACAAAACAGAAATGGTATCTGGTATATTATTAAATCTAATAGATTATTTTTATCCACCTGCATTTAAAAACACGTTGAATGGTTGAAAAGAAAAATTATAACATTTTCTGAAGATATTGAATGTGTGGATATCACACATACACAACAATTATAAATTAAAGAGGCAGGGGAAAAAAACCTATATGTTGATAAATTTTCTACATTCCACTTGAAGTAATAAAACACTCATTCTGAGGAGACTGTTAAATGCTAAATAACTTTATTTTAATCTCTAGAGCATACATTCAAAAATTAGACAAAGAGGTAAAGTAGTATTTTTATTTTAAAGATGAAAAAGTAAAAATAACAGTTTCAAACAGGTTGGTAGGACAGTACCAATAGTTAATACATTGCATATTGTTGTCTACACAGTAATTATTCAGAGTACAAGATATAGGCATGAAATATTGTCCAAACAATATTAGCACAGACCTTTCTTTTCAATGAACTAAGAGAAACTAAGCTGTATTACTATTTTATATATAATAAACATGCTAAATTAATAAAATTGGAAGACTAAAAATGTTCAAATAGTTCAAAAACAGAAAAGGAAAGCATGAACAAAAAGGAAGAGGTAGCAAACAGAAATTAAGTAGTAAAATAATAGGCTTAACCTAAACATAAAGATAAATTTTCTAAATACCAATTCAGATACAGAAATTATTACAATTATATAAACAAAGCAAGAGAATAGAAGTCCTAACCATATACTTACTATAAAAAAGTCAAGTCAAACATAATGTTTTAGGCATATGAAAAGCAACAATTGGTCAATTATGAGAAACAGAAAAGGAATTGAGACCACATCTGTAGATATCTCAGCCATGCAACAACATTGTATTTTAAAAATAGAGAAAGAATGAGAAAAAAATCCCATAAGAAAAGAGACTCACCGGAAAGTTTTGCAATTAGTCAGACAAAAATTGTAAACCAATACTTGCAATATTAAGGAAGCAATCACTATTCTGAAGGAATAAAAGAATTCAGAGACAAGATGGCTAAGAAACAGTGGGTTACAGTGGGACAGGAACTTGAAAAACTCTTCTGGAAAGAATGGAAGAGAAAGGAGAAAAAGTTTTAGAAGTCAAAACTAAATCTGAAGAAAAATAAATATTAAAAAATCCTGGATAAACTGGTGGTGCAGGCCTGTGATCCCAGCACTCTGGCAGGCTAAGACAGGAGAATTTCAATTTCCAACCTACCTGGGCAACTAAGCAACTTAATGGGAACCTGCCTCAAAAATAAAAAGTGATCTCATGATGTAGGTCAGTATAAAGGCCCTGGGTTCAATTCAGAGTGCCACTCCCAAATAAATAAACAAACCAATAAATAAACTTTTATAAAGTGATACAATTTAAGTTCATAGTCAACAAAAAACTGTTGAAACAATAAATTTGCAAATACTCAGTTAAATATATTATATTTGGATATAAACTAGGTATAGATATAGATCTCATAATCTTAGAGCAGCATTCCAGCCAGTAGCAAAACCTGCAGGAATTTCAACTTCAGAAATAAAGCAAGAATCCACTATCTTTACTACTACTGAGCATGATACTAGAGGTACAAATCAATGTATTTAGACCAGATAAAATAGAGGCATACGAATTAGAAAAGAAAATTATCTTTTTAAACAGATGACATGATAGTACACACATGAAAAACCTATTAATTCAAACAACATTTTTTTTAAACAATGAACATTAGAAATAAATTTTAAATAGCCAAAGTATATAAAGAAAACTATAGGTGGAAAGACATGCTTTTTTCTTGGATAAAGATTTGAAAAATTATCAAGATATCTTCCTCAATTAACTTCCAAAGTATGTATATATTATATATTAATTGATATAAGATTAATTATTTATAAATTATTGTAATTCCAATAAAAATTAACAGTGTTTCTTATAGAGCTAGGTAAGTTAACATAAAGTTCATATTAAAAAAAGATGGAAAGCCAGGGATTTAGCTCAGTGGCCTAAGCGCCTGCGTGGCAGGCATGAGGTTGTGAGTTTGATCACTGGTACCAAAAAAACAAAACAAAACAAAAAAAAAAAGATGTAAAGATAGTAAGACACTGGCACGGAAGAGTTTTGTGGAAGATTTGGTTCCACAAGTTATTTAATCATATCACAGAGTGTCTATAATTAAAACAGTGTGGGGCTAAAACATGACTAGAGAGACAAATGAAATAGAAGTAAAAAAGTAAGCAAATTACATACAGAAGTCTAGTATACAATAGAGGTGTTAGGCAAAACCACTAGGAGTAAAGATGGGTTTTATAATTAATAATGTTGGAACAATTGGAAATTGGGAAAGATAAACTTAGATCTAAATCTCATAGAATAAATAACAAGCTCCAAATGATTAGAGATCTAATTTAAAAAAAAATTACATGAGTACTAGCAAAACCAGAGGTAAATTTCTTCATAATTTTAGTATAGCAAAGTCTTAAATTCTGGAAGTAATTTTAAAAATTGATAAATTTGAGCTGCACAATAATTTTGGGAGAGGGAACTGGGGCTCGAACTCAGCACTTCATGTGCCGAGCAAGTATTCTATCACTGAATTATGTCTCTATCCCACAAATTTTTTAAAACTAATTTTCATGATAAGAAATGCCATTAGGAAATTTGGAATATAAATAAAAATTTAGCAGAAAAAGTATTCATACAATATGTCAAAATTAATAGCATGTTTAATGCACAAGAAACTTTTTGAAAATTAAAAAAATAAGAAAAAACATAAAATGGGCAAAAGACATGAATATGCAACTTATAATAATAGCTGCTGTGTTAATGTTTTAAATATCCTATGAATAAAACTTAATCACCAAGAATTGGACAAAATATTTAAATAGAGTAAAACAAAGCAAACTGAGAACATACGATCACAACTGTATTTTAAATGAATAGCATAATCATACTGGAGAGAAAATAAAAAATCTAAACTAATTTATAAGCACAATATTTAATTCTCTTTTCAGGTTAGGGAAGAGGCAGAGAAAGGAAAAACAAACATAATCTGAAATTTTTCTAGGCATTTTATTATGGTATAGTTGAAGCAGTTTGTCTTAGTCATTTTACCATCTCTTGGACACTATCCCCAACACCCACAATTTAAAAGAAGAGATGTTTATTCTGGCTCATGGTTTCAATCCATGGTAGGCTGTCTCTAAGGCAGAAATAGGATGGCTGAAGGGCCTGAAAGAGAAAAGGGGCTCAACCCATGACAGTCAGGAAGCAGAGAGCTGAGAGAAGAGATGTGGAGGAAGATGCAGCCTTCCAGGTTTCTCGAAACCCCAGAGACTCACTTCTGTGGTCCAGGCCCACCGCCTCACAGCACTTTTAGGTCCGAACTCATCAGTGGATACACCAGTGAGCAGAGAGCCCCATGATCCAATCGCTCTCCGAAAGCCTCAATCCCAAACATGTGAGACTATTCGGGCACTTTTAGATCTAGACCATAGTACAGTTCTCAGGCATAATGGAGTAAAGGCTTTAGAGTTGGAAACCAGCATTTTCACTATGGAAGGAGGGAGCATAAATTGAATTGGGGAAGGCAAAGAAATCTCTCTGTGACTGCATTTAGAATATCACAAGAAATTTTGGTGTCTAATACATTCTTAATCAGATTGTATGAAACACTGTACATACGTATTATACAGATCTTATATGTATAATTGAACACACACACACACACACACACACACACTTTTGAACTCTACCTGTTGAAAAGGCCTGCAAGCAAAGATGATCTCCCAGTGAAAATGAATGCAATGAGTGCTTGGTTTTGTTTCATAATTGCATTTTCCATTAAATTCAACCAAATTTCCTGAGGGGGAAAAATGGATGATTCAACAACTAGGAAAGGAAATGCAAAATTATTTTTATTCATATGGTTGTCATAAAGAAAGTTTTTTTTTTTTTTTTAAAACTAATTCGGGCATATTAAAAAAACAAAGACAATGTGAAGGGACACCTGCTGGTCAAATCTAGAACAATTTAAGCACTACATTATGGACTGTACTGAAAAATAAAAAATAAAAAATTGAAAGAATAAGAATCTATGAATCAGTTTTGATAATGAATAGGGACAGAAAGAGGGAGACAGGGAGAGAAGGAGGGCAACAAGGGAGAAAAACAGAGAGCTTTTCCTTATAGAAGTGTGTTAATAAAAGTGAAAGATTAATTGGTATAAGGAAATCAAATTTACTTAACTATAATACTAACAACTAGAAGGGAAGAATAGCAACTATGCAGTAAATCAATATCAGCAATGAAAGGCAGATTGGCTGTGTGCCTCCAAAGTGATATTCTCAGAATATAGTATCACTAATACAATGTTCCAAACAGGGATGCTTAAATCTAACCATAAGAAAATATCAAACTAAAGAAATATAAGGATTATTCTATTTTTATAATGGCCTGTGTATTTCACAATGTCAAAGTCATAAAATACTATGATAAAGGAGCTATTCCAGAGTACAGAAGACTAAAGGGGCATAATAACTAAATATAATACATTGTCCTAATCTAGAGGTAAAATGAAATACTATTTATTAAAGTGACAAAATTAGAAATATTATAAGTATTGTACCAATGTTAAGTATCCTGAAGGTGATAATCATACAATGTTAATGTAAGAGAATATACTTTTTCTTATAAAATGACAATTGAAATACTTCAGGGTAAACTACAATTTTTGCAACTTACTCTTGAATGGTCCAAAAAAGAATTTATATATATTTATAGTCATAGATGGATATATACACTATCATAGACTAGGTAAGATTAGATCAGATTGAACAAACAATAAAGTAAGCAGTACAAAATGTTGAAAAATCTGAGTAAAAAGGATATGGGAGATTCTGTATCCTTCTTGAAATTTTTCTGCAAGTTTGAAATTATCTGTAAATAAAATGATTTTTTTAAACTTGAAGGAAAAAACCATATACCATGTGTACTAGGTTGAATCGTGTCCCTCTCCAAAGGGATAGTCAACTCCTAAACCCCTCTACTTGTGGGAAAGCGGAGGAGGAAGAGGAAGGAGGAAGAAGAAGAGGATGAAGAGGAAGAGGAGGAGGAAGAAGAGGAGGAAGAAGAATAAAGGAAAGAAGGAAGAAAAGAAAGAAAAAGAAGGAAGGAAGAAAAGAGAAAGAAAGAAAGAAAAAGAAAGAGAAAGAAAGAAAGAGAAAGAAAGAGACAGACTATAGGGAGAAAAATATATACTACAAAAAATTGAAATATTTTCTAATTTTAATTTTTTGTTAGTACATGATCGTAACACATAATGTTGACATTCCTTGTGGTGAGTTGGTACATGTATATAACACATCTTGATTCATTTTTTTCAACCCCTTTCCCTTTCCTTCCTCCTCCTTCCACTATTTTGATTCCCTTCCCCTTTAACAAACATCTATCTCCCTACTTCCTCTTATCTTTTATTTTGTTCTTCATTCTTTGGGTTTTTCATATAAGAGAAACCATGCAATATTTAAAGTCCTGCATCTGATTTATTTCACTTAACGCTATGGTCTCAAAGGGCACCCATTTTTCCACATATAATACAAGTTTATCTTTCTTTATGGCAGAAGAGCACTCCATTGTGTGTAAATATAACATTTTCTTTATCCACTCATCTGCTGGTAGACATACAGGATGCTTCCAAGATTTGGTTGTTATTAATTGTGCTACAAATATGGGCATGCATGTGTCACTATAATATCATGTCTTTAACTCCTTTTGGAAAATGCCTAGAAGAGGGTAGCTGAATCAAATTCAATCTCTTATATCAGTTTTTTGAGGAATATCCATACTGGTTTTCAAAGTAATTTTACTAATTTACATTCCCACCAACAGTGTAGAAGGATTTCTTTTTGACACAGCCTCTTCAGCATTTATTATTTGATTCCTTGATGATGGCCATTCTTTCTGGAGTAATATGGACTATAAGTGTTGTAATTTGCATTTCTTTAGTGGCCAGTGATGTTGAGCACTTCTTCATGTGCATACTGGCCATTTGTACTTTTTCTTCTGTGAGGGGTCTGGTCATTTCACTTATCCTTTGATTAGGTCTCTTAATTTGGGAGAGATCTATTTTTTTAGCTCTTTATATATTCCATATATTTTTTAAACTGAAGTAAAAGCCAAATCTATTTACCTACATGCAGATCAAGGACACGAGTGTAACACATATGTTTCTGAAGGCCTATGTGCTAAACTTCAAACCTGAAGAAATGAGAACCATAGTCACCTGAAATTAGTGCATAAAGTTGAAGAATTCAAAGTCCATAAGGGAATATTTTGAGTTGATAGTCATTGTAAATGTTCTTACAAATAGATTATCCAGTAGAAATATATTCAAAAATCATTAATATAAATCATTATAAATTAGTCATTAAAATCATTAATATAAATATGAATATATTATGTTTACAGAAATAAGTGAGATATTTATGTGAATTTCTCAGTATAGATTAAAGATGGGGGAATCTGAAGGAAATGAAACTTTAGTATAATGACAGAACCTTTTCATTGTATTCCAAGCTTCCATATCCTCAAACTATAGAGATACATTCTTGTTTAACTGAACCTCAATTTTATTCACATACTGATAGTAAAGTACTCAGAGCAGTAGACTCAGCTGCAGGAGATGTGTCATGATTAGTCTAATCAGCTTCTTCTTTGAGTAACTGGTTTAGTGCTGAGCAGATGATTCAGTTCTGGCCAGTAAGTCTTGGTAGAATATCAATAAGGTGCGCTTCGGGGTTAAGATTTTCTTCCCTGACAGAAAGAGTTGGGGGAGGAAAGAGATGAAGAGTCAATGCCAAGAGAAATTTTCATGTTTCATAATTTCATGAGAAGTTATGTGAGGCTCTGATACCTGCAGCTTTAGTAGTTGTGTTTGCAACTAGAGAACAAGAGCAAAAACAAAACTCCAGACTCTGAAGCCAGCCAACTAGAAAGATGGGGAGTCTGGGACCCTGAGAACCTTAATAACCACTTATTGACCAACCCTAGAGCTACTTTCCTCCAGACTTCTTGTCCTGTCAGGTAATCAGCACCTATTATATAAGCTGCATTTTGTTGGGAACCCTATGACTTGGAACCAAAATATATCCTACCTCATAGGGGTATAAAATACAAGCGTACTTTTGGGGACAATCCATGTCTTTGCAAAAGGACCTGAATAATATATGGGTAGGCTGGGGCACTGAAATGAGAATCAAAGGCAGTGTTGAAAAGGTCAAAGGAGTGACATTTGTATATTACTTCCTTTGCAGTATATACCTAGTGCTGATTTTCACTTAAAATTACCCCTTTGCAATTATGTAACAGTTACTAAAACTAGAATTACAAATATCAAACTCTATTTCATAAAGTTGACTAAACCATTAAAAGATTCTAACTAGACAAATTACAGGTCTTGGTTGCCCAACTCTCTGTCTGAATGTGTTCATATTGATGTCTTTAGATCATCTAAACGTTTCTACACTATACCATGTACAAATGACACAACTACAGTGTGTGAAGTGACAATACATTAGATTTGATATCAGAAGCCCTAGCACTGAGTTCTGGCTCTACCAGTAACTAACTCTAAAATTTCAAACTTTGATATCCTCATCTGTGCATAATACTTACATAATGAAATTCTATAAACATTATATGCAACACTGCAGAAAATGTATATTTTGAAAATACGTACAAGCAAGTTATTTAGTGACATATGTAGGCTTATTTTCTCAAATAAATAAATGATTTCTTAGTTTACTACAAAAGCTGAAAATTACACATAACAAAAGCAACTAATCTTTTTGAGTTTAAGGAAGCATCAGATTTTCTTTGAGCAGTATGGTCACTGTCATAGCAGACAGTCAACATCAAAAAAAAAAAAAAGGTTTGTGTCAAGACAAATGTATTTGTAAAGACCCTTAAGTATCATTACACATTTTGGGGGGGGTATTGGAATCAAATTCATGACCCTGCGCTTGCTAGGCAGGTGCTTGCTCATTACACTTTTTATTTTATTCTATTAATATGAAAATACACCATTTATGTAACAGAACTCATGAAATCAAAACTAAGCAAAATCATTAAAATAAAACAGACCAGTAGACTAGTACTCTTCATGAGTAAAAATGAAAATTCTAAAATAGTCTTTTACAAATCAAATTCAACATGTGAAACATCATGAAAAAATAGGGTTCAACCCAGAAATACAAGTTTGATTTAACATTCAAAACTCAACTAATGTAATACACAATATTAAAAAAGATCATTTTTTAACATTCAAAACTCAACTAATGTAATACACAATATTAAAAAAGATCATTTTTCAAAAAAAAAAAGAAAAAAATGATTATCTCAACAGATGCAGAAATATCATATGATGAGAACCTACACCTACTCCAAGTAAATCTTTTGCCACATTGGAAATAGAAGAGAACTTCCTCAACCTGAGAAGGGAGCATCGGTGATAACCCTAATACAAGCAACACAGTGAACAGCAAAAGACTAACTGCTTCCCCCTGAAATATAGAAGCTGGCAGGAATGTCCACTGTCATCTCTCCAATTAAAGAGTCAATTGTTATGGAGATTATCTAGGCGGGGATGGGTCTGAATTAGCAGAAGCCCTTAAAAAGCAGAATCTACAAAAAAATAAAAATAAAAAAAAAGAAAGAAAAAGATAGAAGCCACATGAGTTTTATGGCTCCAAGGGATGCTGCCAATGACCTGAACAATAATTCCTCAGATGGGAATGTAGTGTTGGATGAGTCATGAATTGCAACCACTGAACCCTGACCAGTGCATCTCAGTGATGCCCAAACTCCTCATCAGTGGAAACTGTAAGATAATAACTAGATATTTTAAACCATTAAATCTATAGTAGTTCATTACATAGTACAAAACTAATATAGGTCCCATTCATAACACCATCTGTCTTAGTTATTTTTCTCCTTGCTGAGACAAAATAAGCAACACCTAAAGTTAAAGGAAGAAAAATTTATCTGGCTCATGTTGGCTTGCTCCAAGGCAGAGTGGCATGGCAAAGGGGTATCACAGAGCAGAAAGAGATCGTGCAAGCCACAAGCAACCAAACTAGCCCTCTCTCTGTCCCTTATATTTTATCTGGGCTACCTGCTCAGGGTGGGGCACCCTTAATCCTCCATGCCAAGCCAATCAGTGGACTAATTGAGTAATCATACACCCTTGATCTCAGTATTATACACTTCATATTGCATCACACAATCTAGATCTAGTCACCTCTGAAAAACCTCACCTATGAAAACAGGAGGCTTTTGGGGGACATACAGGTAAAAGCCATAACATTCCATCCCCAATACCGAAGCACTCATGCACATCTCTTTATGCAAAAGACATTTAGCCCATCTCTAAGAGTTGTCAACATCTTAACAGTTTCAGCACTGCTAAAAAGCCCAAGTCCAAAGTCTTCTTAGAGATTTAAAGCAAACTCTTAGCTGGGAGTACCTGTACAAATGAAAAGAAAGTTAAACAGTTCCAACATATAATGACATAAGATAAACATTACCATTCCAAAAGATACAAACAGGAGGATACAAAGGAATGGGACCAAAGCAAGTCCAAAATCCAGCAGGGCAAACATTAAATCCTGTAGTTTCACATGTAGCATCCTAGGCATGTCCAGCATCTGAGGAAATCAGTAGCAAGATGTGAACACCAAAGGGCTTGAGTTTCTCTGTGTATGGTTGCAGCTCCCATAGTTTCTCTCTTTGGTCAGCTTTTCTCACTCCTTGAAGCTTTCCTCAGATGATCCACACTCTTGTTTTCTTCAACCTTTTGGGGGTCTCCAATGCACCTTCAGCTTTACACTCATAGCTTCATACACTGCCCTCTCAGGGACACACTGCCCGGCCTCTGAGCCCTTCTTCTGAAATCTGGGTGGAAGCCCTCCTGATCCCACAACTCTTGCATTCTGCATGTGCCTAATATCAACACCATGTGGATGATCCAAAATATGCTGCCAGCTGCAGCAGTGGCCAGGCTTCCTTCTCTCTTGGCTGCAGAGTTCCAGTGCCTATGAATCAAATCCTGAGGAGCAACTTCTCTAAGCTGCTGCATTCTTTACTGGAATTTCCTTTCTGGCCACACTCAAATCATTTTAAATCATTCTGTTTGGTTCTTTCACTCTTGATTCTCAATCTAAATCTGGCTAAAAGCCTCCAACAGTAGCCATGCCACAGCCTCAGTATTAGACTACCCTGAAATTTCTTCTGAGAGATTAGTGAGTCTGCTGCCCTCAATCTCAGTCTCAGGCAAAATCTTTGAATGTGAGCAAAATGCAGACAAACTTTCTGCCACACCGTAACACACATCATTTGGAGTCCAACAGCCAATGCAGCCCTTTTTCCCAGAAGATACCACTAAAGCCTGGTCTTTATTGGCAGTTTTTTTTTTTTTTATCAGCATTCTGGTCTTTTGATCTCTGACCAGAATCTCACATCAAGTATAGCCTAAGAAATTCCAGCTCTACTTTTTCATCTGGGATCTCCAAATCTTTCTAGCTCTTCCCATAGGCCAGCTCTAAAGACTCCTAAATTAAATGGTCAGGTACAGTCACAGCAAAGACCCCACTCCCAGTACCAGATTCTGTTTTAGTTACTTTTCTCATTGCTGAGACAAAATATCCAACACTCAAAGTTAAAGGAGGAAATGTTTATTTGACTCACAGTTTGTAGAGATTTTAGTTCATAGTTGACTGGCTCTAAGACAGAGGGGTAATGCAGAGGAGAAGCAGTTCATTGCAGAGGAGAAACAGAAGGCAACAAGGTAGCAAGCTGCAAGCCACAAGTGACACTTTCTTTGCTTATATTTTATTCAGATTCCCCACCCTTAGGGTGGGTAGTGCTCACACTTAGGGTTGGGCACCCTTAATCCTACCCAGAACTATGCCAAACCAATCGATGGACTAATTTAGTAATCGCACACTCTAGATTCACCTGCCTCTGAAAATCTTTACCTATGACAGCATGAGGCTTTGGAGGGATATATAGATACAAGCCACAACACCATCAAAATATGAAAGAATTGGAGATAAGTTGTGAAAGACCTGTTCATTGAAAGCTTCAAAACATTGTCAAGAAAAATTAATGATCTAAAGAAAAGGAGATTATATGTTATCATCATGGGTTGCGAGACTTAATATTGGTGAGAAGTCAATTTTCTCTAAATTAGTGATGCATAATTTCACCTCAATCTCAATAACAATTGCAGCAAGCACAAATTGCTTCTAAAATATATAATGAAATGCAAAGGACCTATAATAAAAAAGTTTTGAGTGAAAAGAATAAAGGTGGGCCATTAATACTTTAAATGCCAAGGACTCACCATATAACTGCAACAATCAAGACAATGTAGTATTGACATAAAGACTGTCAAATAGAACAATGAAATAGAATGAAGAGATTGGAGATAGATCTTCATATATATGAAAAACTGAATTTTGACAAAAACAATTAGTGAAGAAAGAATATATTCTTTCTAACAAATGGCACCAGATTAACTGGATATCTATATACAAAAAAATAGTTCACTTAGATCTAGGCCTTATGCCATTAAAAGTAAGTTAAAATCTATTACAGCACAAATGTAAAACCTAGATGCATAAAACTGGATAATCCATAGCAGAAAATTTCTAAGACTGTTCTTTTGCTATGACACTGAAATTATAATTCATAAAACTGTAAATTGATAAAATAAGATGTATCTGTACTGAAAATATCCACTTTTCTTTTCAGAAGGTGCAATACAGAAAGAGGGAAAAAGAATAAGTGGAGTAGGGAAACCTGAAAACCTCACTTCAGTCAGGTGACCAAGATCAGCATCAACAGTTTTAAATTATGCTGACAGTAAGTATGGATAGGACATAATGATTTTATTTTACCTCTTTGATTTTCCTCCTCAAAACTCAAGACCCCAGCCCACTCATAGAGTGGTACCCTACAATGCTTCCTAGGACTATGAAGGTCTTGAAATAAAAGGAAAGTCTGAAAAACTGTCACAGCCAAGAGGAGCTTGCAGAGACATGAAAACCATGAAATGTGGTGCCCTGCATGGAATCTTGGAAAGAAAAATGAACATTAAGTGAAATCTAAGGAATTCTGCATAAACATTTTGTATATGGATATATAAATTATTAATGTATACATCAGTTAATAACAGTGTATCAGCTCATTAAGTGTAACAAATATACTTTATTAATACAAGATGCCAATAATAGGGGAGACTTTGTGCAAAGGCCATATATTTATTCCCTACTACTTGTTTAACTCTTCCATCAATTTAAAAATTTATAATGAAGCTTATTTAAAATATAGAAAACATTAGATCTAAAAAATATAATCATGTGTAAAACTTATGATGATGTTAATTAAACCAGACAGGAATCTTTAAATCTTAATATATAGTGACAAAAAGCAGATTAGTGGTTTAGGGAGAACAGTAGTGGGAGTGTGAGGAGGGAATAGGAAAAAGATAAAAAGTAGCAAAGTACACTTTTTAAAAAAATATATAAGCACAATTTTGGAGGCAAAGGTTATGTTTGTCATCTTGTTTGTGGTGATGGCATACATATGTTTGGCATACATACATATATGTAACCTAATAAAGTGTACAGTTTAAAATATACATCTTATTAAGAAGCTGTGCAGTTTAAATATATGTCCCGTATTGTATGACAATTGTAACTTAATAAAACTCTCTTTTTCAAACTATAGGGAAAAAAACTTCCAGGTTTAACTTTTCTTCTTTAAAAATAGTTGTCAGGAATATATGGGGTTACCCCATCACAATTGAATTTAATCAGCGAATTTTGCCTCATTTAAAGATTCACCTGGTATGTTTCTGTGCCAACAATGAGAATCACCCAGCACCAAGTTTCATGGTGCAATGATGTATTAGAACATGCTGAACATCTTTATTATTTTTCCCATTTGAAGACATTTTTAGTTTTATGGCAACAACATAGTCAGATAATATGGATTGAGAAAAATTTTGTAACCAATGAAAATTAAGTCAAATAGTTTTTCACATTAAAAATTAGGCCCAGTTACAATGGAAAGCTACTCAGCTATAAAGAAAGATAACCTCAAGGCTCTCTTAGGTAAATGGATGCAACTTAAGATCATGCTCATGGATGAAATGATCCAGAGTCACAAGGTTGAACATTGTGTTGTCTTCTTAGCATAAAAAACTAAAGGAGTTAGTAGGATTCAAAATACACAATACATATTGTGAAAGTGAAAGGGGAGGAAGTGTATAAAAAGGGAAGGCAGTGGCCATTGTTAATCTATTATCGTGACTTGAATCCCGTATTGTTTCCATTGTTCTGTTTAGTTTGGTTTTATTCTGTTTTGGTTTGTCTAATTTTATTATATTTGATGGCATGGACAGCTATTTCAAAGATAGCAAAATACATTATAGTAGCCATTATTGATTTCCTATTACCTTTTTTTGAAGCTCTGTATTGTTTTCATTGTTTTGTTGTGAGTGATTTTATTCTACTTTGATTTGTTTGATTGTATTATGTCTGATGATATAGGCAACTACTTAGAAGATAACAAGAGGCATTATGGCAACCACTGTTGTTTTACTATTGCTTTGAAGTCCTGTATTGCTTCCATTGTTTTGTTTTCATTGGTTTTATTCCATACTATTTTGTTTGATTTTATTATGTCTGATGTAATGGGCAGTTATTTTGAAGATAACAAGAGGCATTATGGTAGCTATCATTGATTTCCTTTTAACTTTTTTTGAAGTCATGTACCATGTACATTGTTTTGCTTTGATTGACTCTATTGTTTTATTTCATTTGCTTTTATTCTCTTCAAAATAAAAAAAAATTAGGCCAAGTCTTAATTTTATGGCAGCAAACTAGAACCAAATTCAAAACCATCTAACATTTAAAATCACATTCATAAGAAGGCTAGCATTTGATTGGTTGGCTTCACATCTGGCTTTCTTATTATTGTTATAATAGCATATTAAGTCACTCTTTGCCTCAGTTTTCCCAACAATAAACTGGAGATAATAGTGTCTATTTCATAGGACTGTGAATATATGTAAAGGGTTT